>CM070624.1:4409291-4918724 GCA_036346255.1 Ampelocalamus luodianensis | reverse complement strand
TCGGCGGCGGAAGCTCCATCGCCGTCAGTCACGGATCTACGCGCCGCCACTGTCCTCCTCTTCTCCGGCCGTCGCTGCCGTGCGCGAACTTCATCGAAAGAACCCGCGATGGCAGCTCCTCCTTCACGCAATCGGATGGTGGTACCCCAACTCTCTCCTCTCTGTTTCTCTCACGAACCGAGCGAAGAAACCCTAGATCTAAACCCTAGGAGATCATAAGTCCCAGAGCACCTAACAATGATATCGAGCACCTAGGCGTAGATCTAGGCGGAAAAGAAAAGAAAAGACGAGAGAAGCGAAACCTAACCTAGAAACAAGAAAAGAAACGAGAGAAGAAACCCTAGATCGAAAAGTACTTACACGGCGTCCGCGTGCGTGGCGTGCGGGAGATCGGCCGAACCTTGGCTCGCCGGCGCTCCACGCGGGCCACCGTCGTCGCGTGGGACGGATCCAGATCAGCCGGCGCTCGGAGAGGCGCCGACACGAGCCGCTCGGCGGCGCGCGCTCCTCTCGAGGCGCGCGCGCGCCGGCGAAGGCCAGTGATGGCGCGGCTTCTCCTTCTCGGCGGCGTGGGCGAAGTCGTCGCCTCCGCCGCTTCATTCGCTCGGAGTGCGGGTGAGAGAGGAAGCGAGAATGAGCTAGGGTTTGCGGGGTGTCGCGCGGCGGTTTTGTTCGCCGAGTTCGCCGTGAGCCGTCGGATGGCGTGAGCGGTGCCGAGCGCGAGGCGAGTCGGCCGAGCGGGCGAGAGGTTTCGCGCCCGAGCCCGAGTTGCGCGCGAGCGAGCCGTCGGATCGAATCCGAGCGGTGATGAATCAGCGGGCGCCAAGGGCGTGGCTGCGGGTTTGCGGCCGTTGGATGCGAATCAACGAGTGAGACCGCATGGGCATGCGCGTCTGAAGGCTATGCCGAATTGGCATTTTGAGCGATAAATCCGAAAAGAGATTTAATGATTTGAAGTATTTTTTGATGAATTTGAATGCAATTTGAATCAAATTTACGGAAATTTTTGCACCAACGTGTTAATTTTTCGGAGAGATTAAATGAGTCTGATAATAATGCTTACGAGTATGAATTATTTTAGAATAATTTCTTGTTTCATTTGCAAAGTTAATGTTGATTACTCTTTCAATTAAATTCGAACCAACGGGAGAATTTAATTTTAGTATTGTGAATTATGATATTGTTATTTTCGACCAACGTTGATAATAACAGATTATAATTTCTAATTGATGATTTTATGCATTATTTCTATTTACGCCAACGGTGATGTAGATTTAATGCATAGATAAAAATGTATGTCGTATTTTGACCAACGTTGGAAATAAGGTATATAATTTTTCTTTGTTATTATGTTTAAATGTTCTCCTTGAATATGAATTGTGTTTTGAGGAGGATACTCCTTGATGGGCTACATCGGGGATATCCAGGTTCTCAAAGGAGATAACTACGGTGAATGGAAGAAAAGATTGACTGGTCTTCATCTTGGTGAGGTGGGTGGGTAGTCACCACACCGTGTCCCCGAGCTGTGGCACCGGTGAGGATGAAAATGAGTGATCTTTGCTTGGCGGACAGACAGAGGGACTATGCTCCCATAAAAATAGCATATGATCTTGATCACAAAAAGTGGAGTCCTTGCCAATAAGAAATGTTTGGTGTGATAAAGAACTGATTGAGCCGCAATTGTGGGCTCAATCATGATGTGTTTCTTGTTCACAGTACCTTGAGAAAATAAAGAGTCGGTTCTTGGCTCTTCAAAGACATATGCTACATGGTGATTAAGCAACTTGTGTGAAAGGTACTCTGGTGGTGGCGGTGGCATAAGAGAACACATACTAAGAATGAGCAACTTGGCATCAAGCTTAAACCAATGGATTTGGCTCTCAAGGATGAGTTCCTTATTCATTTGATTTTTGCTTCCTTGCTAGGAAAAGTTTGACACCTTTGTTGTCAACTACAACATGCGACCAGAAATGGGACTTAGAAAAGTGCATAGCTATGTGTGTGCAAGAGGAGGAAAGATTTAAATCCTCACATGGTGGTTCTATCAACTATGTGAAGGACAATAAGAAAAAGAACTTCAATGATAACTTCTCCTCAAAGAACAAGGAAAAGCCCATGTCCATCGACCTCAACGAATAAGTTTGCGATAGACAAAGATCGGTGTCTTCCTTTGTAAGAAGACAGGACACTACAAGAAGAACTGTCCGATTACTTAAAGATGATAATGGCAAAGAAAGGTGAGAACATTACTACCTTCATAAATGAGTCCTGTATGTACAATATTCAAAATCTACTTGGTGGATTGATTCAGAACAGCTGTTCATGTTGCCAATAATATCTGAGGATTCCGTTCAACGAGGAATACGCAAAGAAAAGAAAGATGCATTAAAATCGCAAATGGAGTCAAGCTAAAGTTGAAGCCGTTGGCGATCTTTCATTAGAGCTCATTGATGGCTTCACTCTTTTACTTAGAGATGTTCTTTATGTTCCCTCTTCTGAGAGGAATTTGATTAGTGTTTCATGTTTGGACAATGATGGTTATGATTGTCATTTTGGAAATGGCAAGTGTGAAATAATATTTAATAAAGAATGTGTTGGTCTTGCCATCTTACAAAATGAGCTTTATTTGTTATCATTATGTGATGATGTGAATGTCGTATGCGATAATGGGAGCGTCGCGTGCGAAAGTGAATGAATCCTCGTCTACGAATGTAAGCGAGGAAGCGAAGAGAACTCTAGATGCGTCGTCGAAATTATGGCCTTTGTCGTTTAGGCCATATTTCGGGGAGAATAGAAAGACTAGTTAAGAATGATATTCTTCCTCCATTAGAGTTCTCGGACTTAGAACAATCTGAGATGCATTAAAGGAAAATATGTAAAGAAAATTAAGAAAGACGCCAAAAGAAGCACGGAATTCTACAAATTATTCACACAGGACATTTGTGGTCCTTTTCTGTGAAAAGTGTGGATGGACATGACTCGTTCATAACATTCACGGATGATTACTCCGTTATGGATATATTTATCCAATCAAAGAAAGAAATGAAGCCTTGGATAAATTCAAGATATTTAAAGGTGAAGTTGAAAAGCAACACGATTTAAAGATTAAGATAGTCCGATCTGACCGTGGGGGGGAGTACTATGGTCGACATACCCCATATGGACAAGTTCTGGACCTTTGCAAGGTATTTACAGGAAAATGGTATAGTGGCCCGATATTCTACAGGCGAACCTCGGCAAAATGGAGTAGTGAAAGACGCAACCGTGCCACGATGGATATGGTGCGAAGCATGATGAGCTATTCCACACCGCCATTGAGTCTATGGATGGAGCGTTGAAAACCGCTATTCATATTCTCAACAGAGTGCCTAGTAAGTCGGTGCCCAAAACACCGTGCGAGTTGTGGGCGGAAGAGTTCCTCACTAAACCACTTACGTGTGTGGGGAGTCTGCTGAGGCTAAAGTTTTAACCCAAACCTTGGGAAGCTTGATCCCAAAGCAGAAGTTGTCATTTCATTGGCTACTGAAAAGTCAAAAGGTTTTCATTTCTCTTGTCGACAGATATACAAGGTTTGTAGAAGCAGAGACATTTGTCTTCTTAGAGGATGAAATGATGAGAGGAAGTATGGTAGCTCGTGAGATTAACCTTGAAGAGAAGCGGATGTATCGCCCACTCGATGATTCAAGAGTCATTCTTCACACTACCTGTTTGTCATTGCAGACCGGTGCAAGACACTATGGTGCCGACACTGTTATTGTTCCTCTGTGGCAACAATGAATGATATTGAGGAACTGTTCTTGAGAATTCTATAGAACCCATTGTCACAGATGAGAGAACAACAGTGACCTCAAGCAGAAAATGTACCAAATGAGGAGGCCCAGGAGGTCTCAAAGAGTAAGAAGATCGGCTATTTCGATGATTATCAGTTTATCATCTGAGGAATTTCAAATGGAGGATGATCCATCTCATTTGAAGAAGCCATGAAGCGAAAATTCTTCAAAATGGCTTGAGGCCATGGAAGAGGAAATGAGGTCCATGAAGGCTAATAAAGTGCAGGACTTGGAAATTATTCCTAAAGGAGCCAAAGCATGAAATTTGTAAATGGGTCTACAAGACAAAGCTTGACTCCCAAGGGAATGTAGAAAGATACAAAGCGCGACTTGTGGCAAAAGGCTTTACAAAGAGAAGGGATTGATTACAATGAGACTTTTCTCCAGTCTCATGTAAAGATTCCTTGAGAATCATAATAGCATTAGTAGCACATTATGATTTAGAGTTACATCGAGATGGATGTAAAGGCGGCATTTCTTAATGGGGATTTGGAGGAAAATGTTTACATGGCACAACCGAAAGGTTTTGTCGTGGAAGGAAATGAAAAAATGGGATGCAGCCTAAAGAAATCGATTTATGGGTTAAAACAAGCTTCAAGGCAGTGGTACTTGAAGTTTGTGATCAATAAGAAAATTTGGGTTTAAAGAAAATGTAGAGGACAAGCGTGTTTATGCAAAGTTTAAAGATGGAAGTTTATCTTCCTAATCACGTATGTGGATGATATTCTACTAGCTAGTAGTGATGTCGATGCACTCTGGAGACAAAGAAGTTTTGTCCTCAAACTTTGATATGAAAGATCTTGGTGAAACCGTTCGTTTTAGGGATCGAAATTCAGGGATAGAAACAAGGGGATATTAGGACTGTCACAAAGGCATACATAGAAAGTCTTAAAGAAATTTTGTATGCATAAATGTAGTCCTTCACTGCACCTATAGTCAAGGCGGCAGATATGGGGATTTTCAATGCCCGGGGAACTAGTCTGAGCTCGATCAAATGAAATCGGTTCCATATGCTTGGTGTCGGAAGCTTGCGGTATGCTCAAGTGTGTGCGCATACGACTTAGCGTTTGTTACGGGTTACTTGGCGATTCGAGCAATCACGGAATAGAACATTGAAATTGATAAAGAAAGTCTTGCGTTATTTGCAAGGAACAAAGGCCTCATGATGACATACGAGAAGATCGATTCACTCCATATAGTAGGGTATCTGGACTACGATTATGCGGAGATGATAGAAAGTCGACATCGGATATGTATTCACTCTCATTGGAGGAGCTATATCGTGGAAAAGCTCAAAGCAAGCGTCACTACATCGTCCACAATGTATCCGAGTTTGTAGCATGTTATGAGGCTACGGGCGAGTGAGCGGCTAAAGAAGTTCATACGGTTTAAAAGTGGTTGGCGACATCAATAGACCACTTAAGTTGTGCTGCGATAATGAACATGCGATAACGTATGCCCACAACAATAAGTCAAGTGGTGTTGCCAAACACATTGACATAAAGTACTATGTTGTGAAAGATAAAGTTCGGGATCAAATTATAAGTCTTGAGCATATAGGTACCGCAAAGATGTTAGCGGATCCACTTACTAAAGGCTTACCACCCAGCGTTCGAGAGAACATGTAGCGGCATGGGTTTAAGGAAAGCCTATGATTCTGGACTAAAAGATGGTCCAAAAGATTAAAGTAACTATTTGAGCAGATAGGTGTATTGTAGTCATTAAATCTATCGGCGATTGAATGTAGCGATGAGACATGTTCGTGCACTAATCTGTGTTGGAATGAGTAAAGTCAAAAGTAATTAAAGTTAAAGCATAGATTAAGATCAAGGGGAAGAATGTTAGATTGATCTCAGCTGATTAGCCCAACGGCTAATCGGGTCTTGATCCGCGCTCGATCGAGCGCCAGCTCAACCAACGGTGATGGGCCCCGTCGCTGCGCAATAAATAGAGGGTGGGGGCCGGCGGCTCGAGAGACGAGGTTGGCCTGAGCCGCAATCCCCACCCGACAAAACCCTAGACCGATCTAGGCGGCGCGATCGTGGCGGGAAGCTCCATCGCCGTCTGATCAGGATCAACGCCGCGCCTTGTCCTCCTCTTCTCCGGCCGTCATTGCCGTGCGCGAACTTCATCGAAGAACCCGCGATGGCCAGCTCCTCCTTCACGCAATCAGATGATCGGCACCCCTAACTCTCTCCCTCTCTGTTTCTCTCACGAACCCGAACAGAAGAAACCCCTAGATCTAAACCCTAGGAGATCATAAGTCCCAGAGCACCTAACACACCCCACGATGATTGAGTACGTCGATTTTGACATCTACTTGCCGGCCTACTTGTCAGCATATAATATATTCAGGTTCCTTCCGGTGACAATGACCGGACGGAGGAACTGTGCTTATGCGTATTAGTTTGATGCTTGAATTTTGGTCGATGGCGAAAATCATCATTTCTTTGTCAAGAGAGGTAGTGGCCGCGATGTCGGCGGGTGAAAGGAAGGCGGCGTGCGTCCACGGGAGGAAAGCGGATACATTGCTTGACCCTCATCAAGATCTTCTTGGAGAAGCGGGTATCTTTGTCAAGGCGACGATCGAAACCCGGTTCGATTCTTATTTCTTTCCATGTCTATGTTTTGCGATCTTCCTTTCATCGAGCGGGTGAAATCTTGGTTCTTGAGAATGGGCGAATGAAACATGTTTTTAGTTTATGCTTTGTGTTCTCTTTGGTAAGTTCGGCCAGTGAAATACGCTTAGCTAAATAATGTAGAAAAGAAAGAATCCTAAGATAATCCAATTTTGAGGTAATGGAAGTTGCATCTCGACGTACTTTCACTTATCTTTGTAATTTATGCAACTTGTTACGATCCTTCAAGGCGATGATAAGAATTAACTTTTGGTTTCGCCTCTGAATATTCTACAATTTCTATGTAGATGACATGGAGAAGAACTCCCACCTCAAGAACTTGCAAGCACTTGGCCCTTAGAGATCCTCGCGCCGACTTGGATGAACAAGGCGACCGATGAAGCGATTCTTTGGTGCGATTATGCCTTCCTAGTCGCGCTCCGATGAACATCAGTCGAGAATCTCGAGGTGAATAGTCATCTCCACCAAATTTCGTTTTTATTAACATCACTTTTGTCTTTGTCATCGATGGTGGGACACAAATTTCACGTTGTCGCTCACTCGACAATTGTTGGCGGTGGTAAAAATACCGTGCTTGCTTGCTATGGCGGCGGCGAAAAGAACCGATTGAAGGCGGTGTCCAAGGAACTCTCAGCGTTATGAGGTCGTGCGTGAAAGCGAGGGCGGTGAAGCGCGTGATCGACATCGTCGGATCGCAATCTCCGACGGCGGCGCAAGCGGCGTGTAACATCAAAATCGTGGATTTGCAAAATCTTCAACGTTCAAGAACCCAACGAAGTTTTCCTTTTGCTCAAGATTGGATTCCCGAAATGCACCGAGCTTCTTCCCGTTTCTCCCTAACCTAGCCTGCCGTCGCCATACCCGGACGTGTCGCGCCTCGGTCCTCCGCCCCGCGCGGCCGTGCCAACTTCCGGAAAGCGCCTCGACCGTCCCATCCCGCTGCCCGCGCGCGCCCTCGGCTCTTGCCGCGTGCCATAAATCAACGGCTCCTTTTCCCCGGATCCAAAGCCTCCCCTCGGCCTTTAAAGCCGGCGCCCTCCTCCGTTCCCTCCACCCCATGCTAAAGAAGAAGATCGAGAGGAGGAGGAAGAAGCCGAGAAATGCGTACCTCCGTTGCCCGCGCGCCGTCTCCTCGGTCGTCCTCTCCGTCGCCGTGCGAGCCTCCCGCTCCCGCCGTCGCCGTCGTTTGTCGCCGTCACGCGCGCGCCCCTCCGAGCTCCTCCTTCCTCCGTGCGCGCCGCCGCCCATTCCTCCCTCTCCCTCTCTGCCCTAGCCCCCCGTCGCCCCTCTCTCTTTCTTTCCTCTCGGGCAAGCCCCTCGCCTTCTTCTCTTCGCGGCGGGCGCACCCGAGCAAGGCATGTGTGTATGCTGCATGAGCCCGTTTTGCGCAGGGCAAAAGCGGCGAAGTGGGCCTTTTCGTTTTCTTTTTTTGTGGTTTTTCTTTCCCTTTTCTTTTCTTTTCCAAAAGAGAGACTTCAAAGATTTATTTCTCCCTCATTTTAGCTCCAAAAATTGTGAAGTTTGTTTCTAAAAATTTCTAAAATCAAGCTCTTTCTTTTGGTACTAGTTTGGTTTATTTTGGAGTTCATTTGATGAGTTTTTGTTATTTAATTAATTGTTTTGCTCGTTTATTTCTTTTTCAGTACGACCGATTGCGTAGAGTTTGGAGAAGCCGGAGACCCCCACTTCGATCAAGCTCAAAGTATCAAGATCATCTAGCCGTAGACCCAGGCGAGTCAATACTTTGATCATATTGAACCTACATTTTATGCAAATTATGTCCTTTTAAAGTATCAAATTGCATGCTTTAACTTCGTTATGCAAATGTATGTTAAAAATACTAAGGTAGTTAAATACCAATTTGATGCTTAATTATTAATACACCATCCCTTGATAATTGAATTGCCATACACCCTCGTCACCCTAGTAAATATTTGGTAACTGTACTAGTATAGGCTATACTTAAGCGTCATGCTAGCCTTGCTTAAGTATCAGGGTATTATCTACCCCATTCATCATCTTTTGAAATGAACATGATTTTGGGCGGTCATTGGGTGTAAATGGCGAGATGGTTATGATCTTTGTATTTTTCCTACCTCTTAAAAACCTAAAGAAATTGCTTGTCACATCAGGCGGATGGTATGATGGATGGTATGTTGGTGGGTGCTAATGCAGCCCAAGGAATGTTGGTTTGTGGATGGTATGTGGTATGAACCTGAGATGGTCCCTAAGGACTTAATCTGTGATGACCTCCCAATGTAAAACGATGCGACCACATGTCTATAATGGTGTCGACTGGCTAAATAATTTGTATCCGTTAGTATGAGTTGCACGAGCGGATGACCCGCTACGCCATAAGCCTATGTGGCTATGGGTTGGGGTGTCATGACTTACGGGTCTATGTGAGCGTAAGCCGTGTGGCGCAAGAGGGGGTCTGGGAAAGAGTTGACGGGTCTATGTGAGCGTAACCCTTCTCAGGTGAAACCTTAGCGGGTGTAACAAATGCTGGTGGATGCATTGTAAAGGCCTTGTGACGATCTCCCCTTGACTCACATGTCTACGGAAACATGTGTACATGTCAAGATGATTGTCTCTTGTGGGTAAAGTGTACAACCTCTGCGAGTGTAATAAAGCGCATTGAATAGCCGTGCCCACGGTCAAAGGCGGACATGGGAACTTACAAGAGTTAGTTACATTTATAAAACCTTGTGGGCGGGATAAAATGTGTTGGGTATTTGTGACCACTGGTTTTAGTTTCCACTGGGAGGATGTACCCAGTGATGTTAAGTGGTGGATGTAACAGCTATCAAAAATAAGCATGAGGTGGAGGTAACCTCTCTTTTGTTTTAAATATTGCACAAGTAATCTCTTTAACAAATGCAATTTGGTTAAAATGCTAAGTGATAGGACTTTCTAATATTGGTACTCAAAATATTGCTTTGTGCAAATAAATGAACCAGAGCCATCCTTGTTAAACCTTGCATGTATAATATTGCATCTGTGTGTTGGCTCGCGAGCACAGTAGTTGTGCTCATCCTCGCTCTTTCCCCAATCCCAGAACCCTTGGATCATGGAGACTACACCTACTACGAGGACACAGGACGCAGAAGAGCAAGGAAATGAAGAGGAGTAGTATAGTTCTTGTAGTCTAGGTCTCGCCTCGATCGGTTGGTTCCGTTGGTACTTGTGTACCTCCTATATTATCCAAGCCCTTGGCTAATATCGGTCGTACACCTAGTACCCGATCGCTGCTGTGGAGAGACTTGCTCTACCCCTTTTGCTTCCGCTAACGCACTCGAGATTTTGTAATGAACTCATTTGGCCCGATCGGCCCTATTGTAAACTTCGACCAGGCGTGGTCTATTTGAACTTCGGATGCTTGTATTAATGAATGGTTTGGTCTCGCGATGTATGAAATGGTTGGCAATGTGTACCGTGTGGCGCTATCTGCGATCGAGGAATAGCGGCTTTATCACGAGGATTACGGATTACGAAATCCGGGTCCGACCACGACGGCCATGTCTTTGGGCGAGGATTCTGGTCCGGCGTCAGTACACGAGAACCGAAAGCCACCAACTTGGGTACAAGTATATGTTCGATCGATCTCGGCCAAAGATTTACCGATGAAAATACGACGGCATGGCGCTAGCATGTTCGTGTTTGCGAGGATCTGCATCTCAAAGGTGCTTTTAGAGAAGGAAGCATGCAAATTTGCGAGAGAACAACATCGGCTGGTCACCGTGTTCCTGTGTTCACCTTGGGTGCAGCACCTATTTCAAAGGCCAAAACAAGCGTCCCGTTACCACTGTCCTTGTTATCGGTGAGAAGCACAAGTCTTGGCCATCGTTTTTTGATTCGGCACCTTACCAACCGAAGATGCGGCAAACAAGTTACGAACTTTAATTCGGTGTTCTTTTCATCTCTTACGTGCTACAACTCGGGAGGCTTGATCGATGATATGCATGGTGTATGTGTATATATTTCGGTGATGAGGCGCAGCTCAACCTCTGAAGGGCTTGCGGCGATCTCGATGCCGTGTCGATAGTTCACATCGGCGATCTCTGCCGTCTTAGAGTTGTTTGTCGCGAGGCGAGTCTTCGTCGGGAGGTACACTGCTGCGATCACAACACCACCATTCTGCGGCTTGCGTTTCTTTGGCGGTATCCACAGTACAACGTGAAAACCGATGCAATTGGCTACGAACTTGCATCGCGAGTTCGACACTTGCCGCGTCTCGCTTGTGCGGATGCATGGAGACCTTCTGCGAGCTCGCCCATACGCTTCACCCGACTCTCCGGAGGAGAGCTTTACCGGTGATCCGCCACGTCGAGCGGATGACCGCTTTGTCACATCGGCTCCGGCTCACGCGGAGCCTTGTCATTGCCTCGCCAACGCCGATTGGCGAGATCGGGACGCCGATTTCTCCTCACGGCAGACTCGAGCACTCAGAGCACCCTCGGTGGCAACATGTTCGAGAGATGATGAAGCTCACGCGAGTAGAGCGGGAGAGAAACGGCTTTGTTGCGAGTTAGCCCGCCGAGCCGCCAGCTGCGGCGCGCCCCGACTCTGGTGCTGCCCGACTCTTTGCACCGTCGTCGTTCCGCAACCCGGTGCCGGCCGGCGTTTTCCACTGGAGGACCCGCACCGCTCACGGCGCGCAGAAAGTCGTCCACCGCCGACCGACCGCGGCCTTGGAGAGTCGGCCGTGGGCGCAGCCCGATCGCCGCTGGATTCGACGAGTTCGACCGCGGCGCCACCTCGATCGTTCGCTCGCGACCATCGATCGCGGCCGTTCGATCCCGTAATAGCTGTACCACTGCGGTGGTAAGCACCGATGGAGAATGATCGGATAGCTAGGTTAACTAGCGATTGCTTGCTAGGTAGTCTTTTGGTTGCAAGCACTTTCTTTATCCACCTTTTGTAGGCGTTGTGTTTGTATCTCGTGTCATGGCTTTGCATGGCCTATATCTTTGTGTCCTAGGAGTCATGTAACACTTACCCCTAATATTAATGCATTGCAGCCATTCGGGCTTTGTATCGCATTTGTGTTGTTTGTTCAATTTGTTTTCTTTCTTACGTGTGTGCCTTAGAGGGCGGTGAACCCTCATATACTACCCTCTCTAGTTCTAAGCCTTAGTGTTTCTTGAGATGGCACCAAGGAGGCTGCTGCTTGATCAGTGGTGCTTTGCGGCGAGCCGTGGAAGAGGCGTGGCTATGGCCGTGGTCGTGGACAAGACCTACCTCCCCCGCTGCGAGCATCCAACAATGGCACAAGTTATGCGACAACAAGCCCAAATCCTTCAAGCCTTGCTCGCCAATCAACAAGCGAGAGCGACCGATCGTCACTCTAAGGTGGCGATTTCCTCAGGACAAGACCTCTTACCTTTGCCTCGGCGAGATGAACCCACAGGCGAAGATTGGCTCGGGGATACTAAGAAGAAGCTTCGCCTGGCCGATGCTCGAGGAAGACAAGGTGGACTTTGCCACTCACCGGTTGAAAGGAGCGCGGCGCGGTGGGAAAACTACCTCATTGCTCAAGGTGGTGAAAGCCCGATGGCGGAGAAGAAGAAGCGAAGCGATCGCATCCGCGATGGAGATCAGCGAGGATCCTGCCCTTTGTTGAAGCAATTCTTTGAAATGCAGTGGGCGAGACCGCGCGCATGGCAACCAATCTCTGGAGCGAGTTCAAGGCGCCCAGGACTAACTTTGTACTGCCGGTACAATGAGGCTAAGAAGAATGAGTTTAGAACTCTCAAGCAAGGTCAAATGATGATCAATGAATATCTAACCAAGTTTAACTTGACTTGCTCGCTACGCTCCCGGTGGCGTGGCGATGCGTAAGAGAAGATAGACCGCTTTGTGGAAGGAATGCGTGGAGACATGAGAAGTGACTTATCCTCCATGATTTCCCTAGTTTCCACCACTTGATCAACAAAGCCCTCGTGCTGAAAGCGAGAAGAAGATTGCGGAAGTTAGCGCAAGAGAAAGATGGTATTTGAAGCCGCAAGGTGGCTTTCCTCATAAGTCAACATTCCTGGCGGCTCATCTTTTAAGCGGTGTAGTTTCTCCACAAGGAACTCAAGCTCCGACCCAGCGTACCAATGGGAATGGTTTCGCATCCTTCGTCCGCGGACGACTGCAACAAGCAACCCGGCTCATCTCCATTGTTTCCGCTGCGGGTGAGAGGACGCCGCCAATCGATGCCCTCAGCGTCGAACACTCCTGCCAAGTTCAACTCAGAGCCACACCGGCTCAAGGTCAAACATCGGCTCAGCGAGAACCATCGGGCCCATAGCGCCTAGATCGCCTCAACACCAAACGCGGCCATGTGAACCATGTCACGCCGAGGAGGCTCGAGAAGCTACAGGAGTTCTAATGGGTGCGTTCTCTGTTAAATCGATTACGGCACAAGTTTTGTTGATTCTGGAGCTTCGCATTCTTTTATATCAAGAAGTTTTGTTGAAAGGCTTAAGTTGCCAACCTTTAAGCTAAAGAAACCCGTGGTACTTAGTTCGCCTGGGGATCCTTGACTACTACTTTAGTAAGTCCCAGTAGAGATTGCTATGGAAAATTTAGATTCCTAGCAAACCTCTTAGTGCTTGATCCCAAACTCTGGATATCATCCTAGGGATGGATTGGTTGGCGATACCAAGGTATGATAGATTGTGCCAACAGGAAGGTGGTACTCACCAAAAACCCGGGTACCACAATCAGGGTTAATATAGACCGCTCCTCAGGTTTGGATCGTACAATCCATAACCTCGAGAAGGTGACTCTGGAAACAACCCCTGTAGTTCAAGATTACAGGAAGTTTTCCAGAAGAATTGCCTGGCATGCCACCAGACCGAGACATAGAATTTGTGATCAACCTAAAGCCAGGAACAGCCCCAATTGCCAAGAGGCCATATAGGATGGCAGTTGATGAGCTTGAAGAGCTTAAGGTACAAATGGAAGAATTACGGGAAAAGGATTTATTAGACCTAGCTCATCCCCAGGGTTCGCGATACTTTTGTAAAGAAAAGGATGGCACCGCCAGTGTGTGTGGATTACAGAGCCCTCAATGAGGTGACCATCAAGAATAAGTATCCCTTGCCCGCATTGATGATCTATTCGACCAGCATCAAGAGCAACGATGTTCTCCAAGATAGACCTAAGGTCGAGGGTACCATCGAGGTTAAGATTAGGTGAGGACATCCCTAAGACAGCTTTTACCACGGTATGGTCTATATGAGTTCACGGTTATGTCGTTTGGCTTGACAAATCGTGACCTACTTCATGAACCTTATGAACAAAGTATTCATGGAATACTGGATAAGTTTGTTGTCGTGTTCATAGACGACATCTTAATCTACTCCAAGACTAATGAGGAACATCTTTGAGCATCGCATTTGGTCTGGAGAAGCTTAAAGAACATGTTTGTATGCCAAGTGCGGCAAGTGTGAATTTTGGCTTCAAGAGATCGATTTCCTCGGACATATCGTATCCATTTGGAGGAGTCGCGATTGACCCATCCAAAGTAGAAGCGGTGTTGGGATGGAAACAACCAACCTCGATGACCGAAGTCGTAGTTTTCTGGAATGGCTGGATACTACTGAGGCGCTTCATTGAAGGATTCTCCAAACTATCGGACCAATGACCCACTGCTCAAGAAGGAGAAGAAATGCGAATGAATGAAGCTTGTGAAAAGAGTTTCCAAGAGTTGAAGAAGAAGTTAACTACTGCACCAGTGTTAGTCTTGCCAGACATACACAAGGACTTTGAAGTCTATTGTGATGCTTCGCGCCAAGGTCTTGGCTGCGTGCTTATGCAAGGAGGAAAAGTCGTGGCATATGCATCCGGACAACTCCGCCACATGAAGACAACTATCCAACTCATGATTTGGAGTTAGCGGTAGTAGTGCATGCCCTAAAGATTTGGCGGCATTACTTGATTGGAAATCATTGTAATATCTATACGGACCACAAGAGTCTTAAGTATATTTTCACCGAGCAGACCTCAACCTCCGACAAAGGAGATGGTTAGAAGCGATTAAGGATTACGACTTGGATGTTCATTACCATCACGGGAAGGCTAATGTAGTGGCGATGCATTAAGCCGTAAGTCCTACTCGCAAAAATGTTATGGTTCAAGAGTACCAACTGAGCTTTGCAAGGAATTAGAGGCACTTAACCTCGAGTTAGTAGAACAAGGCACCTTAGCGACTATGGAAGTTCAACCAACCTTAGAAGAACAAGTCAAGACCGCTCGAAAGGACACCGGAGTTCATAAATTTAAACATCTCATGGTCAAAGGAAAGGCCTCAAAGATGGTGGAAGACCAACAAGGAATCTATGGTATGGGAAGCGTCTCTTTGTTCCCCACAAAAGGAGCTCAAAGAATTGATTCTAAAAGAAGCCCATAGTTGGCGTATACCATACACCTGAGCAAAGCACCAAGATGTATCAAGATATGAAGATTCTATATTGGTGGCGCGAATGAAAAGGACATCGCCGAGTTCGTAGCTTGTTGCGATGTGTGCCAGCGGATCAAGCGAGAACATCGAGACCCGCAGGATTGCCGCAACCACTGCAAATCCCTCGGTGGAAGTGGGAAGAAATTGGAATGGATTTCATTCTTTGGGCCGAGAACCAAGACCGGATATGATTCCGTATGGGTCATGTCGATGATTAACCAAAGTTGCCCATTTCATCCCTGTGAAGACCACCTACAAGGGAGATAAATTAGCGAGTTATACATGGCTCGTATTGTATGTCCGCATGGAGTACCCAAGAGGATAGTCTCGGATCGAGGTTCTCGGTTTACCTCGCATTTACGGGCTAGTCTCCATGATGCACTTGGAACTCACTTGAACTTTAGCACGACATATCATCCTCGGTGATGGGCGAGACAGAGAGGGTAAATCGATTCTTGAAGACATGCCGGGCTTGTGCTTTAGAGTTTACCGTGGCGGGAGAGATGTCTACCGTATGCGAGAGTCGCCTACAACAACGATTACCAATCCGGTTTGAAGATGTCTCCGTTTGAAGCACTTTATGGGAGAAATGCGAGAACTCCTTGCATTAGTCGAGAATCGGAGAAGGTTATATCTTTGGACGGATACTCTCAAGCAGCGAGAAGAAAGTCGATTGATCGGAGATCGTCTACAAGCTGCTCAATCCGCCAGAAAAGTTATGCCGACAACGTCGTAGAGAGTTAACTTTGAAGTTGGAGATCATGTATATCTCAAAGTGTCACCCCTTGCGAATGCGGAGGTTTAAAGTGAAAGGCAAGCTTGCGCCAAGATACATAGGCCGTTCCCAATCACCGCCAAGCGTGGAGGTAGCATATCAATTGGAATTACGGAAATTTGTCGGATGTCCATAATGTGTTCCCGTCTCTCGGCTCAAGAAATGCCTCAGTACCGGAAGAGCAAGCTCAATTGAAACCATTGCACTCGAGAAAGACTTGTCGTATCCCGAGCATCCAATCAAGATTCTTGGCGTCGTGGAAAGCGGACAAGGCGTCGGATCATCCGCTTATGCAAAGTGCAATGGAGTAACCACTCGGAGAAAGAAGCCACTTGGGAGCGAGGACCGGTGAAGTTGGATTACCCTACCGTTCTCAGGAGCTCGAATCTCGGGTCGAGATTCTTTTAAGGTGGGTAGGTTTTGTAACATCCAAATCGTGGATTTGCAAAATCTTCAACGTTCAAGAACCCAACAGTTTTCCCCTTTGCTCAAGATTCGGATTCCCAGAAATGCAGAGCTTCTTCCCGTTTCTCCCTAACCCTAGCCTGCCGTCGCCATACCCCGGCCGTGTCAGCGCCTCGGTCCTCGCCCCGCCGGCGTGCCAGCATCCAGGAAAGCGCGCCTCGACCCGTCCCATCCCGCTGCCCGCGCGCCTCGGCTCTTCTGCGCGTGCCATAAATCAACGGCTCCTTTTCCCGGATCAAAGCCTCCCCTCGGCCTTTAAAGCCCAGCGCCCTCCCCTCCGTTCCCCTCCACCCCAAGCTAAAGAAGAAGATCGAGAGGAGGAGGAAGAAGCCGAAGGGCGTACCTCCGTTGCCCCGCGCGCGCCGTCTCCTCGGTGCGTCCTCTCCGTCGCCGTGCCGAGCCTCCGCTCCTTCGTCGTGTCGTTTGTCGCCCGTCGCCGCCGCGCCCTCGAGCTCCTCCTTCTCCGTGCGCGCCGCCGCGCCCATTCCTCCTCTCCCTCTGCGCCTAGCCCCGTCGCCCTCTCTCTTTCTTTCCTCTCGGCGAAGCCCTCGCCCTTCTTCTCTTCGCGGCGGGACGCACCACGACATGCGAACGCTGCGTGTGCATCGCCAGGCCCGTTTGCGCAGGGCCAAAGCGGCCGTGGGCCTTTTCGTTTTCTTTTTTGTGGTTTTTCTTTCCCTTTTTCTTTTCTTTTCCAAAAGAGAGACTTCAAAGATTTATTTCTCCCTCATTTTAGCTCCAAAAATTGTGAAGTTTGTTTCTAAAAATTTCTAAAATCAAGCTCTTTCTTTTGGTACTAGTTTGGTTTATTTTGGAGTTCATTTGATGAGTTTTGTTATTTAATTAATTGTTTTGCTCGTTTATTTCTTTTTAATCTGACCGATTGCGTAGAGTTTGGAGAAGCGGAGACCCCACTTCGATCAAGCTCAAGAGTATCAAGATCATCTAGCCGTAGACCCAAGCGAGTCAATACTTTGATCATATTGAACCTACATTTTATGCAAATTATGTCCTTTTAAAGTATCAAATTGCATGCTTTAACCGTTATGCAAATGTATGTTAAAAATACTAAGGTAGTTAAATACCAATTTGATGCTTAATTATTAATACACCATCCCTTGATAATTGAATTGCCATACACCTCGTCACCTAGTAAATATTTGGTAAGCTTGTACTAGTATAGGCTATACTTAAGCGTCATGCTAGCCTTG
The DNA here is from genome assembly GCA_036346255.1 of Ampelocalamus luodianensis. NCBI lineage: Eukaryota > Viridiplantae > Streptophyta > Magnoliopsida > Poales > Poaceae > Ampelocalamus > Ampelocalamus luodianensis. The sequence goes on along the minus strand of CM070624.1, from coordinate 4,901,352 downwards.
CTTAAATATCGGGGTATTATCTACCCCATTCATCATCTTTTGAAATGAACATGATTTTGGGCGTCATTGGGTGTAAATGGTGAGATGGTTATGATCTTTGTATTTTCCTACCTCTTAAAAACCCTAAAGAAATTGCTTGTCACATCCAGGCGGATGGTATGATGGATGGTATGTTGGTGGGTGCTAATGCAGCCCAAGGAATGTTGGTTTGTGGATGGTATGTGGTATGAACCGCCGGATGGTCCCTAAGGACTTAATCCGTGATGACCTCCCAATGTAAAGCGATGCGACCACATGTCTATAATGGTGTCGACTGGCTAAATAATTTGTATCCGTTAGTATGAGTTGCACGAGGCGGATGACCGCTACGCCATAAGCCTATGTGGCTATGGGTTGGGGTGTACGACTTACGGTCTATGTGAACGCCGTGTGGCGCAAGAGGGGTGCAGGAAAGAGTTGTGGGTCTATGTGGCGTAACTCTTCTCAGGTGAAACCTTAGCGGGTGTAACAAATACTGGTGGATGCATTGTAAAGGCCTTGTGACGATCTCCCCTTGACTCACATGTCTACGGAAACATGTGTACATGTCAAGATGATTGTCTCTTGTGGGTAAAGTGTACAACCTCTGCGAGTGTAATAAAGCTGTTCGAATAGCCGTGCCCACGGTCAAGAGGCGGACATGGGAACTTACAAGAGTTAGTTCTGTTTATAAAACCTTGTGGGCGGGATAAAATGTGTTGGGTCATTGTGACCACAGTTTTAGTTTCCACAGGAGGATGTACCCAGTGATGTTAAGTGGTGGATGTAACCGCTATCAAAAATAAGCATGAGGTGGAGGTAACCTCTACTGTTTTAAATATTGCACAAGTAATCTCTTTAACAAATGCAATTTGGTTAAAATGCTAAGTGATAGGACTTTCTAATATTGGTACTCAAAATATTGCTTTGTGCAAATAAATGAACCCGAGCCATCCTTGTTAAACCTTGCATGTATAATATTGCATCTTGTGTGTTGGCTCATGAGCACGTAGTTGTGCTCATCCTCGCTCTTTCCCCCAATCCCAGAACCCGCAGATCATGGAGACTACACCTACTACGAGGACACGGGCGCGAAGAGCAAGGAAATGAAGAGGAGTAGTATAGTTCTTGTAGTCTAGGTCTCGCCTCGATCAGGTTGGTTCGTTGGTACTTGTGTACCTCCTATATTATCAAGCCCTTGGCTAATATCGGTCGTACACCTAGTACCCCGATCGCTTACTGTGGAGAGACTTGCTCTACCCCTTTGCTTCGCTAACGTGCTCGAGATTTTGTAATGAACTCATTTGGCCCGATCGGCCCTATTGTAAACTTCGACCCGCGTGGTCTATTTGAACTCGGATGCTTGTATTAATGAATGGTTTGGTCTCGCGATGTATGAAATGGTTGACAATGTATCGTGTGGCGCTATCATCGATCGAGGAATAGCGCAGCTTTATCACAGAGGATTCTGGATTACGAAATCCGGGTCCGACACGACGGCCATGTGCTGGACGAGGATTCCTGGTCCGACGTCGAGTACCTGAGAACCGAGAAGCCACCAACTTGGGTACAAGTATATGTTCAGTCAGTCTCGGCCAAAGATTTACCGATGAAAATACGACGGCATGACGCTAGCATGTTCCGTGTTTGCAGGGATACGCAGTCTCAAAGGTGCTTTTAGAGAAGGAAGCATGCAAATTTGCACAGGAGAACAACATCAGCCTGGTCACCGTGTTCCCTGTGTTCACCTTGGGTGCAGCACCTATTTCAAAGGCCAAAACAAGCGTCCCCGTTACCCTGTCCTTGTTATCCGGTGAGAAGCACAAGTGCTGGCCATCGTTTTTTTTTTCAGTTCAGCACTTACCAACTGAAAGATGCAGCAAACAAGTTCTGAACTTTAATTCGGTGTTCTTTTCATCTCTTACGTGCTACAACTCGGGAGGCTTGATCGATGATATGCATGGTGTATGTGTATATATTTCAGGTGATGAGACGCAGCTCAACCTCCTGAAGGGCTTGCAGGCAGTCTCCGGTACCGTGTCGATAGTTCACATCGACGATCTCTGCCGTGCCGAGTTGTTTGTCGCCGAGAGCGAGTCTTCGTCAGGGAGGTACACCTGCTGCAGTCACAACACCACCATTCTGCAGCTTGCCCGTTTACTGGCAGAGAAGTATCCACAGTACAACGTGAAAACCGACTGGTACGAATTGGCTACCTGAACTTGTCTGTCGCGAGTTCTGACACTCGTGCATTGACGAGCGAGTTTACGTACGTTTGCAGCTTTGGCGGCTGCCCTGAGAAGCCTAGAGTCTGTGTTTCGTCTGAGAAGCTCGTCAGGGAAGGGTTCGAGTTCAAGTACAAGAACCTGGATGAGATATTCGACGACGTCGTCAAGTACGGCAAGGCCTTGGGGATTCTACCATACTGATGTTCGTCTACTACACCGATCAGCGATCGGAACCAAACAATGTGCTTGCAAATAAGTATGTGCTAGTGATATGCCGAACTCTGTGGTATCTTCCAAAACTCAAAAAAAAAAAAACTATATACAACACCCAAACAGGCCCTAAATGTTCTCTAAACAATGGTTGCGTCTGCTAAGATTTTGAGATCAACAAGTTTGGAAGGTTGTCACGTTAATATGTTCAAGTTGCCAAAGTTTTCAGGTCTGTAGAAAGAGACAAGTTATTTGTGTCTAAAAAGTACATTTGCTTCTATAATGCTCTTAAATGGAGGATTTTGCTAGAGCGTGTTGTCAAGGAAAATAAGAGTTCAGTCCGCAGATCTTGATGCATTACGTTATAGAAGAAAGCTAGTGGGAAACCTAGCCAAAAAATAAGGAAAAAGAAATCCGACCTGCCGGATTCGAACCAGCGACCTAAGGATTAATCTGCATCAAACTACAGTCCTCCGCTCTACCAACTGAGCTAAGGTCGGCTTTGGAAGACGGACGAAACGAATGCTATAACAATAAGTTCATAGAACAACACGACAAACCACCAACCCACAAATGTCGACAAAAGGTTTTTCCTCTTCGAAGTACACAGTCTAGCGGCGTGCAATCGTGAAGGAGATCCTATTAGTCGAGGTAATCTATCTTGCTCTTCGCTAACAAAGATAAAACGGTATCGGTGAAACCTTATCATGTAGAATGATACATATGGCTGTTGTTACTATTTTTCATGGTATCTAAAGATAACTCAAACAGTTTGTAAGAAGTTTATATACTTCTTCCTCTTTCTCCTCTTCTCTTATCTGTTATCATCATCAAAAATCTTATACGGCAATGGAAATCTTACGTGGCAAATGCCATTTCATTGCACTGGCCCTCGTAACTCGATGAACCCATCAAGTGAGAACCGACCAGGCAACCAAACACGAAGAGTGTAACATCCAAATTTTTGGATTTTGCAAGATCTTGTGTTCTAGGGTTCAATCTTCGAAGTTTTCCCAATTTGCTCAAGATTCGGATTCCTCCCGAAAGCCTACCCTAGCCCTTCTCCTCCCCTAGCCCTGGCGCACTCTCTCCCTCGCCATGCCCTGCACCGCCCCTCCTCGTCGTCCCTTTCTCTCTTCACGGGCCTGCCCCGCGCACCGCCTCGACTGCGTCGCCCGCATTCGGCCAAGGCCCCGCTGGCTGCGCAGACCATCCTCGGTTCTTGCGTCGCCCGCGTCAACGGCTACCCCCCCCCTTCCTCCCCGGATCCAAAGTCCCCTCGGCTTCTTCGGCTATAAGAAGACCCGGCGCCCACCGCTCCCACCCCCACCCCCCTTCTTCCCCAAAGCAAGAATCAAGAGGAAGAAGACCGAGAAGAAAAGAGGAAGAAACCGGAGAACTCACCTTCGGTCGCCGTCGACGTTGCCGCTGCTCGGTGAGCCCCGTCGCCGCCGTCCTTAGCCGCGCCCCCCCGCTCCCCTCCGTCGCCGCTTCGTCTCCGAGGTCGCCGCTCGCCGTCGTCACCGCGTGCCTCCCCGAACTTCTTCTTCCTCTCCGTGCACCGCTGCTCCCTCTGGCCGCCGTCGCTTGTCGTCGTCACTACCGCGCCTTCCCCGAGCCCCTTCTTCATCGCGCGCCGCCGCTCCTCTCTCTGCTCGCCCAAGTGAGGCACGAGCCGAGGGTTTCCCTCGCCCCCCCCTTTCTTTTCTTCGGCCGCAGGCCTTGCGGGCCGCGCGCACGCGCCTCTGGCCCAAGTCGCGCCGGGCCGAAAAGCCGAGCATGGGCCACTTTCTCTTTATCTTTTTCTTGTTGATTTTCCTTTCCCTTTTTCTTTTTATTTCAAAAGAGAGGCTTTAAAATGTTTATTTCTCCCTCATTTCAACTCCAAAAATTGCGAAGTTTATTTCTAAAAAATTCTAAAATCAAGCTCTTTCTTTTGGTGCTAGTTTGGTTTATTTTGGAGTTCATTTATTGAGTATTGTTATTTATTTATTTTGCTTGCTCGCTTGTCTCTTTTTCCGGTACGATCGCTCGCGTAGAGTTCGGAGAAGCCGGAGACCCCTCCTTCAATCAAGCTCAAGAGTATCCGGATCACCTGGACCTAGACCCAGGCGAGTCAATACTTTGATCATATTGAACCTATATTTTATGCAAATTATGCTCTTTTAAAATATCAAATTGCATGTTTTAATTCCCTTATGCAAATGTATGTTAAAAACCCTAAGGTAGTTAAATGTCAACTTGATGTTTAATTATTAATACACCATCCCTTGATAATTGAATTACCTTAAGCCTTTGTCACCCTAGTAATTATTTGGTAACTATACTAGTATAGGCTAAACTTAAGCGCCATGCTAGTCTTGCTTAAGTATCGGGGTATTATCTACCCCATTCATCATCTCTTAAAAATGAACATGGTTTTGGCGGTCATTGGATGTAAATGGTGAGGTGATTGTGTTGATGTATTTTCCTATCTCTCAAAACCCTAAGAATTGCTTATCACATCCAGGCGGATGGTATGATGGATGGTATGTTGGTGGGTGCTAATGCGCCCAAGGAGTGTTAGTTTGTGGATGGTATGTGGTATGAACCGCTTGGATGGTCCCTAAGGACTTAATCCTGTGATGACCTCCCAATGTAAAACAGTATAACCACATGTCTATAATGGTGTCGACCTGACTAAATAATTTGTATCCATTAGTATGAGTTGCACCAGGCAGATGACCCGCTACGCCATAAGCCTTTGTGGCTATGGGTTGGGGTGTACGACTTACGAGTCTATGTGAGCGTAAGCCGTGTGGCGCAAGAGGGGGTCTGGGAAAGAGGTTGACGGGTCTATGTGAGCGTAACCCTTCTCAGGTAAAACCTTAGCGGGTGTAACAAATACTGGGGGATGCATTGTAAAGGCCTTGTGACGATCTCCCTTTGACTCACATGTCTACGAAACATGTGAACATGTCAAGATGATTGTCTCTTGTGGGAAAAGTGTACAACCTCTGCGAGTGTAATGAAGCTATTCGAATAGCCGTGCCTACGGTCAAGGGCGGACATGGGAACTTACATGAGTTAGTTCTATTTGTAAAACCTTTGTGGGTGGGATAAAATGTGATGGGTCGTTGTGGCCTGATTTTGGTTTTTCCACGGTGGATGTACCCGGTGATGTTAAGTGGTGGATGTAACCATTATCAAAAATAAGCATGAGGTGGAGGTAACCTCTCGTTATAAATATTGCACAAGTAATCTCTTTAACAAAAATAAAATTTGGTTAAAATGCTAAGTATTAGGACTTTCTAATATTGGTATTTAAAATATTGCTTGCGCAAATAAAAGAACCCGAGTCATCCTTGTTAAACCTTGCATGTATATAATTGCATACTGTGTGTTGGCTTGCGAGCACGGAAGTTGTGCTCATCCTCGCTCTTTCTTCCAACCCTCAGAACCCGTGGATCACGGAGATTACGTCTATTACGAGGACCAGGACGCCGAGGAGCAAGGACATGAAGAAGAGTAGCATAGTTCCTTAGTCTGGGTCTCGCCTCAGTCTAGTTGGCTCCGTTGGTACTCGTGTACATCCTATATTATCCAAGCCTTTGGCTAATATCGGTCGTACACATGGTACCCCGGTCGCTTGCTTGTGGAGAGACTTGGTCTATCCTTTTGCTTCCGCTATCGTACTCGATGTTTTGTAATGAACTCATTTGGCCTAATCGGCCCTATTGCAAACTCGACCCGACGTGGTCTATTTGAACTCTGATGCTTGTATTAATGAATGGTTTGGTCTATGTGATGTATGAATTGATTCAGTGATGTATTCTGTGAGCGCTACCTACTGATCCAAGAAATAACGCAGTATATTCACAGAAGATTCTGAATTACGAAAGTCCGACAAAGAGCAAGCGTGTAACTGCGGTTCCCGTCTGACCTGCTGATTTCCTGACACAATGCTTGGAGACCTGGCTGCTGCGTTCGGCCAGCTGAGCCCACATGTCAACCGGGAGCACCACTCGTGGAAAGGCAGAGTCTCTGCGAAAGCGCAACACACCCACGCCTTGGCACCACGCAACGGCAGGCCTCTGCTGACTCTGACGAGCAATGTGGTTCTGGTTCTGCAGGGATAGAAGAAAAGTAAAGCTGCGACAAATTAAAGAAATCAATAAACAATTGCAGCTGATTAGGCCACTGAATAAGATGAGTAAATCCATTCGGACAGATTAAGCAGAGAACAAGGGTCGGCGCGTGCCACCTTCACCAGCCTAGCGATGGCAATGGTCTCATTCTCCGATTGGGATTCACCTATTAGAAGATGGAGATGAAGCTATTTTTTCTTTCACGGAGATACTAATATGCAAATACAATTCTCCATCAGATAAAGTAGGTATGAGGTCATTTTCTACTCCTCATCTCTGCTACCCGCATGGCCCCCGATAACACATATAGGCCACTAACCCACTACCACATAACCCGATAAGACGATAACCAAATAATCTCATTACATCCTTTATTTTCCATATGCTAATTAATCAAAAAACATCATCGTTATTAGCATTGCATGTGGATGTTTATACTCATTTATAACATTATAGATCTTATTTTCTCTTCTTTCGGAATCCAACTTTCGGGTATGGGTCCCCGTGGGGCTCCGATAACCCGATGGGGACATAGAACGGGGGAAGAATAGCGCCGAGAACGGGGATGAGGACCAGAACGGGGAATTTTTCGTCTCTCGAAAATGAGGATGTTCCACCACCCCCGACGAGAAATGGCCCCGTTGCCATCCCTACACCAGCCCAAGCACGAGTTTCAGGCATCCATGCTGCAAAAGACCATGACCAGGATCCAGGATGACAACATATCTAGTTCAGAACTTCAGAGTGATCTACAAGTTACTTCTAGTTTTGCTATTCTTTGCTTGAGAAATACCACACTGTTTTCATGTGAAATTCGTGTGCTCGAGGCAGCTTTGGAGGACGACCAACCAAACAAGGAGATCTTGGGTAGGGCCATGGCCAGCCCAGCCGGTTTTAAACAGCCTCTATCGCTACAGTCAAGGTTATCAGAATCTCGATTATAGTTATACGATCCTATGTTTCTCCAACCAAAATTGATTGGACCGATTCGAATCTATGGTGGAGTCTTAATCTGGTAGAATCTTAATATCATTACGATTCTAGTAGAAAAGTTTGCAGAATCATGATAAAAAAAAAAATTATACGATCCTACCCGATAATAATGATTTATTATAAATAATTATTTGAATATGTCTTTTTCATTATAAATTTTTACTTTTTATTTCTTCATATCCATTATAATTTGCATAAATAACAAATGATCTTTTCTCTGCACAACATTTTGGTAAACAAAAATTCTAAAAATATAGTTTTAAAAATGTAGAAGTGTTAAAATGCAAGATAGATTTTAAAAAATGTTTATTTGGTATAATCATGTAAGATTTTAGATTTTACGTGGATCCTACGATTCGCGGTCCCGCTAAACAACCTTCCATCCAATTCAAGGGGACGGTTATGAAAACCCTATCTACAGTAATTGGCCTTCGTACGCGATGCAACCGCCATCATGCAAGCGGTGAACCTGAACGGCAAATATATATTTTTTTGATAAAAGGTTTGCATCCCATTTCCATTTAAAGGAAACCAAACTACAAGGTTCAGACAACAGCAGGTATTTACAGCAAACAACTAGAGGGAGAAGCACAAGAAAGACTTAGAGAAGTTAACAAGGTTTTTGGTGAAGCTTATAGAGTCCCCTAACAAAATCAGAGCTTTATCCACTTCCAAGAACTACTCTGTTGATCCAAGGCGCCCATCTGCTTCTAGCATCAAAAACTTCAGTAGCAACCTTCCCAATTGCTCTAGCGCCCTTAAGGAGCGCCTTCCGTCCTTCCTCCTTCTGTAAATTAGACCAAAAATCAATCCAATGGCAAATAATATGAATCACTGAAATAGGTTATGCATGCCATTTTTTCTAGAAACACGCCAAATTACGTACTTTTCAGATACTCCACAAAATGGTTGTTACACCAACCAACACGAGCTTTCTAGTCTTCCTAGCAAACCTCTCTATCCAAAAAGAGAAAAATCGGGCAGTGTCAGCTGGGGGGCTAGGCAGGCCAAAAGTACAGCTCATGATATTCCAAATGTATCTTGCCAAAGGACATCATAAGAACAAATGATCAATGTTTTCATTCGCCCCACAAAACATACATTTTTTGTCACCCACCCAACCCCTGTGGCCCAGATTGTCTTTGGTCAAAATGATTCGCTTCAACACTAACCAAAGGAAAATTTTAAGCCTTAGGGTAGTTTAACATCCCAAATAATTTACGTGGGAAGGCTCTCTGCCCCCTCAGAAAATTGTAAAACCTGAACGGCAAATATGGCAGTCGTACTGGGGTACTAACCAAGGAGTGCCGCTGCTTGTCTGCAGCTACTACAGCCGCTCAACACGTCGATCCGATCGATTTCTTTTCAGCATCACAACACACTGTAGTACTGTACGCAGGTCAAGCTTTAGTGGAGCTTGCAGGAACAGGAGAGCCCAAGGTACTGACGTGAACAGGTGTCAGGTAGTCACTAGTAGCCATTCATTCCGGAACATTATGCGTGCAAGGCAAATTATTGGATAAAAGTACGTAAGCTTCGTACTAGTATGTCTGCGAAAAATGTGATTGATATGTAAAAAAGAGTCCAGTTTCTGAAGCATTCAGAAGTAGAAGATGTGTTCTTGGTACACCGATCCACATGAGCAGCAGACAACGCAGCACGTACAGGAAGCAACTTGGTCTCAGCATTTCTTATAAAAACCGCAAGCTCTGCCTGGCCTCCCAAAGCCTTTTACTTCCTGAAATCTTCAGGAACAAGTCTGGCTTGTTCTTTTCTCCAGCTTGGAGGAAAGGATGTCACATAATCAAGTTAGGCATCTGCTGATCTATATGGCAACAACCAGCACAGCAGGATAAACAGATCAGGAACTTTTAATATCAATCAGATTTCAACATATCCACCGGCTAATGCATCGAAACATCTCTGGGATGGAAGTCACCACGACATCGCAATTGCAGCAACTATCACTTGAACAGCAGGGTAATTGTTACCTATTAGCATAACACTGGGAAAAATGCAGTACAGTACAGGGATACAGTGGCTTTGAGGTTAATCGGTCATTGTCTACACGTACATACTAAAGCAAACAAAAGACATGTTCTCCTGGTCCTGCAATTGAAGGGAAATATATCAAAAACAAGTCAAGCATTTGCATGACAGACAGACACAGCAGCGACAAGAAGCCTTTTGAGCTATGCCAGCCTCATTGTAACCTTCTAATCCTAATAAATCATAACCAAACCCAAGCAAGTGTATCTCTCTCTCTCTCTCTCTCTCCAGGCCTCTCCCAGGTCCCCACCATGAGGTAGCTAAGGCCACATGGACTACAGATGGAAATACGTGTAACACTGCATTGGAAGCAAATGTTTTCTCCTTGGCTTTGGTGGAAATACCTGTAACACTGCATTGGAAGCAAATGTTTTCTCCTTGGCTTTGGTGACAAGAGAGAGTACAGAAATGGTTGAGAAAGTTATGAGAGGCAGTTGGAAGGATAGGCCGTCTTTCTCATTTAAAGGCACTGCCATCCTTTCTGCAGCCCCTTGACACACTTTCACACGCAGACACAAGCATACACAAAACAGTCCCACCCTGCAGAATTCTTGGACCTCATGCAATCCAACCCTTCCTCTGCATTCCCTCTCCAGTGAAGATAGCTTGGGTCTTGGAGGCTTCAGTGCTCTTCTCTGGTTGTTTGTGTTCAAGAAGCACAAATAAGAACAATACCTTCTTCAATGTTGCATTGTTAAGGGGTTTAGAAGAAGCATAAGAGTGGGTGTTCCTAGAATTCTGTCTCAACTTCATTCTACCTTGTTTTCTTTCTGCCGCTTGTCTTTAGCTTTTCTATTCTATATCTCTCCCATCTCCTGTTATGGAATCCTCCCAGATAACTGGGGATAATGGTGAAGAGTGCAACAGTAATGAATCCGGGTGGACAATGTACCTGGCCTCCCCCATGCTTAGTAATGCTGTCAAAGCAAATGGCAGTGAAGGAAGTAATGTTGAAGATGGCAGTGGTTACAGCAATGAGAGGAGCAATGGGAAAGAACACAAAGACAACGCAGATGATGACGATGATGATGGAGATTATGATTCCTTGGCTTCTGATGCTTCCACAGGACCAGCTCAGGTGAAGGTGCATGAAGGCAAAGAGGAGAAAAGTCATCACCTAACTGATGATTGCAGAGATGATGAAGATGGTAAGGATGAACAAGATGAGATACGTACCAAGGTCTTGACCAGCTGCAACAAAAGGGCAGACAAGATGAAGAAAGGAGACGAGAAGACCACTTGAAGAGGCCACAACAAGAGACGTAGCTCCTCAAGAACAAGCTTCTTCTGGTAAATGTTGTAAAATCCTTGTAGGATGTCTGTCATCTACCCTTTTCTTATCAAGACAAAATCCTTGTTGAAGGCTTGGGGAATGGAAGGCCTTGTGAGGATCATTGCTATTGACTTCCATGGTTTTGTCCATTTGTTAACCACCTCATAGGTTAGCTGTTACTATGAAAAACTGTCACCCTTTGGTTATTATTCAATGCCCTAATCTTAATACCGCATTAAAAATTGCATGCTAGCTACAATTTGTCCAGATACACTTCCCCAAGGTATGTACTGTTGAAGTTACCAACCCAAAGCGACAGTTCAGTTTGATGGCTTTCTGCTTTCCAGTATTTGTAGAGTTTGGAATGCCTGCATGTGGTTATAATTTTACTCAGAAAAAGAGTACAAGGGAATTTGATTTATGCTGTTTCTGTGGATAATTTGTCCATACTTTACAACTAATCTAATCTAGTTTTGACTACAGCTAAGTTAACATAATCTGAACATGAACAAAAAATAACAGAATTTACAGGTAAGTTTAGCTGATACTTGTTTTCTTTCCCTCGAGTAGAGCGCATCCTGTATAATAATAGAGCAGTCTTACTACAGCTAATGCACCATTTTCACATGAAACCTATTGCCACAAGGAATATCTAGCTCTTCCATATAAAAATTAGACAGTGTACAAAGTATTTATAAAAAATTAAAAGATTCAACATTGCTAAGAAGACTAATTAGAACATTTACATTACAAACAGATGTAGTTTACAGAACAGCATAAGGAAACATAACATGTAGTACAAGAGCCCCCAGCTATCACCTGATATGTGCGATTTACTACTTTTAGCATCTACGTTAAGTGCCTAAAAGCAGCTTCTGCTGTGCAAATTGATGCGGAGGAAGGTATACCCAACAAAAATCTCATTCCTGGAATAAAAGAAAGAAAACCCTTATTAAGGGGAACTGCAATCAATTAGTACATCATAGCAACTTCAAATGAAAACTAAAGTCAATATTTAATGGCGCTTACAGCAAACCTGCGACGTTAAATATCATGATAGGGGCTAGTTCAGGAATCATGACCATTCTGGCATTCTGCTAGTAGCATGTCCTTTGTATATACAGTTAACAAGGAAACCTTCACATAGCGAAGTTGACAATCAGATATTTCAATTATCCGAAGTAGGAACTAACTGTGAAGTCCCTAACTTTAGGTCGTTTCACTGAGCGTTAGCTTGTTCATTTGATGGCAAAACCGAATGTAAGAACATCACATAGTTTTCTTGTATTCTTTTTTTGGACCAACACAAAAATGCCCACTTCATCAAAATTTAAAATCAGCATGAAACAGCTCAAAAGCCCGAAAAGGAGCCTTCAGCACCCAGATTAGCACCATGCCCAATCCAAAGAAACAGCAGGCACAATCTTCAGGGATATCAGTTCAGGATGTTTCAGCCTGACCCACCTACCAGTTACTCAATCACAAGGTGGAGCACCAACAAGCTAGTCTAATTTTTGAGAATATCCAGAAATTGCATCCTTGGGTAAAAGTACTCCACATGACAAATTTTGCAGTAGTAATAAACTAATAACTGCTAAAATGTTAGGGTGACAGGGGAGATGGTGCAGATCGTAATGCAGTGCGATGCAACACATACAATGCTAGCGGAATCGTGGTTAACATCCCTGGATCATTCTATGGCCACCAAGTTCGGCGACGTATTCCTACTTTCACCGAATCGTCGTCCATATCCATACCCACCTATATAGGTCAGGGCCATGAGGCGCGAACACGTTGTTTGTTCAATTCCACCCAAAATTCACCAACGTAGCGTCAAGGTGCCAATCCAGTATTCCTCATCAACAGCACGACCATGAAATGAATTGAAATAAACAGAGGAAATATGTCGGACCCGGATTTTCTAATCCGAATCCTCTGTGAAAACGCTGTACTATTCCCTGGATCAATAGATAGCACACACAGGCATTGCTGAATCATTCATACATGGCGTGAACTAAAGTATCAATATTACAATCAACCGAGTGACATAGACCACGTCGGGTCGAGTTTTACAACAGGGGCCGATCAGGCCAAATTGATTACAATACAGAACACCGATTACGGTAGCGGAAGCAAAAGGGTAGAGCTCATCTCTTCACGAGCAAGCGATCGGGCAACTTCAGTGTACTGACCGATATTATCCAAGGACCCGGATAATATCGGTTGTACGCAAGTACCAACGAGTCAACTTAGACTGCGTCGAGGCCTAGACTACAGGTCCTAGTCTATTCTTCATCGTTTCCTTGCCCACCAACTTCTGGATCCTCGTAGTAAGCATAGTCTCCTCCATCAGCGTCATCTGAAGGGTTTGGGGGAGAGCGAGGATGAGCACAACTACGTGCTCGCGAGCCAATACACAATGCAATGGTATACATGCAAGGCTTACAAGGATGGCTCGGTTCTTTTATTTGCTGAATAATGATTACTTTTAAATATCATAAGTACAAATTCCTAGCACTTAGCGGTTTTAGCAAATTTCATTTTAGTTAAAGAGAGAAATTGTGCAATATTTGTATCAAGCAGAGGTTACCTCCACCTTCATGCTTATTTTGATTGTGGTTACATCCACCACTAAGCGACACCGGTACAAAGACCCGGGATTAACCAATCTCGGGGCCAGGTGAGCCCGCCACAATTTTCATACCACCCAACAAGGTTTTTGAAATAGAACTAACTCAAGTTAAGTTCCCATGTCCGCTTTGACCGTAGGCAATTTGTTTAAACGATTTATAACTCGCAGAGATTGTACACTTTACCCACAAGAGACAATTAACTCGTTGCCCTACACGATTCCGTAGTCGTAGTTGAGAGGTTGTCACAATAACTTTTCTAAATATCTCGCCCTTCCCTCGTCTCACCCATATGGGGTTATGCCCATACGTTGCGCGGATGTCCACTCGGGCCGATCGGCGTGGCGTGGCTACACCTCGATGGCGAACTTCACCCTTGACTCGGTGTCCCATCCAAGCCCGACATACCCAGAGCTTGTGCCCTTTAACCCTCCGGTGAGATGATTTTGAGATTTGATAAATGTACTAAGCCAAGTCGCAGTTTGTTGCGGACTTGTGGTTGTACTTGTTATACATGTGGAGTCGTGACAAGATTAAGTCCTTAGGGTTGTCCGGACGGCTCAACCACATTCCCACCATTCTCGTGCTACATCCGCACCCACCATCTTACCATCCGCCCAGACGGGTATTAGCAGTTTAGGGTTTTTTTGAGATGTAAAATACAACAATTCAACCATCTCGATCATTTACCCGCAATGACCGCCCAAATCGTTTTATGTTTGAAAGGATGATGATTGGGACGATTGTAATGTCCGGTACTTAACAAGGCTAGCATGTCGCTTAAGTACAACCTATAGCTAGTATTACCATATAGTTACTAGGGTGACAATGGAATTAAGGATTCAAGTTGTCAAGGATGGCATAATAATTAATTATTCAACAAATGGGTAATTAACTACCTTAAACTTTAACATACATTTGTTTAAAGAATTAAAGCATGCAATTTGCTATTTTAAAAGAATATAATTTGCATAAAATGTAGGCTCAATATGATCAAAGTATTGACTCGCTTGGTTGTAGGAGAGAGTCCGAGTAGTCTTGCCCTTGATCGACGTGGAGGTCTCCTGCGTCTCGAAATCTACGCGCGAAGTACCGCAAAATAAGCGACAAGCAACGAGAGCAATTAAATACACAAGAGTACACAAATGAACTCCAAATTGAACAAGACCTATGCCATTAGCAAGATCTTGATTTTACAAATTTTAGAAATTTAATTCATAATTTTGGAGTTGAAATGGGGAGTTATTAATTTTAGAAGCTCTCTTTAATTTAAAAAAGAAAAGGAAAAGAAAATCACAAAAAAGAAAACCGAAAATCGGCCATGCCAATTTTCTGCTCGGCCAGACACGCTGCAAGCACTGTGGAGTGCGCGGCCAGTGGCGCCAAAAAGGAGGGGGGTTACGGCGGCGGTGGCGTGAGGAGATGGCGACGACGACAGGAGGCGCGACACACGGAGGAGCTCACCAACGGCGAAGACGCGAGGTAAGCCCTCGGCCTTCTTCTTCCTCTCCTTTTCTTCTTCTCTACTTCCTCTTGGGTGCTTGCTTGGGGAGGAGGAGCGGAGAGTGCCGGGTCTAGGGCTTTTAAAGCCGACGCGAGAGAGAGAGGGGGTCCGGCGAGCGACGCGGCTCTGAGCGCGCGCGCGCGGAGAAATGATGGCGGCTCGACGGCGTGCGTGAGAGCAACGGTGGCGAGGGCGGCAAGGGCGGCGAGGACGGCGTGACGGGACAAACCGAGGGGTCCGGCGGGGTTGACGGGGAGAACGAAGGGGGCGGTCCGCGGGTTGACCTCAGGGGGGAGAAACGGGGCATCACAAATCCTACCCACCTTAAACGGAATCTCGACCTCGAGATTCGAGTACGCCCGAGAACAGGGACGGGAAATCCAGCTTAAGTTGATCTTCTCGCTCCCAGGTGGCTTCTTTGGCTGAGTGATGGCTCCACTGAACCTTACAAAGACGGATGACTTGACGTCTTGTCCGCTTCTCGATGACGTCGAGGATCTTGATCGGGTGCTCTGGATAAGTCAAATCTTTCTCAAGTGCGACGGCTTCGACGGGAGTCTGCTCTTCGGGTACTCTGAGACATTTCTTTAGTTGAGAGACATGGAACACGTTGTGGACGTCTGACAAACTTTCAGGTAGCTCTAGCTGATAGGCAACTTCTCCACGCTTAGCGGTGATCGGGAACGGGCCTATGTATCTTGGTGCGAGCTTGCCTTTAACTTTGAATCTTCGGGTTCCACGAAGCGGCGATACTTGAGATACACAAAGCATCTCCAACTTGAAGGTTAAGTCTCTTCGACGGTTGTCGCATAACTCTTACGTCTAGACCGAAATTTGAAGGCGATCTCGATTAGTCGTACTTTCTCTTGACTTGCTTGAGAGTATCCGGTCCAAAGACATATCCTCACTGATTCGACCAATGCAGAGGAGTTCGCATTTTCTTCCATAGAGTGCTTCAAATGGGGACATTTTCAAACTTGATGATAACTATTATTGTATGCAAACTCGGCATACGGTAGACATTTTCCGATCTCGGTAAACTCCAAAGCACAAGCTCGAAGCATGTCTTCTAGGATTTGATTTGTTCTTTCCGTCGACCATCGGTCTGCGGATGATAGGTATCTTGAAGGTAAGGTGTGTTCCAAGGGCATCATGCAAACTAGCCCAGTGCG
Organism: Ampelocalamus luodianensis; assembly: GCA_036346255.1. Lineage (NCBI taxonomy): Eukaryota > Viridiplantae > Streptophyta > Magnoliopsida > Poales > Poaceae > Ampelocalamus > Ampelocalamus luodianensis. The sequence continues at coordinate 4,885,148 of CM070624.1, read as the reverse complement.
AGGTAAATTGAGAACCTCGATCGGAGACTATTCTCTTGGGTACTCCATGCAAACACACGATCTGAGCCATGTATAACTTCGGCTAACTTGTCTCCTTGTAAGTTGTCTTCACGGGGATGAAGTGGGCGACTTTAGTCAATCATCAACTATAACCCATCTTGAGTCACATCCGGACTTAGTTCTAGGTAGACCGGTAATGAAATCCATTCCGATTTCTTCCCATTTCCACCGAGGATCTGTAAGGGTTGTAGCAATCAGGTGGTCTTTGATGTTCACCTTGATCGTGACATACATCACAACAAGCTACATACTTGGCGATATCTCTTTTCATTCGTGGCCACCAATACAAAATCTTCATGTCTTGGTACATCTTGGTCTTGCTGGAGTGCGGGTGTAAGTGAGCGTGAGCTTCTTTTAGAATCGGATCCTTGAGTTCCTTACGGTGGGAACAAAGAGACGTTTCCCATACCATAGGATTCTCTGCGATCTTCGACATCTTAGGGGCCTTTCCTTTGCCATGAGATGCTTGAATCTCTGGACTCGAGGATGTCCTCTTGAGCGGCCTTGATCCGCTCTTCTAGAGTTGGATACGCTTCTATTGTGGCTAGTGTGCCTTGCTCTATTAACTCAAGGTTGAGGGCTTCAAATTCCTTGTAGAGCTCAGGTTGATGCTCTTGAATCATGACATTACTGCAGTAGGATTTACGGCTTAATGCATCAGCAACTACATTAGCCTTTCCAGGATGATAATGGGCATCCAAGTTATAATCCTTTATTAATTCTAACCATCTCCTTTGTCGAAGGTTGAGATCTGATTGGGTGAAAATGTACTTGAGACTCTTGTGGTCTGTGTAGATATCACAATGATTTCCGATCAAGTAATGCCGCCAAATTTTTAAGGCATGCACTACTGCTGCTAACTCCAAATCATGAGTTGGATAGTTGTCTTCGTGAGGACGGAGTTGTCTTGAAGCATAAGCTACAACTTTTCCTCCTTGCATGAGCACACAACCAAGACCTTGGCGCGATGCATCACAATAGACTTCGAAGTCTTGATGTATATCTGGCAGGATTAATACTGGGGCAGAAGTTAACTTCTTCTTCAATTCCTGAAAACTCTTTTCACAAGCTTCTGTCCAATCATACTTCCTTTCCTTTTTAAGCAGATGGGTCATTGGTTTGGAAAGCTTAGAGAATCCTTCAATGAAGCGTCTGAGTACCCGCCAAACCAGAAAACTACGCACTTCCGTCACCGATGTGGGTTGTTTCCATTCCATTACATTGCTACTTTGGATGGATCAATCGCGATTCCTCCAATGGATACAATATGTCCAGAAACTGATTTCATGAAGCCAAAATTCACATTTACTGTACTTGGCATAAAGATGATTCTCTTTAAGCTTTTCTAAGACCAATTGCAAGTGTTCAGAATGTTCTTCATCGGTCTTTGAATAGATCAAGATGTCGTCTATGAACACGACAACAAACTTGTCTAAGTATTCCATGAATACTTTGTTCATGAGGTTCATGAAGTAGGCTGGCGCGTTGGTCAAGCCAAACGGCATGACGGTGAACTCATACAGGCCATACCGGGTGGTAAAAGCCGTCTTAGGAATATCCTCATTCCTGATCTTAAGCTGATGGTATCCTGACCTCAGGTCTATCTTGGAGAAAACTGATGCTCCTGTCAACTGATCGAACAGGTCATCAATGCGAGGTAAGGGATACTTGTTCTTGATGGTCACATCATTGAGTGCTCTGTAGTCCACGCACAATCTGGCGGTGCCATCTTTCTTCTTCACAAAGAGAACTGGCGAACCCCAGGGAGAAGAACTAGGTCTAATGAAACCTTTGTTTTGCAAGTCTTCAATTTGTGTCTTAAGCTCTTCAAGCTCGTCAGCGGCCATTCTGTATGGTCTCTTAGCAATTGGGGCTGTCCCTGGCTTCAAGTTGATGACAAACTCAACATCTCTGTCTGGTGGCATGCCTGGTAATTCTTCTGGGAAGACATCGGGGTAAGCTTGAACTACAGGCGTTGTCTCTAGGGACAACTCTCCAAGGTGGTGGATTGTTCTATTCAAAGGAGAGGAACGATCCACACTAACTCTTATTGTGGTCTCTGGGTTCTTGGTGAGCACCACTTTTCTGTTGGCACAATCTATCAATCCTTGATATTTGGCCAACCAATCCATCCCTAGGATGATATCCAGCGTTTGAGATTCTAGCACCAGAAGGTTTGCTAGGAATCCGGAATGTTCCATAGCAATTTCTACCCTGGGACTGACTGAGGTAGCATAAAGGGGTCCCCCGGGTGAGCTAAGTACCACGGGTTTCTTTAACTTATAGGTTGGCAACTTAAGCCTTTCGACAAACTTTCTTGAAATAAAAGAGTGCGAAGCTCCAGAATCAAACAAAACTTGTGCGGGTACTGAGTTAACAGGGAACGTACCCATTAGTACTCTGAGGCACCTTGAGCTTCCTCGGTGTGACGTGGTTCACCGGCCATGGCTTTGTGTTGGTGTAGACCTTGATGCTGTGAAGTCCGTGACTCTTGCTTGGGGTCGGGTCCCGCCTTGAACTGGCGTTACTCTGTGTTGAGTCTTCTGGAGCATTCGGCGGGTAGGACAACGATTGGCGAAGTGTCCTCTTTCTCCACAAGCGAAGCGATGAGGTTTTCTTTGGGTTGATCACGCTTCTTGGTTGCCGGCGGAGAGCACCGAATCCACTTCCTTGGGGACGGGGTGGAAACTTGAGTTTTCGAGAGGAGGCTGCGGACGATCCGAAAGATGAGCCGCCTTGGAATGTAGACTTGGGAAAGCTACCTTGTGGCCTCAAATGACATCTTCCTTTTGCGCTAAACTCCATGATCTTCTTCTCATTTTCACAAATGAGGACTTTATTAACTAATCTTTGGAAGCTAGAGTAATCGTGGAGGATAAGCTGTCCTCTCATGTCTTCACGCATTCTTTCCACAAAGCGGTCGATTTCTCTTCTTCATCACTACATCATTGGGGTGTAGCGAGCAAGATGGTTAAACTTGGTTAGATACTCATTTATCGACATCCGACCGCTTGAGAGCTCAATTCGTTCTTCTTCAATCTCATTGTTCCACTGCACGGTTGGCCCCGGCGGCTTTGAATTCCTCCCGAGAATCGGCCGCCATGCGGGTTGATTTCTTCTTGTTGTATTTCGCAACTTCTTCTATTATGCGGCAGAGGCAAAGGATCTTGTGGGGCTCCAATCGTAGATGCTACGACTTCGCTATTCGCTTCTTCTTCCTCTAGATTCTCATCACCTGCGGCGAGGTAATTCTCCCACCGTGGTACGGCGCGCTTTTCACGGTGATGGGTGGCGAAATCCACCTTGTCTTCATTTGAGCAATGGCAAGACGAAGTTTCTTCTCGTGTCCCCGAGCCGTCTTGACTTCTAGAGGTTCATTGGTCGCGGCAAAGGTGAGGGTCGGGTCCGAAAATCGCCGACTTGGAGTTGCGTGGTGGTCCACCATGATTGCTTAGTAACGCTGAAGAATCGAGTCTGCTGAAACATGACTTGGGTCATTGTCGGGTTTGTTGGTGGTGGAGGAGGCGGTTCGACCTCGGCCTTGGCTACGACCACGGCCACGCCTCTTCCTCGCGCGAAGGCTCCACTGATCAGGGCGGCTCTTCTTGGCGGCATCTGAAGAAACTCGAAGCTTAGAACTAGAGGAGTATATGAGGGTTCACTAGCCCTCTAAAGCACACACAGACAAGAACAAAACCAACAAAAAGAACGAAGCAAGTACAATACAAAGCCTAGAGCGCCACACTATATTAAGGGGTTAAGTGTTACATGACTCTCGAACAAAGCTTATACTCTAAGCTAAGTCATGACACAGAATACAAACACATCGTCTACAAAAGAAAGAAACAAAAGTGCTTGCAACCCAAAGACTGCTCAGCAAGCACTGCTAGCTAACCTAAACTAATCGGATAATGCTCTGCCGGACCACGACCACAGGCTGATGCGATTGCGGGAGCGAACGAACGGCTCGGCGGCTCGCGAACGGGAGCAGGAACGTGAACGGCTGAGGTGGCGTCCACGATGGACTCGTCAAACCCGGCGGTGGGTGGAGTGCGTCCCACGGCCGACTCTCTAGGCGACGGCCGGACGGCGGCGGGCGCACCTTCTTGCGTGCCGTGAGTCGGAGACGGGGTCCTCGGGCGGGAACGTCGGCTCGGCACTGGGAGGACGGGGGCGACGATAGGTGCAACCGGGGCTTGGGCAGGGACCGTAGTGGCGGCTCTGAGGCGTGCCAACTCTGCAAGAGCGGCGTCCCTCTCTGCACCGCAAACATCCTCTCTGTCTTTGCAGTGGAGTGAGCTTCATCACTCGATCATGTTGCTCTCAGACTTAGCGGTTTTAGCAAATTTCATTTTAGTTAAAGAGAGAAATTGTGCAATATTTGTATCACAGAGGTTACCTCCACCTTCATGCTTATTTTGATTGTGGTTACATCCACCACTAAACGACACCTGGTACAAAGACCGAGATTAACCAATCTCGGGGCGGTGAGCCGCCACAATTTTCATACCACCCAACAAGGTTTTTGAAATAGAACTAACTCAAGTTAAGTTCCCATGTCCGCCTTTGACCGTAGGCACGCATTTGTTTAAGCATTTATAACTCTGCAGAGATTGTACACTTTACCCACAAGAGACAATTAACTCGTTGCCTACACGATTAGTAGTCGTGTAGTTGAGAGGTTGTCACAATAACTTTTCTAAATATCTCGCCCCTTCCTCGTCTCACCCATATGGGGTTATGCCCATCGTTGCGCGGGATGTCCACCTCAACGATCGGCGTGGCGTGGCTACACCTCGATCGCGAACTTCACCCTTGACTCGGTGTCCCATCCAAGCCCGACATACCAGAGCTTGTGCCTCCTTTAACCCTCCGGTGAGATGATTTTCAGGATTTGATAAATGTACTAAGCCAAGTCGCGGTTTATTGCGGACTTGTGGTTGTACTGTTATACAGGAGAGTCGTGACAAGATTAAGTCCTTAGGGTTGTCCGACGGCTCAACCACATTCCCACCATTCTCGTGCTACATCCGCACTCCACCATCTTACCATCCGCCTGCAGAGGTATTAGCGATTTAGGGTTTTTTTTGAGATGTAAATACAACAATTCAACCATCTCGTCATTTACCCGCAATGACCGCCCAAATCGTTTATGTTTGAAAGGATGATGATTGGGACAGTTGTAATGTCCGGTACTTAAGCAAGGCTAGCATGTCGCAAAGTACAACCTATAGCTAGTATTACCATATAGTTACTAGGGTGACAATGGAATTAAGGATTCAAGTTGTCAAGGATGGCATAATAATTAATTATTCAACAAATGGGTAATTAACTACCTTAAACTTTAACATACATTTGTTTAAAGAATTAAAGCATGCAATTTGCTATTTTAAAAGAATATAATTTGCATAAAATGTAGGCTCAATATGATCAAAGTATTGACTCGCCTTGGTTGTAGGGGAGAGAGTCCGAGTAGTCTTGTCCTTGATCGACGTGGAGGTCTCCGCGTCTCCAAATCTACGCGAGGCTAAGTACCAAGCAAAATAAACGACAAGCAACGAGAGCAATTAAATACACAAGAGTACACAAATGAACTCCAAATTGAACAAGACCTATGCCATTAGCAAGATCTTGATTTTACAAATTTTTAGAAATTTAATTCATAATTTTTGGAGTTGAAATGGGGGAGTTATTAATTTTAGAAGCCTCTCTTTTAATTTAAAAAATGGAAAAAGGAAAAGAAAATCACAAAAAAAAGAAAACCGAAAATCGGCCCGCAGCCAATTTTCGGCCCGGCCTGTGTCACGCCTGCACGCGGCGCTGCCCACGTGAGCAGCAGCGCGGCCGGGTGGCGGCCAAAAAGGAGGGAGGGTTACTGGCGCGGCGGTGGCGTGAGGAGATGGCGGCGACGGCGAGGAGGCGCGGCACACGGAGGAGCTCACCAAGGCGAAGACGACGAGGTAAGCCCTCGGCCTTCTTCTTCCTCTCCTTTTCTTCTTCTCTACTTCCTCTCGGGTGCTTGCTTCAGGGAGGAGGGGGCGGAGGTGCCGGTCTAGGGCTTTTAAAGCCGACGCGAGGAGAGGTCCGCGAGCGCGCGGCTCGGCGCAGCGCGCGCACGGAGAAATGATGGCGGCTCGACGGCGTGCGGGGAGCACCGGTCGGCGAGGACGGCAAGGACGGCGAGGACGGCGTGACGGGACAAACCAGAAGTCGGTCGAGGGTTGACGGGGAAGAACGAAGGGGGGGGCCCGGTCCGGCGGGGTTGACCTCAGGGGGGAGAAACGGGGCATCACAAAATACGCGTGTATGATTAGGTATGTACCGAGGGGTTGTGGACTGGTGGTGGTGGTGGTGGTAGCCAGTTCGTGGCTAGGACGCAACGGGCTTGGAGTGGTGGAGGAAGGCGGCGGAGCAGAGCACGGTGGCGACGACGGAGAAGAGGCCGAGCGCGACCATCAGCGACAGCCCGGACCATCGCCAGATCCAGCATCAGCTGCGCGCCGTGGAACACCACCACGAGCGCCACCATCCTCTTCCCTACCGTCCCCTCGTCTCCTCGTCCGCGGCGCGCGCTTCTCGGGGAGGCTCGTGCCTATATCATGGCAATGGAGAGAGAGAAGCGTTGGGACACGCGGCGCGGCGCGGCGAGGGCGGGAGGGGAGGCGGAGTTTGTGTCATTTCTGAGCCGTGCCGCAATAATCACACGGAAACTAAGCGGTGGGCAGATACACCGAAAGAACGCTGTGGCAATTGCACTGATGTTTCTGTACCTACGCTATCTAAATCCGTCCATAGGGCTGCTCATTGTACATAGGAAAGTCTACTTTTATGGAAGGTGATTTTAGCTGACGTGGAATCAACGTGGCGGTAGTTTTTTTGACACGTGGGCTGATTTTGGGATGACATGTCAGCGAAATCATCAAACAAATAGGATGAGGGGGCTCGGGCGAGGCACGGGTGATGGCCAAGGAGGGGGAAGCGGTGCTAGCGATGAGGGGGTAGGATGGTGAGATCAAAGAAGGGGAGGTGGCGTCAACTTGCCAGATGTGAGACTGCTTCGCCAGAGCCCATGCTGCACCAAGCGCCCACAACACCGTCGCCTCTCCTCACCAGAGTCAGAGCCGGAGCCAGGACTTTGTGCCGAAGGGTCCATTTTGGACAAGAGGGCAGAGCTGAGTAGGGGATGTGATGGTGGTGGACAGGATGGCCGAGCTATGACAGTAATTGCTGGCGCCAGTGCCAAATCCACAGAGGAGGAAGAGAGGGGGAGGAAGGTGTACTTTTAGGATGGCATGTGGGCCCATATTTTTTTGCATTTTTTATTTATTAGGATGTTCATATGGCGCTAGGACGTGATTCGATGCTTGCGTGTCAATACATTTGTCCACGTAGATGCCTAGTAGGCATCCTCAATGCAAAACCGCCTTCAATCAGTCTAGAGGGTAAAATAAACGGTGTTGATACTTGAGGAGGGGGCATCCAATTTTGCAGTTGAAGGTTGAAATATAGACTTTCGCAAAAGTTCAAGGGGTAAAGTAGACTTATTGCTTGTACATGCATAAGATATCAACAAAGAGAGAGGATTGCCTGAAACTACATCTTATGTTCATCTACTTCTTTTGGTTTGTGCTTATCGTCAGCAACATGACCACAATATCCTAACACATTAATCTGTTTTCTGGAAATTCTTGCTTTCTAACGGGTCATAGAACTAGACATATCAAGTACTCGTCTCTTATAAAGAAATAGCAATTAGCTTATTCAAATTATAGTTGCAAGAGTGAATCAAATACCATCTGTTTAGAAGCTGGATTGCCTTGTGAGCAAAACCACATAACAGAGGTGAAAAAAAAATAACCCTTTTATTGGAGAGCATACTACAAACGATGATCTATGATGATAATACATGGAATGATGTAAGGCTCTTTGGTTTGTCAGGAGACAGTTAATTACTTGTGGTGAAGTACTTAAACTCTTAAAAGTACATGATACAACACCTCTGACTGTACAGAGGCCAGTGTTAGAAATGGTCTATGAGCAATGAATGCTTCATGCTTCTCCCGCCTACCTCCCAGTCTACCGTCATCAGGCTAAGTTTTATGAGAACATGTATCAAAAGTTCAAAACTCACAGGTTCGAGCGTCCTCCAGAATGAACAAGCAGCGGGTGTTTAAGGTATAAGGCAGCTCTCAGCTCTTGTAAGTTGTAACACCTCCTAGTCTTCTTGTCACCATATCTTAGAACAACCTGCTGCTGCTATGCAGTTCAATCTTTTCATCACCATCAACAAAGTTCCTACAAATTTTGTGCAGCTGATGCTCCTGACAACTGCCATTACCAGAACCAGTTAGAGCTGGGAGAATTGCAAGCGAGCTGCTAGCCCATCAACTGATGTGAAGAATGGCATTACCAAGCTATTGGCCTCAGGAGCGTCTTAAAACCGTGCAACAGGACGGAAGACAGTCCCCTTCGAAAGGAATTGGTTAAATCTAAGATTTTCATGCACAGACTTCACGACATATGCGATATCTTGTTAGCATCATAAGAGGATGCCAGCCTCTTTGCCCAGAGACTGTCCTCGGGTGACCAAGATATGGTGGAACCCATTGTTGCACACCATCTCAGGTTCAGTAAGGCCGTCGCAAGATGTTCTTCAGTTGCTTCAAATATCTTCATGATCCTTAATTCAGCATCTGGCTCTTCACTAACGATTAGATCTTCTAAAATTACTCCTTTTTCCTTAAGAATGCTGGCATCCTCAGATATCATTCTCACACTGAGGACTTGCAATGCCTCAATTGCCGTATTGTACCATTCATAATCCACATAGGCACAAAATGTGTACCAAAGCGTTGATTGATCAGGTCGAATTTTTGCTCGCCGAATACACTCAACAATATATTCAACAACATGAATCTGACCCTGTGAAGAATGTTCAGACATGAGTTTAACTCCAACATTATTTTGGGAAAGAAGAATAAATCAATTTCATCATGGACGTACTTTTTTATTTGCCTCTGAGAGTATTGTATTGAAAAGCCCTATGTCAGGCTGAATTCCTTCAATTATGCACATGTCCAACAGATCCAGTGCCCCTTCAAAATCCTCTTTTGCTAGTACAACCTGTCATGGAAAAACTAGACCTCAAGTCAATGGATCTCAAAAATTCAAATCAACTCAAACAAAGGAATCAGCACTGTATTAATTCAAAAAAAATGTATAGTGAGTAGTGACAGCTCTGCACTTAACCAAACTTACCTTTAGGAGAGATGTAAAAGTAAAAACCGTAGGACAGAAGCCATCTCGGAGCATCAAGGACAGTAAAGCGCTGGCTGATTTGATACAAGGCAACAATTTGCAGCACTCTATCATGATATTATAAATTGCAACATCGGCTGGAAGACCACATGATCTCATGATCTTGAAGGTTCTAATTGCTTTGTGAGACTGCAAACCAGAAAAAGGTCTATCAAATTCAACAAGATCAAATGTTCCATTAAAAAAAAAGTCCAAGCATCAAAAACAGCCTCAAATACATGATTTATACTCTCCAATAAAGAAGAAAAATAAGCACAATTCATCATTTCATCACAACAATAAGAAACAGTAAATACATACCTCCTTGGCATTAACCAGAGAATTCAACACAATGCTGTAGAGATCACTCTTCTGATAAGGATTCATGTTCCATAAGACATTCTCAGCTACATTCAAGTACCTCAGCATTTCCTCTATCATCCCCTCGGCTCCAAAAGCTCGTATCTGAAATAGCATAAATTAAACATCAAGACTTGCCATCACTCTAAGAAGCATCAAAGATCATACTGACAAGTGATCTTAGCAATCAAAACCGGAAATTTTGACAAATAACATGATGATATTTGAATATTTCAATCAGTGAACTGATACTGAGGACTAGCTGGTGAGGTCTTTGGATATGATATCCAAGACTTTCACCAAAACACCGGTGATATGCTAATTTGAACATATAGCACAAGCCATGGTCCAGATTGTCATTAGATCATCACACACAGACAATATTCTGGAATGCCACTCACAACCAATTGCTTCCTACTTCCCTAGGCCTGGCCCAGCACACCCATATTAGCAAGTATGTGCTAGTGCTAGCCTTACATACAAACGATGAAACAATTGGGAAATCCTGTGCAGATAAATTGAAGCCTTGCTTCCACTTATCATTATAACAGATTAAATACTGGAACTGACAGTGGGTTTAGTGCCTTGAAGTAATCAAAATATTACAGGGAGTGTAGGAAAGAAAATAGAAAAGGTCAAGACAAGCATAAATTAGCTCCTTTGTTTGGAGAGGCCATCATGAACAAACAACAAACCATTTACAAATTTTAACCAGCTTAAGAGCATGATGTGGACACGGTGATAAAGCCATAAAAATGGTATTATTTCTTAACATAATGGTTAGACACTTACGTATTGCGTCCTTACTCCTTAGTCCTTATTAGTGTTAAGTACTTAAGTGCCAACTCTCTTGATAGACCACTTTTCTTTAAAAAAAGGAAAGCGGGGAAAACAACAAAATGTACAGACCCTGACACCCTAACAAAGGTCATGTGGCAATAGCATATTAAATCGTCATTACCACAGAAGTCAACTATTGAGAATTCTACATAGAGCTGCATGTGATTTTTAATCTTGCAAGAATAGTACAAGTGATACTTTTTGTTTCTTCTAAACTGCACACAAAAACAAGAGGAAGGTATATATAGTAGATGGGAAGTAAACATACCAAATTCTTCATAGACACAAAACTGTGTTGGATTTCATTGTTTAACATGTCCGTCTCGATTATGCTTATCCTTTTGGAAACATCAACATGCGAGAGCACATTTCCTTCTTCATAAGGAACATTGATGTTGCTAAATAGTGAAAACAGAAGCTCATAAGTCCTGAGATTTGGCTTCACATTCAGATGTTTCATTTTAGCTAGTATGCGGATAGCTCTTTCTGGTTCATTCTACAAAAATAATAAGAGGGGATTTAGTTCGTACTTCCTATTACCAACAAATAAACTTCAACATATTTTTTATAAAGTAAAGTGCACTGACAGCTAAAGAAAAAATATTATTGTGGACATGACACAGAGAATCAAATATTAAGGACAGCTAGACAGGGAAAAGACAAAGATTATGACAGACCATACAGCAGCAGATCAGTAGTGTTAGCATAAATGACCGAGCTGAAATTAAGATAACAGGAAGGTAGGGACAGAAACCCAACATATCATAAAAACTCTATCCAGAGTCAATGCATTACCATAATTTCGCAACCAGAAAGCAAAGCGTTAAAAGCATGTATATACTTCGGTTGTATCTCTGAAATTCTTTCCAAAAAGTCCTCAGCCAGATCCAACTGTAAACTTTTGCTATGGCCAACTGAGAGAGCAGCAAGTGTATCGTTGTATGGTTCACTACCCCTTCTCTCCATCGCTTCAATCTGGAAACCACAAAAAATTAACATGTGTGCTAAAATATAATAATAATGATGATGATGATGTAAAGTTCAACTTTTCTTAATAGCTTCCATGGACAGTAAGTAAACAATGATTAACATTACAGTATCTCTTCACAAAAATCAGGGTTTCACAAAATAATTGGTGTGCAAAATCATCAATTTATTTACCAAGAATGCTTTCAGGTAACTGGGTATATCATAATCCCCGTAAAGAAAAACTGGATATATCATAAGTGACAGCAAGCTATCGGTAGCATACCGCTTTGATGGCATGTGCAACACCTTTCCCAGTGATCAGAGTCTTGATAAAACCATCATATGTAAATTTTGACGGTTGCAATCCAATCTTCTGCATCTGGGAAGAAAAGTTAACATTTGACATAGACATCAGAGTTCTCTAATGTGATCTTCAAGTTACCAACACAGTTTGTAAGCATGTGAAATAAGGGCACTTGCAAATTTCCCACTTGATGTTACCTTTTCCACTAATTATAGCAGAAAAAGTGAAAAACATTGAACAAATTAAGAAATAGCGGCTAGCATGCAGACCCACATGTTAGCGACTATAATTTTAAATGAAATTTCTTTGCAGGCCCACAAATGTTTACGGAATAATGCTTCACATAGAAATGGGCTTCATCCTCTGTGTTTGTGACTATCTTATGAAGGTGAAATCAAAAGCACAAAATTAGATAAAGAAAGGTCCATAAAATGATGACCCTCCTATGCTAAGATCCAACAGCTACAGCAGATGAAACAAAGAAGTAAGCAAATGGAATGTTATCGTACTGCACTTCAACCATCCAGAAGAAAGAAATGTTCGAAAATTTAATGAAATACGAGAAATACTTAAGGTAAAGTTCAACACAAAGACTGCATAGCCATAATATAGATTAGCCAACAAAACCGTATATATTTATTACCTCTAGAAATAACTGCTCAGCTAACTGGCAGTTGTTTAGTGGCACACAGGCGTGTATAATATCATTGAAAGACCATCGCAAAAAATTCCTTATTGCAACTGGTGCAAATCTCAATGTCTTTGCCATCCTCCCACTGTCTAGTTCAAACTTATCAGCAAGATTGTCGCCTGGAACAAAACTGAAAGTAATTAAGATTTATATCTCTCATTGCGATGCAGCTTATAGTGTGTGGCTTATGAAATTGGAATGCAGAACAGACCAGCAGAAATGAATTCCACATAACCCTTCAGTTGCTCATGTTTCGATGACTGAGTTTCCACCTGGAACAGCTCAGGCTGTGCATCAATCAAATATTCTCCCGTTTCCACCTTCCCTTGAAATGATGATGGCAGGTCACAGTCCAATAAAAGTTTGAGATCTTCTAATTCGTTCAAAGCAGGTACAGGAATGTCTAATCTTGATGATTGGTATCTTCTTTTAGAGGACACCCTCAGATGGTCAGTGCTTCGTCCAGCAAGGACTACCATATGCTGCAAGATATGATATGCAGAGTGAAGGTCACCTAGTGTAGTTAAAGCCCTCAAAAATTTCCTCTGTGTAATAATGCTTGGGCTATAATACCTAGTGCAGTCCTTCCATATATCATGAACTGCAGACAAATTTCTCTGCAAAACTGCAAGCTAAAAAGATATAACAATCAAATAAGCAAGCTGTCACAATATTAGATATAAAACCATGTGATAATGAGCATTCAATGTACTCCAGTCAGCACAGCATGTAAAATATGCGGTAAGACCTACTGTATCCCAAGAAACACGTGAGAAGACCAAACATAAAATATAGAAAAGGAAAGGGCATGCGACTTTCCCCAAGATAAGCAAAAGAAACTAAAATCAATATGCAAGAGTTCCTGACAAAAAGGAAATAAACCAAGCGATAAGGATTTGCGGTCACATATGATCAGGTATTCAGCAAGAAACTCAATTGAATAAGAGATTAAGAGGTAGTCACATGGATACAACGATGAAACCAAAGGAAACTAAAAATCAAGACAATCAAATGTTAATTAAAAAACTAAGGACCGAATACTCAACAATATAATGGACTACTGTGTCTTCTCATGGTTGCAGCCACAACAGGGAAGTCTGATGAACTAATATTTCTTGTTCATACGAAAACGAACTTCTAAATAAATAGGCATATTGAGCATTTGTTGATACAGACCTTCAGAAGCTCACAGTATGTTATTTCAGACTTCCCAAAAAGATGTGTTTCCATTTTCTCTAGACAGCATCCAACATCATTCAGATTTGCGGTACTTCCGCAGGCACTTAAAAAGATGTTAAAAATAGGCAAAGTGCTGTAAGTGCTTTCTTTTCCCTCTAGAAGAGCCAGCCAATGAAGTGCCTACATTGCAAAGATGATTGTGACCAACTTGTAAACTGCAAGGAGCTAAAACAAATCTCCTGTAAAAAATAGTCCATATGGCATTATTCAATGAGCTGGTAAACATATAGCACATGAGCATAAATGAAAGAAAAAATAAATTGCAAAGAATTGCAGACTGCGTCTACAAGAAAAAGAAAGAAAGAATTAACTGAATAACTAACTTTCATCAAAATAATTCATTAAACAAGAGTAAACAAAGCATTGAATGCGCTTACAAGCATATACATATCTTGTTTTTGGAAGAGTAATACAGTATACAGTACTTGTACATATTTTCCGTAAAGCTGCCTCACACATTTTTAAACGTAGTTTCGCGAAACAATTGTGCAGCAGAACCTACAACTCATTGTCTGATTCACCACTCTCCTACAAATATATTGTATAAAACAATGCCTGCAAGCCGTGAGCATGCAGTATTTGTGGACATGCCCATGCACAAACATGACCGTACATTGACACCTGAAAGAAATAACTGGTGTGCCATTGTGGGAAATGCACGAATATAATATATCCATTCAATAAGGGACCTTACCTACAGCATCAAAGCTTCAGTTTTATACAAAGGATGGATGCATTCGTATTGACATTTTGACTAGCTAGTATTATTAATGTATATATCCTTGTAATATAGAGTTACTAGTTTATTGTATATATGGCTGGCCCATGTAGCCCATGTATGAGTGTGTGTATAGCCCCTCATAATTAATAGAAAAGGCATCAATTATACTACTCTCCTAGATTTAACATGGTATCAGAGCCTAGGGTTAGGGTTAGGGCCTAGACCTGGTCTGGCTACCGCCGCCCTCGCCGTTATCAGCGAGTCTGGCGAGCCGTCACCGGCGTGCTACTTTTTTCCCTCTCCCTTTCCCATGGTTCGCTCTTTCTTCACCTCTGTCGCCGTCAGGACCAGGCCGGTGTGCCTCGACCGCCGCCACCCGTCGGGTCTTGGCTATTGCATCTTTCTTGGGTCTTCTCTCGTTCCATGGAAGTCCAAGAAACATATTGCAGCCTCATGTTCTAGTGTTGAGGCCGAGCTTCGTGCTCTTGCCACTACTACTACAGAGATTATCTGGTTGTGTTGGTTTTTGGCTGATCTTGGTGTTCCTTGTGATGCTCCTACGCATCTCCTGTGTGACAGCTAACAACACTGGACAAGCATATTGGTGTTGATGTCTCATTCACACGCTCACATTGTTAGGGCAACACCATTTTCCTTCAGTATGTGCCTTCAGAGCTTCAGGTAACAGATTTCTTCACCAAGGCTGGCACAAACTCGCAAGCATCATCGTCTTCATCTATTCAAACTCAATTTTTATGATCCACCTTGATTTTGATGGGGATGTTAATGTATATATCCTTGTAATATAGAGTTGCTAGCCTATTGTATATGGCTGGCTCATGTGGCCCATGTAGCCTATGTATGGGTATGTATATACCCCTCATAATTAATAGAAAAGGCATCAATTGTGCCACTCTCCTAGATCTAACAAGTATCACCAAGAAACGAAAACTTTACACAGAAGATATAGTGTATTGGATGTACAAGTGTATGTTGCTAACTTGCTAGTACCAATTCTCTATTTAGAGTAGACTAAGACTACGGTACATTCTCTATTAACAGCAGTTAGACTACAGTACAAGTCTCTATATAGACACTTGTACCATCCAATACAATATATATATATATATATATATATATATATACAGTATGGCGTACCTCCTTCGAATACCCTCCTTTGCTGAGCGCTCGAGTGACAGATCGGTAGACGTTTTTACTCATATATATGCCATTCTCCTCCATGATTTCCAAAATCTCCATAACAAACTAGAAAAATATTGGAAAACCTCCAATAAGAGTTTTAATCAAAATGACTCTACCAAACTTCATGCTTTGGGTAAAACAAGCATTTAGCAGTAGATTTACCAAAGGATCAGGTGCTTCTGCAGAATACTCCAATATATAAGAAAAATCTTCCGAAGTCAATGCTCCGTTAATGTGTTGAAGATTCGAAAGCATGAAGGATGCTCGCTGTCGATCACCTTTACGAAGAGCATTCACAATATCTGCTTGCATGGATCTCCTAGCCAAACTAGTCCTCCATGTAAAATCATCATACTCTGCAATCATCACAACATGGATTATACACTGATGTGCAACCACTTGCCTTACAAGTTACAATAACTAAATATGGGTGCTATTCATCTCATAATCTAAATGCTTAGAACCTCTGTACTTAAAGCAATGTGCATTTCCCCATGTAGATTACGGAATAATCTATATAAGATCATACACAGGACGCTAAAAGAGTAGATCACCTAGTAACTTTCAGGAAACCAACAACAGTTTTGAAGAAGTATCCATGTTTATGTCACGATGAAACAGCATTCCAAAAGCTTACTTGCTGAAAGAAGTTGTTGGGCAAACCACATGTTAAAATGAATTGATGCGATCACCGTATGACAAAAACTAACTTACGTGCCAGCTTTCCAAACGTTCCACTGGAAAAATTCCTTGTTCCCCCATGACCTGCGCGGAAAGCTAAAGTCGCGAGGCCCGTGTGAAAATCCTGCAATACACAGATGTTACTGTAACTACAAAACTTGCTACGGAAATTTCAAAGAGTAGTGCAGAATATGTTTTCAATTCTTATTTTTTGTGTTGCAGATTCCATGCAGAAACATCATGTTCGTTTAACTTTAAACTCTACGAACAAATAACTCATGAGAATTTAAAAAGAAAAAAAAGGAAAGTATTGCGGAGGTTAGGTGTTGGGTTCACCGTTCCCCCCGAGAGGCAGGCTTCGCCTCCGGCCGAGGGCATGGCGGAGGGCGGTGGCAACAAGGCGACGAGTTAGGTTGGGCGAGGCGGCGGGGGCGAGTGCGGGGAAGAGGTAGCGGAGCGGCGAGGGCGCCACCGACCGCGCACGGTGGCAACACCAAGAGGGCAGCGGCTGCGTCGGGCGGTGGCTCGCCTCTCGGGGGACGGGGTATGCGATCGCTGGGGAGAAAGATGGGTGAGGAGAGGAGGCAGCCCTACCTTTATTCGCAGCATCCGCCACGCCATTCTCGTGCTCCGCCTCTGCCTCGCCCCACGACGAGACTGAGCTTGAGGGGCTTCAGATTCCGGCACGCGACAGTCGCGCTAGCCACGACGACGAGGGAGGAGGCGAGATCTTAGGCTGGAGATGGGGAAGCGAGGTCGCTTGCCCTGGGGTCGCCAGCGACGGACGGCGGCAGGGCAACGGGCGGCTCCTCCTTTGTCACCCTGCCTCTGCCGGCCGGCCCGCGAACTTGGCCCAATAACTGAGCAGGGCCTTGTCCGACTCCCAATTCCTTAGCCATTCCAAAAGCAACAGAGGGAATCGGGAAATGAGGAACGTCATGCAGTCAGTTGATGATCGTGTAGAACTGAAGTGTTGAGTTGTTGCTAGCAATCACAATCAGGTTCTGCATTCGTCCAGACTCGGTGGCTGAAGAGACAAGTGCTGCCCAACATGGATATAATATGTAAGTAAGACTACTCAAAGTGATTTCTTTGCTAATACGGGATCAACGAGTTTTAGGTGTTCTTTCGGATGTCCGACTCCCGATTTCTTTGTCAATGTAGTGTAATTGGCAAAAAAAAAAAAAAAAGTTGAAAAACCAAACTCACCGAACATCCTTTTTCTGATGTCCAGCTTCCAATTCCAAATCGATGTACTAGTGTACAGATTCATATTACTGGTGGTTCGTGTTGGATTTAGTCCAAACTAAACATCTAAGTATGTGGCGATTTGTTTAACACAAGCATTCAATGCTGAATTGTTCAACAGGTTGTTTTCTCTGTGTTGCTATGCAGATCTTTTTTCTGTGCTCAAAACAGGTATTTCGGCTCATGTTTTTTGCAGAGAGGCCATGATGCCGAGTTGGGTACCTCAAGTTGGCATGAAATTTGACAAATTGGATTGAGGCATGGAAGTTTTGGGTAAATTACGGAGGCCATACAGGCTTTGATTTCGGAAAAAGATATACAAATGAAAGTAAGTTCGATGGTAAGGTCACTTCATGCAGAAAGTAAGATATACAGATAAGTTGACTGTGCATGAATTATGGTCAATTTCAGTATTGGTTTTTTTTAGTATTTTGGAGAAGTTTCAGTACTGATTTCAGTATTTTGGACTATGCATGGTCCATGGTGGGCTGTTGGTTTGGTTGTAGGCCGAAGATAGGAGCAGCCGTTGGACAAAACTGAGGGTGGATGTTGTACACAACTGTATGCTGTGACTTTGCTTCACGAAGTGAGAGAATCTGAGTCCTCACTTTGGTTCACTATGCGAAGTTCCAAGTTTTGAAACTAACTAGCCGATTTTCTCCTGCAATCGCGTGGGTAGACTACGACGTCACCGTGTATGACAAAGCCATGGGAATTCTGCCATACTAATGTTGCTCTACTACTTCGATCGGTGATCAGAATCAAACGACGCGCTTGCAAAATTAGCCTATGCTACTACGTGCTAATACGCCGAACTGTAGTGGTTCAGTTTACATTTTAAAAAAGTGGTTCTAAAACGTCTAAATCTTCTCTAAACATTGGTTGTCTCTTCTGAGTATGAGATCATGATATCAACAAGTTTTGAATTGGAAGGTTGTCAAGTTAATCTTCAGCCCAAACGTTCAGTTGCAGAAACAAGCTGGTAAAATCCAACAAAATAAGGGATAAAAAGAAGCAAAGGGTAGAAAAATCACTGAAATTGTAGGGTTGAAGGCAAAGAAAGAAGCAAAGCTGGCTGTGGCGCATTGGTGACGCAAAATCAGTAACCCTTAAGATTCTTTTTTTCTGATCAGCTTAGTATGAAACGGGTCGATCCATCTCAGCTTGAGGTGCACACCACACACACTCATGATGTTGATGCACATGAAGTTTCTAGTCAGGCTTACATCAAAGAAAGCTTACGAATTAAGAAGAGTTAGTGAGAGGACAGAGGAAATTATCAAGCGAGAACAATTGTGAGACAGAAAAAGGTAACCAGATAGAGTTCAGAAAAACACCAACCTTAAAAGTATGAGATTGGGAACTTCAATCGTATCCGTCCAATCAGATTAAGTTGGCACGAGTCAGTCTGATTTGGTGTGCATGACCGTCAGTGCGACTTCACCATCGAAATATGGTTAACTATTCTCAGAGCGTGACCTGAGGATCTTGTCCATAGTGGTAGTGTGTAGTGATATTGACCTAAAGGTGAACCCAGCCCCAACCAATCGTCGTCAATTGCTAACAGTTGAGCTCCTGAAGTGGACAGTGAACATGGACTTAGTGATGAATCACCAGCTACTGCGTCATTTTTTCCTAAGTAATCTATCTATCTATCTATTATTATTATTATCTTATTAAAACAGAGTCAAAAGAAGTCACCACGTTCATTCGTAAGTGCGAGAAATTCCAACGTTAATCGGTAGAAAAAGATAAAATTCTACACTGTCGATCATGGTGGATCCAGATTATAACGGTCTAGATTAAAAGAAATAGTCTATGACAAGTAAAATAAAGTTGAAATTTGGAATAAAAATAAAATAAAATCAGCAATTTGATTTCCATACAAATTCATAAATAAAAAGTCTATATCAGGTGCAGTAAAACTGAAATTTGTAATAAAAATAAAATAAAATTAGCAATTTAATTTCTATACTAATTTCTAAGTAAAACCCCTAAATAATTATAATTTGAAATAAAAATAAAATAGAAATTAGATTTGAATACAAAATCCAACCAAAAATAAATGAAATTCGGAATATAAATAAAATAAAATTAGCAATAAAAATAAAAATTAGATTTGTATACGAAATCCAACAAAAAATAAAATTTGGAATATAAATAAAATAAAATTAGCAATTTTATTTTACTATGAATTCCAATAATTATAATTTAGAATAAAAATTAAACAACAATTGGCAATTACATTTGTATACGAAATACAAAAAATAATTGAAATTACGAATAAAAATAAAATAAAATAAGCGGTTTGATTTTGGTACGAATTCCAAAGAAAAATCCCTAAATAATTGTAATTTAGAATAAAAATTAAAGAAAAAATTGCAAATGGATTCAGACATGAATTCCAAGAAAAAAGAATTGAAATTCAGAATAAAAAAATAAAAGACAATTTGCAATTTGATTTCCATATGTATTCCAAAATAAAATTCCCAAATAACTAAAATTCCAAATAAATTAAATAGATTTAGCAATTTGATTTGTATAAGAACTCCAATAAAATAACTAAAATATTAAATAAAAATAAAAGATATAACGAGGATGACACGAATGATGTCCTAGGAGACACAAATGAAGCCACCATATTTGCTTTTAAGGTCACGTGTTTCTATTGTTGCTTCATATGGAATGAAAATAAAAAAATGAAAATTTTATTTTAAAATACAATTTATAACAAGGATAGCACCAATGTTGTCGAAGGAGACCACGAAAGAGTGCAATAGCATCGATATGTCCTGCAAGAAGGCATTGATCCACGGAAAAGTGAATAGTCGAGGCAGTGACGATAGAGATGAGGACAATATCGTGTTGTTCGCTGGAGCTATTGAAGAGAAAGATCAGTGTTGAATGAGCCAAGGGTTGCGATGACAAGTGGTGAGCTTCGATGTTGTTGAAAAAGTTAGTGACCAAAGAAGCTCGATGATGGAGAAGCCCTAGCAGAGAGGAGATGAAGCTTTGCATCGAAGACGAGCTATAGACGATATAGGGGTCATCAAATAGCTAGGAGTATGCCATCACTGGTAAGGGACACGTTGTCGACGGCGGTGGTAAAAAGATTCTCCATATAGTTAGACAACGAGTAAAGTAGACATGCTGACATTAGTGAAGATAGGAGGTCATCATGGTTAGTGAGGAAGCCATAATGTTGAGTTGGCCAATGTCGAAGAAGAAGAGCAACTGATGTGAGACAAGAGGTCGTCGAGCATGTATAACATCATCCATACATATGTACATACATGCATTCATACGAATAGAAGTGCGAACGTACAGAGGTAGAGGAGTAAAAAGGTTGGAGTATAGATGGCGTAGCCGTCGGGAATATGCTCGGGGTCATCGAAGAGAGCATGACACATGTCTACAGTTGGGATTGGCGACAGTTGTATGTGTATACGCATTGATGTCGCAATGGTTAGCATTAAGTGAATAATTAGAGAGAAATAGAATATATCAATGTGGTAAAGTGTTGCATTGGAAGAGATAGTGCCTAAGAGGGATCGATCAAGATTTAGGCTTAATATTGGAGGTTGAAGCAAAAAAAACTGTGATGACAAGAAGAGATGGAAGCCACACGATTTGGTGGGGTAACCGGCGTGTGAGGAAAGATAAATTCAAGGTAGATCGTCAATGGTGTATCGGTGTATGCGTGAGCAAGATACTCTAATACATTATGCCATGTAAATGAATAAGATAATTTGTCGCACTCGTAATAAACATATTGTTTAAGATTAAATAGAAGTAAATGTGCATACATACAATTTGAAAAAATAACTAATAGAGTAAGAATATAGGCATGCAACCACATGATCTATGCATGATGAAGAGTGGTTAGTTTCTAAGAATCCCAAAAACTTATTATGGTAAATGATTTTTTCCATCAAAGCACATACTTCAATTACATTACTCATGTTGTAATTTATTTCAAGTTTCTATTATCGTTTTTAATATTTAGGATATCTTAAAAGTTTAAATAGCCGACAACATACATAAATATATTATCAAGCATTTATACAAACTTCAAAACAAATCTAGCCGCGCAAATACGCGAGGCATCCTGCTAGTTATCTTATTAAAACAGAGTTAAAAGAAGCCACCACGTTCGCTTTCATGGACTAGGAATTCACACACTAATCGGTGCAAAAAGACAAAGATCTACACCGTCAATTGTGGTAGGTCCAGATTATAACGGTCTACATTAAAAGAAAGAGTCGATGTCAAGTAGAATAAAACTGAAATTCAAAATAAAAAATAAAATAAGCAATTTAATTTCCATACGAATTCATAAGTAAAAGAGTCCAATGTCAAGTACAATAAAACTAAATTTTGGAATAAATATAAAATAAAATTAGCAATTTGTTTTCATACGAAATTCTAAATAAAATCCCTAAATAATTATAATAAAAAATAAAAAAATTGGAAATTAGTTTTGTATATGAAATCCAACAAAAAACAACTAAATTTGAAAAATAAAATAAAATTAGCAATTTTATTTCGATACGAATTCCAATAATTATAATTAGAATAAAAGCTAAACAATAATTGGCAATTAGATTTGTATACAAAATACAATGAAAAAATAATTGAAATTCTGATTAAAATAAAATAAAATTAGCAATTTAATTTCAATACGAAATCCAAAATAAAATATCTAAATAACTATAATCTGGAATAAAAATTAGTAATTGGATTTAGATATGAATTCCAAGGAAAAGGAACTAAAATTCGGAATAAAAATAAAATAAAATTTTCAATTTGATTTCCATACGTATTCCAACACAAAATCCGCAAACAACTAAAATTTCAAGAAAAAATAAATAAATTTAGCAATTTAATTTGTATATTAACTCTAATAAAAAATATAAAATGTTGAATAAAAAATAAAAGTTATAATGAGGATGACATGAATGGTATCGGATGAGACACAAAAGAAACCACCATATTCACTCTCAAGGTCACATGTTTCTATTGTTGCTTCATATAGAATAAAAATTAAAAATAACTAAAAATTTGATTAAAAAAATATAAGTTATAACGAGGATAACATGAACGATGTTGAGGGAGACCATGAAAGAGTTCAATGGCATCAATTTGTCCTACAAGAAGATATTGATCCACGGGAAAGCGAAGAGCCGAGGTAGTGGCGACAGAGATGAGGACAATATCGTGCTGCTCACCGGAGCATTGAAGAGAAAGTCAAGTGTTGAATGAGTCAAGAGCCACGATGACAAGTGGTGAGTGTCGACGTTGTTGAAGAAGTACCAAAGAAGCTCGATAATAGGGAAGCCTTGACAGAGAGGAGATGAAGTTTTGCATTGAACACGAGCTATAGACAATATAGGACCATCAAGTAGCTAGGAGTGTGTCATCACTGGTGAGAGGCACGTCGTTGCTGGCAATGGTGAAAAGATTCTTCGTATCGTTAAACAACAACAAAAGTAGACATACCGACATTAGTGAAGGATGAAAATGTGTCACGATTAGGAGGAAGCCACAACGTTGAGTTGGCCAACGTCGGCGAAGAGGAACGACTGGCACAAGAGAAGAGGATGTTAAGCTTGTATAACATCATGCATCTGTACGAATAGAAGCACAGGCGATAGAGGCAGAGGAGCAAAAAACTTGGAGTAGAGATGGCGCGGCTGTAGGGAATATGCTCGGGGTCACTGGAGAGAGTGTGACACGTGTCCCTAGCTAGGATCGGCGATGATTGCGTGTCTATGCATGTAATCCAAATCAAAAACTAGACGGGATGACTTTGATACCACTGAAGGATAACGAGTAGGCTACGATAGCACAAAACAAAAATTCTACCACGCAACCAAGGAACCTCCGCTAGTAATAGATCACGAGATTACCACTAAACGCGTCGACTCGTAGCGGAAGTAGAGTCGATGTAGCGAGTTGATGCAATAGTAGTCGTACTCGCCACACGTCTTCTCCTCCTGCTCCCGAGATCGTCACGAGTTGCGAATCGTCCTAGTGCTAATGCTTCACAGCAACACCTCCAAGGTATCCAGACATACGGGGCAAGGACACCACGTGCTGGAGTGCTAGCGCCAACAGCGTCGTTGAGGAAGGCGTGGCTATTAGGGTTTCAAAAATTCGTAAAAAATTATCATCCCACCCCATGTCACCGCCCCTCATATATAGGCATCCATGATGGGTCTTGAACTTGAGGTCCATTAGGAACTCGTGGCCCACAAGAATTTGGATCACTATTCAAATAAAATTCTAGCCCTTTAATTGTGTGACCCTATAGGTTCATATGTAATCGGTTGCGAATCAGAAACTCTTTTCCAACCACGAGTCGTTAGCGGTACCTAACAGGACATAATGATTCTCGAACACATATAGAATATATAGGACGAACCTTAAGGCAATATGGTCTATGACCAAGTCCTTATCACTTACGACCAGCTTGTATCTAGTCACGACCAGTCCATATATAGTTACGACTTACGACTAATTTGTAACTCCTTAAGACCAGTTGATACCTAATTATGACCAGTTCAAAACTCCTTACGAACAGATAGAAATTATGTTCGTCTACGACTAGCTCGTATCTCTATACGACCAATTTGTAATTATGTTCGACCAGTCGACGACCAGCTCGTATCTCCATACGATCAGCTCGTATCTAGTCGAACTGAACGACTGCTTGTGTATTCTCCCTTTGCCTCACGACATCTGGTTGAACTCTAGGTGAGATAATTTGTCATCCATGGTATGTTCAATACTTTCTCGATTAAGTGTCGAATAACTTCATGTGGTCGACATTTCAACCACTAGTGGTATGGCTATGCACTTTCTTTATTCGACCACAATGAGGGGCCAAGAGATATCTCTCCTGTTATGATAGGAGGGGCAAATCCTATATCCGATCAGTCACATTTCTCTGTATATTTTATAGCATACCCAAATCTACCTTTATAACTAACAAGTGACGAAGTAACGTTTGGCAACTCCTAAGAGTACTATTACATATGTAGAAAACTATGATGATCTTAGGTCTAAGGATTATACATCATCATTGTTTGAGACCAACTGATGACACATAAAATCACAACAATCTCAACAGTGTCTCAAGGTAGGTCAAACCAACACCATGTTCGATAACATATACCCATATTATTGGTTTGGTATCTCCATATCTATGACCTGTGAAATATAGTCATCAACCAATACATATCTCTACTATAAAGGCACCAGTACTAAATTTTCCTACAGCTACACCAACTGCTCACCCACGCAGTCATAAGTTCTCCTACATACACCAAAAAAATTGCATCCAGAAAGAACACACTTTTCAAACAAACGCACCAGATCAACTCTAACCTCTCCTTCCTCTTACTCACTCAAATCCAACAGTCCAGATTCTTTGGATCAAACCTCATCAATCATTCAATCATCCCGCGCGCGACTCTCCCTCTACCCAACTCCTCGACTCCTCCTCCGTCTCTCCCCCACCCACAATCTCCATGGCGTCTCCAGGGCGCCGCCGCCGCCGCCGCCCGCCTCCCGCCACCCGCCGCCGCCGCCGCGACTCCACGCCACCCGGCCGTCGCCGCCGCCGCCGGCGCCGCCGCGCTTTCTCTCCGCTTGCTGTTTCCGTGCTTTGCGGTGACTTTGGGTGCTGTGCGTTTCTCGCTCGCTGCTGTTGTTGCACCGGCCGGCCGGAGGATCACGCCGGCGATGTTCGGCGCTCCGGTGGCGGCGGAGGCCAAGATCCGAGCAAGAGGTAAGATCTGGGTCCTCCCGTGCCGCATTTCGCCCCGATCTGCTCGATCGTGATTTCGTTTTCGTTTCGATTTGATTAACCCGATCGATCTAGCAATGCATGCCCCGCTCTGTTTGCTCGCTTGGATGTGTGGTTCGGCTGTCGATGTTTCAAATTTACGACGTCGGTTGGGTTGCTCTTGTTTTTGCGAAGTGGCGCAGAAATTTTCATGCTTGCGACGCCTCCTCATGGTGGGTTCTTTGGAGAGTAGTCGCTTGACGTGGCGGTTGGTTCATGTCATCATGTGAGGTGGACATTGTGTTTGTGGCACAGTACAAACATGCGATCTTGCTAATGTCCAAATTTGTGGTATTAGTCTTGGATTATGGGTGTTGCTAGAGTCCAAGTTTCAGTGATCTTCGTAATGATGCGAAAGTGATTTGGGGTGATGCAAGCGGTAAATGTCGATTCAAAATTTGGATATTTCGCGCGGGTGCCACAAACAGACCATAAATTATCCGAATAAGTCGAGTCATGTGGTGGTGATCGTATGTACGGACTTGCGATTACGGCCGTGTCATTGTCATTTCTATATTATTATACGTAATTGTTCAAAAACTCACTATCGTGCAATTTTGTTGTCTTGTTGAGTACGATGAGCCTCGTAGATCGGGACTCTTTAATGTGTATGTTTTACAAAAATCAGTTTTGAGAATTAGGTGGAGGGCTTCCCACGATAGCCAAATCATAATGAGATATTCTTGTTTATTTACCTTGATCTTGCTTTTGAAATTTATCTCTTGCATAGGTTGAAGGCCACGCTTGAAATTACCTAGGCTTGCATGATAAAGTGTAGTTGGGTTTCTTCAGAGATAGTAGTAGTAGAAATTGTTCAAGATATGCATTTTCGAATGTGGTGATATTATGTGGACTAGGTGATACTTGAAATTAGAAGTATCAAAAGTCCAGCGATCGATGATGTCTTGGTATGTGACGGCCGTCTTATCTCACGCTTCATTGGTTTATGTACCGTAAAATACGTCGATAAGCAACTCATTTGCTTTCGGTGGTAACAAAATCATCAAGTTTTCTTTTATTCATATGACATACTTATTTGAAGATAGGATACATTGAACTCTAACCTTGTTGACTTATTATAGTGAAAGGAAATTTTGCTCGGGCTCAAGTTGAAAGAAATGGTCGGGAGTGGGATATTTCTTGAAAAGAGTGAAAATGGTGATTCAGAGGCTTCAAATCCTGCTAACAAAACTTCGTGAGGATGTATCAGTACTTATCCTATTTAGAAACATGTCATGATCCCCTTTTGTTGAGGAGTATGTCTTTCTCCACTTGTTATTATTGTGGTGGCTTCGGTGGTATAAATATTATATTATGCGTTGATGGATAGTGTTCGAGTTAAAGACACACTTCATACCTTTTCATTAAGAAAAGCTACTTGGTTTGAGACTTGAAAAGAAGCACATTTGCAAGAATATTTTATTATGTTTTAGTTGGTGTAATTTTAAGTTTGTAACCCTTAATGTCTCTCTCGAGTATATATATTTCCAACAATATAATGGACTGATGAACCTTTTCATGACAGCAAACAATATAAAATATGTCGAAAAAGGCATAATTACTATACAATATAATGGATAGTGATATCTTTGGTCCACCTCCTGAGATCTCTGCAAGGCCGTTGGCTGCTCGTAATATGGAGCTACAAGGAAATCTTGAGTTTGCACTTCCACAGCCGAGAAGTGTCCACACATCGATGAAAGTCTCCAACGTAGGTGACATGGGAGTATGACCTTCCTGTTTACATTTTGATTCCATTTACTGTACATATCCCGTCGGTTAACCAACAAAAGACTCATTATAGAGAATTGCCACTTCGTGCCTTGACATGTGTCTTTAGGATGAAAAGATAAATTTCAAGTTTGACCATACATAGTGAACATGCACATTATGTTATTAATCTTGTATTTCATTTCATGCTATTCTTTATATGTTTTTATTTATTTTAGTGTTCTCGATGGTGCAAATATTTGAATTCCTGCTAATGTAATTCGAATTTTCATTGTGCGTATGCCTATACGTAATGCACACACCATTGGTCGCCATTTGATGTGCTTGCATGGTCTTGATTTGAATGCTTCAATACTATATTAATTACGTGCATCGGTTCCTTACATGCTAGACGTTGCACGGTGATTTGATATCTGTTTGTGTTGACATGTTGGCCAATGGGGAATTTCAAGTTAAGGTTTTATATTTCATCCAATCTTGGAACATAATAAAGAGCTTAACCGAGTCAAGTGGAAGAACCTAGATGTTTCAACATAGCCTCTTATTGAGAAGATCCAAGAGCGAATGCAAACAGATGGGTACATGTCATGCGACTTGTATTTTACAAAACTGATTATGTTTGATTTTACATACTTAGCAACTCCGTGAGATTTTTTAATTATTAATGTACAGGACATCATGCGGTCTGTGGATGGTAAACTTCATGGAATATTGGATTGGATCTTCCCTCTCTGATAAAGTAACTCAGGTGATTCATAGTGGACTTGCATACCTGCTATATATCATCTGAATATATTATAAATTTTTATAATAACTTATACTACTTTGCAGGTTGATATAAATAATTTGAGTTTAAGCTACCTGATATTAAAGATTGCAAGATCTGTAAGATATGTTCGTAAACTCCTTTAAAAACATATTTTATTTTGCACTTATAGTCCGGGTGTTTGTTTACGTGTTCTATTGCCATATTATCGAGATAGGTTCTACACTTTATTCATAATAGATGGGGTAACAAAATTGTCTACATTATGGATCCGCATTCTCCAAATCTGTGGTATCTGTGGTACATGGGTAATGATCCAAGTATGCCATATATAACTACATACATAATATTTTCAATCATTTCAATCTCGCCATGAAATTGGCGAATCCTGCATGGAACGACAATATTTATGGCTGGCGTCGTGAATTCAAAAAAGGGGTTCCAAAAACTGGAGACTGGTAAAACCATATAATCTGTTTCATCTTTCTTATCAAATAGTCATTTGATTTCTCTACAACAAATAAACACTTGCTCTTCTTCTCCAGGAAATTGGCAGGCTTCCTTGTATACAACTTCCTAAAGTCGTGGAATGGCGAAAGATTGTCGTTTATCAATACTGTGAGCATATATATTCTCTATGTATATTTTGTAGACTACATAGCAAATTAATAAGTTAACTTATTATCGCCATCCACGATATCACATTAAAGATGAGGACGGAATTCTTGGTGGACATTTTGAAGAGAAAGCAAATGAATGGGAGTAGAGATGGCGCGTGTAGGGAATATGCTCAGGGTCCTTGGAGAGAGTGTGACACGTGTCCCTAGCTAGGATCGCGATGATTGCGTGTCTATGCATGTAATCCAAATCAAAACTAGACGGGATGACTTTGATACCGAAGGATAACGAGTAGGTTACGATAGCACAAAACAAAAATTCTACCACGCAACCAAGGAACCTCCGCTAGTAATAGATCACGAGATTACCACTAAGCGCGCCGACTCGTGCGCGGAGTAGAGTCGATGTAGCGAGTTGATGCAATAGTAGTCGTACTCGCGCCGTCTTCTCCTCCGGTCCCGAGATCGTCACGAGTTGCGGATCGTCCTAGTGCTAATGCTTCACAATAACACCTCCAAGGTATCCGGACATACGGGGCAAGGACACCACGTCTTTGGAGTGCTAGCGCCCGGCAGCGTCGTTGAGGAAGGCGTGGCTATTAGGTTTGAAAATTCTTAAAAATTATCATCCCACCCCATGTCTACAGATATTATCAATATGGAGAACTCCAAGATCTACTTAAGCAATTCATGAATTATTTGTAGTATGCGAGACATGACTTTATTATGTCTTGTTATGCATGAGTGTTTTCCGGATTATATACATGGTCATATACAATTGCGTGAGACTTAAACTATGGAAAAATATTGTCGTTTGGTTGTTTTCATGCGCATCCCTGAAATGAAGCCGTGGCGTTAGCACGAGCACTATACTATTATTTGTAGTATCCGAGACATGACTTTATTATGCCTTGTTATGCATGAGTGTTTTCCGGATTATATACATGGTCATATACAATTGCATGAGACTTAAACTATGAAAAAATATCGTCGTTTCGTTGTTTTTATGTGCATCCCTGAAATGAAACCGTGGCGTTAGCACGGGCACTATACTAGTACTAGTATATTCATATGTGTCCTTATATGTTTCCGACTAGGGTACGTTTAAGAATAATCATCACAGAAAATACAGAGTTTCACAATCAAATCACATACTTGATAATAAATATTAACGATATTATTCTGGAAAAGATAATATATTATCCAATATTATGAATATAATAAAATATAATTATCTCTATTATTGCCTCTAGGCATATTTCCAACAGATATGTAAATAGGTCACCCTGATTATATGCATGTTACTTTCAGTCCCACAAAAAATTCTACATCTTTTCCTAAAGTAGTTTCAGCAGGTTGATGTTATCTCTAGTTGCCTGCCTACTTTTCTGTATATAATGCAGGTTCCTTATATTGACAACCACCAGACCAGAGGAACCTCAGTGCTTGAAATCTGGTGAGGTGAGGTAGTAACTGGCGATGTCGGCGGGTGAAAGGAAGATGGCGTGTGTCACTGGAGGGAGCGGATACATCGCTTCAGTACTCATCAAGATGTTGCTGGAGAAGGGATATGCTGTCAAGACGACAGTCAGAAACCCCGGTTCGGTTCTTATTCCTTTCCAGTTCTATGTTTTTAAATCTTCCTTTCATCGAGCAGGTGAAATCTTCGGCTATTCAGAATGGACGATAAAACGTGTTTTTTAGTTTGTGCTTTCTCTTTGGTAAGTTCAGCCGCGAAGTATGCTTAGCTAAATCACATAGAAAAGAAGACTCCTAAATGATCCGATTTTGAGGTAATGAAGTTACCTCTCTGACGTGCTGTCACTTGCGCTGGAATTGCTGCAAATTTTGATTCCAGACAATTTTAAGAATTTACGCAGTTTGGTTTCGCCTCTGAAGATTCTACAATTTGTATGTAGATGACATGGAGAAGAACACCCACCTCAAGGGCTTGCAAGCACTTGGCCCCTTAGAGATCCACCGCGCCAACTTGGATGAAGAAGGCAGCTTCGATGAAGCAGTTGCTGGCTGCGATTATGCCTTCCTCGTCGCCGCTCCGGTGAACCTCAATTCAGAGAACCCTGAGGTGAATAAACCTCACCGCCAAACTTTGTTTTAACATCACTGCTTGCTGCGGTCTAGTAGTTAGCATGCATTCTTCAAGTTGTCACCCACTCTCTGACAATTGTTCACGGTCGTAAAAAATACTCTGATCGTTGTCTGCCCACTTTTGACAACCCAATTGTCAGTTTAGTTCCTCTTTTGTGATAACTTACTGTGCTTGCCTGCTTTGGTGATGGCAGAAAGAACTAATTGAAGCCGGTGTCCAAGGAACTCTCAACGTCATGAGGTCGTGCACGAAAGCAGGGACGGTCAAGCGCGTTATCCTGACATCGTCGGCCGCCGCAATCTCCCTACGGCCGCTGCTAGGCGACGGCCATGTGCTGGACGAGGATTCCTGGTCCGACGTCGAGTACCTGAGAACCGAGAATCCACCAACTTGGGTACAAATATATGTTCAGTTAGTCTCGGCCAAAGATTTACCGATGAAAATACGACGGCATGACACTATAATGGTTCCGTGTTTGCAGGGATACGCAGTCTCAAAAGTGCTTATAGAGAAGGAAGCATGCAAATTCGCACAGGAGAACAACATCAGCCTGGTCACCGTGTTCCCTGTGTCCACCTTGGGTTCAGCACCGGTTTCAAAGGCCGAAACAAGCGTCCCCATTACCCTGTCCTTGTTATCGGGTGAGAGGCACAAGTGTTGGGCATCGTTGTTTTACAGTTCAGTACTTACCAACTGAACGGCGCAAACAAGGAAGACGCAGCAAACATGTTCTGAACTTTAATTGCGTGTTCATTTCATCTCTTTCGTGCTACAACTTGGCAGGTTTCATCTCTTTCGTGTTACAACATGGTGATTGTGTATATTTTCAGGCGATGAGGCGCAGCTCGACCTCCTGAAAGGCTTGCAGGCGTTCTCCGGTTCCATGTGGATAGTTCACATCGACGATCTCTGCCGTGCCCAGATGTTCGTCGCCGAGAACGAGTCTTCGTCAGGGAGGTACATCTGCTGCAGTCACAACACGACCATCGTGCAGCTTGCCCGTTTACTGGCAGACAAGTACCCGCAGTACAACGTCAGAACCGATTGGTACGGATCGGCCACCTGAACTCCTCGACATGAATGCATGTTTGTCTCGAGTTCTGACACTCGTGCACTGACTCGCGAGTATTTGTATGTTTGCAGCTTTGGCGACTTCCCTGAGAAGCCGAGAATCTGCCTTTCGTCTGAGAAGCTCGTCAGGGAAGGGTTCGAGTTCAAGTACAAGAACCTGGATGAGATATTCGACGACGTGGTCGAGTATGGCAAGGCCTTGGGAATTCTGTCGAACTGATGTTGGTCTACTACCGATCGGTGAGAACCAAAGAATGTGCTTGCAAATGAGTATGTGCTACAGTGCTAGTAATATGCCGAACTCTTTTGTTTCAGTATCTACCTAGTAAAAATGCTTCTGGTGAACATCCTCTTGGTGGGTGGTGGACTTGTGGCGTATGACTCCAGTTGAAATCCGGATGCTCACCTTTGCGCGTGTTTCAGTAAGAATTTTGTAAAGGTCATCCTCCTCCGTCTTTCTAGATATGTGCTAAGAGAATGTACTGTGTGTGTGTGTGGTGTGCGTGTGAGTTTTCCTTTTAATCGAAAAAGAGAGGTAAAAATGCTTACTTACAAACCAAAATGTTCTCCACAAAATGGACGCCTATACGCCCCTACCAGTTCAGTGGAACCTGAGTCCTGAGATGAACAAGCTTCCGCCTTGAGCGGAGCCTGGGGGTAGCCTCTAGGTTCCAGGCCGAACACTACAGCATACGAGAGGCCCATTACAAAATAAGGAGGAGAAGAAACACAATAAAAAAAAAAAACAAAAGGGTAGGCCCAGCTGCCCTGCCTACTCCCGCGCGGCCCAGCTTCACCCCGCGCCGTCCGCCGTCACGCGCGGCCTTGCGCTCGGCGCACCAGTGCGCCACGGGCCACCGCCACGCGGCGTGCCACTCCCGCTGCCGACGGCGAACGCTGCACCTGCACGCCAACCCAACCCTTGGAGCAACACCTGTAGATTCCGACGGGCTCCTTCCCAGCAGGCGGCCTCCGATCCAACGCAGCAGTCGTATCGTCTTATCCCCGTGCGTGCCCCGCCCCATGCATGGGCGGATCTAGGGGCTGACATAACTAACACACCTGCTCCATTTACCATGTATACGTATCGGTGTGACCCAATAGTTCGAACCCAATGACATAACCTTGTGGGCGTAACACCTGATATACATACATTTGGTGATAAACATAAACACATGATACACCTCGTCCGTCGTTTTTGTTCTAAATCCACCCCTGGCGGCCCCATGTACGTTTGGACGCCTGCGGTAACGTACGCTGCCAAAACCTTGTGAGCGAACAGAACAACACTAGGCCTGGACATAGTTTGAGTATACGCTGTACTCGGTGACGAGAGTTGAAACGAGGCAGTTGCGTGCGTGTGATATATGTAGCAGCCACAAACAGAGTGTCGAGTCTGACGATCCTGCTACTAGTAGCTGGCTTTCATGCGCGATCTGATCATGGATCTGCTTCCTGCCGTACGCACACTGGATCGCACGGCTGTCATGGCAGCGACCGGCAGGCTGGGCCGCAGCGGATCATCGACTTGTCAGAACGAATTACCAGAACTGAGACTAACTAGTAGGTAAACTTCACGAACAATGGCGGTGCAAATGGTTAGAAAACGCCCTGCTGTTCGGCATGTGGACAGGGATGAGCGAGAAAATTCTTACTCAACTATGAGGGATCAGAGCTCCTACTGTTCCTCTATCTCCGTCCATGATGGTGCACCATTGCACTCCAATTCAATTCTCCTGAAAAAAAAAACTTGTTATAAACACTCGTACGCTAGAGCATCGTGGTACCTTTGCTTAAATTTTGTTGTAGATTAATTATTGTTATTTTGCAAGGAGTTCTAAATTAAATCTTTGCCGCTGTTGTCGACCTCATGCACTTTCTCACAGATCTGAGATGTGAAAAACAAGAAATTAAAGAAATCAAGTCAATGACGAAGGCACCACACAATTCGATAAGTTAACATGCAATGATAAAAAAAAAATCAATAGACACGTCTTATGTTACCAACCTTATTTTAATTTAAAGTGAAACATCCTCCGGACGGACCGATCATGCCAGTGCCAAAGCATGCCAACACGAGCTGCAATGATCCCATCCGATTCTCGGGAGAAATGGCAAGCTTTATACCCGACCAGAAAGAGCAGCCCCTAGGTACCCAAAAGGAGAGCGAACTGAAGCATATGCTTGAACGATTCGTTTGATGATCTGGATCCTCTACATTACACGGTAGCAGCAGGAAAATTTGTACCACAGCGAAATATGTACTGCAATGACCTCACTTTGGTGAGAAAACACTGCAACACAAAAAAACACTATAGCGATTGGTTTATGCTTTCGATTTTCGATTGAATGATGGAGATCAATCCTAATACCTATACACTTAGATCATCTGTATTGATAGCTTTAATACAGATTATCTCAATCCTCCTCGGAGAATGTACCACCCTCCTATGAGTTGGTATTCCATCTGTCTCTTTCGTGTAACGATCACATCCATGTTATGTTGTTTTGCCTTCCTTGGTATGCAGCACTTAATTGCGTGACAAAGTTGGATGGATCAACGGTTGCACATAATGCACACGACACACGGGAGATTTCTCTACCCAGACGCAATCTTCGCTGCTTGTTTTGATTTTAATTTATACATGTCTATTGTTTGTTTGTTTGATTTTTTTTTTAATGGGAGTGTATATTGCTACTACTTGTCGTATAGACATTATTACTTGCATGCCATGCATTAAAGGTGTAACTACTACTAAAAATCGTGCGACTACATCTTACCGACTTTGTGGTTGGGTGGAGAGGCACAATACCGGCAAAAAAAGGACCACAAGGGGC
Organism: Ampelocalamus luodianensis; assembly: GCA_036346255.1. Taxonomy (NCBI): domain Eukaryota; kingdom Viridiplantae; phylum Streptophyta; class Magnoliopsida; order Poales; family Poaceae; genus Ampelocalamus; species Ampelocalamus luodianensis. The sequence continues at coordinate 4,850,553 of CM070624.1, read as the reverse complement.
ATTTCATTTTGTGTCAAATTAAGTAGGCGTCAAGGGTAAACATGACAAGTTTTCCCCGAAAGCAGTAACGGAGCTATTTTTTTTTTTTTTTTTGGATAGGAGTGCATGCTTTACACAAGTCTAAAATTTTGTACAATAATTCTCATAAGTTTTAATGAAACAAACAATTTGACCTTAATGCTTATATATTTTCTACATATTTTTTAATTATTTAGGTATTCCGGTGCATACCAGGAATCACTCTAGCTCTGCACCTGACCAGAAGTGAACGGGAAGAGTGAAAAAGCACAGAGATAGACCCTTACCATTAGGATGAGTCATTTCGGTCAGCGCTAGCTGTGGGTAAGCGTAGTCATTTGCGATCCATTAATACCGTGGCAAACTTTTCCTCCTCGCTCGTCTGTGTTATCTTGTCCAAATGCATCGCGAGTGAGAACAATTCCTGCATTTGCAGTGATACATACAGTACTAGAAGTACTTCCCATGCTACGCATTTTCCTGTTTTTAAAGATCCTCACGATGGGTTCACTGTGCGAAGTTCAGATTTTATGCTACGAACCTACATGACCTTTGGGGCATGGAAATGTAGCACGAAAATTTGGAAGAGTCCGGAAACCAACCGCGTCCAGATACGACGCACCAGGGTTGCACCCACAGTCATCAAAGGCGGTATGCATGTTGTATAACAAGTTGACAACTGAAGCCTGTAAGCAGGGTAAAAGATGCCGTAAGATATACTAGATTCCTTAAAAAAAACATGCCGTGAATATCTGCATGTGCATACAAGTCATGTCCTCTTGGAAAATAATTTTATAGCACTGATGTTGCGTATGAATGTATAGTACCACCCATAAGATGTGAATATATGGTAAGAATAAATCTTTATGCAAATCACCCTCAAACCCCTGGGATATAGAAAAAATTATAACACTGATGAGATGCATAAAGATACATGCATAATTCTATGGCACTGGTGCTACGTATGATTATATGGTACCACTCATAGAATGTGAATACGTGGTAAGTAGAAATCTTTATGTGTCTTACCCTCTAATCCGTAGGATACAGAGAAAAATAGCACTGATAAGATGCATAAAGACGTGTGATTACCACGTATTCCCACCCTGTAGGATGGACGATGTCATACATTCATGTCGTGGCATAGAATTATTTTCCGCCTCTCTGCCTACAAAAACCACGCGATTAAACCCATTTTCCCCAGTGCACGCGCACAGACACCGCGAGAGAGGCGCACACCCCCGCGCCACAAGCTCCAGGCAAACGAATCATTAGCGCACGCTTCCCGCGACGTGCGTGCGGCCGGCCATGTCCACGGAGGCACTCCTCGCCGCCGGCGGAGGCGCGAGGCGGCGCCTGAGCATCGACGACGCGCTGACGTGGCACGCGGGCGAGTTCGGGCGGTGGCAGCTGCGGCACTTCATGCTGGTCTCGGCGGCGTGGGCGCTGGAGGCGATGCACACCATGGTCATCATCTTCGCGGACCGTGAGCCGGACATGGTGTGCCCCGCGGGGGACGGCCGGTGCGGCGACCGCTGCGCCGGCGCCGCGGCCGGGTGGGAGTGGGCCGGCGGCGGCGCGTCGTCGACAGTGGCCGAGTGGGGCCTCGTCTGCGGCCAACGGTACAAGGTCGGCCTCGTCCAGGCCATCTTCTTCGCCGGATGCATGATCGGTCAGTGTTTTAATTGTCGTGCAAGCCCTTTTGTTTCGTCTGCACCGGACTGTTTGATTTCTGTGAAGTACTCTAATTCGCCCTCTCTTCAATTCCTTTCTCGTGTCAGTTAGAGAAACCGCATATTGCAGAGTTGAAATTGTGTTAGATTAGGATTGAACCTGCCGCACTATCTAATCTAACACAATTTCAGACAGATATCAGGCGCCACAAGGCCGTAGAACTAACAAAGACATGGCTGGACATTTACGTAGTCTGAGACCGAATTACACTCTGGAAAAGTCGAATAGCATCTTTGGAAAAGATAAAATTAGCAACTAGCAAGTACTCCATAGTTCTAACGATCGAATGGCGGACTGCGACATGACAAGATTTCGTGGTGCCCTTTTGGAACGATGCTTCTGTGGTTCCTGCCTGTCTGCCTGTTTGGGGGGAGCCCATCGTGCGGTTCAATTCGTCTGTGACTCGAAAAACGTTTCACAAATGGCTATATCGTGCATCTTTGATGAGCGGGACGGATTAGCTCGCGCTAAAGCTTGTTAATAAGGATGTGGATGTAGATGGGCGCGTGCATGCAAAACGTGCGGGCGGAAGAAATACCAAGATTGACAACACAAAAGTACTATTATTAGATTCATCGTGAAACATACGTGAAGTATAATGCATAATAATAATTATTATTATTTAAAACTACATATTTTATACAAATTTGTAGTCAAAGTGTCGCCTTAGATATCACATCAATATTCAAAACGACCGTGGAATTAGAGGAGTAGTAACCAGTAGGACTGATTCGTTATCTGTTGCTGTGGTGTTGTGTTTTTCTGTTCTGTTCCATTCGTTTCCCATTGCAAGTTTGCATGCCTCTCATGCTTGACATTTGCGTCACAGAGTTACAGCTCCTCCCTGGACCAGTGGACCCTGGTCCTACTGACTGTTGCGTGTGTGAGTGTTATATGAATTATGAAGTGCAATTATTGTATGAAACGATCTGGTTAATATCTGTTAATGCAGAATATTTCTATGCTGGATAATGTTTGATAATTCAAAAAATCTCATGTCCTGTAGCTATTCCACCCAAAATAATATATAGGAGGACGATTAGTATGCATGGCGTGTCGCGTCCTTTGCTCCTACAGGTTTACCCTGCCATGAACCATTTATACCAGTAGTTCAAGTACAAATATTGCTCCTTCCAGCAGCAACATTTTTGCACTTTGTCAGTTGCACAACCGACGGAAGTGGCAAAAAAAAAAGAGATAAAAATTAAGATCTAATGATAATAAACGGAGCAACAGTTCTGTGATGATATTTTAGAGATCCAACCCGGTAAATAAGAAATTAATTCCTTATTGTATATCTAGACGTTACATCACAAGCGCCGTATACATGCCTCTAGCTTTCAGCATGTCGACTAATCCCGCTGTGCATTATGACACATTACTACTTTACTAGCAGAGTAGAATAATTGAGTGCAGCCTTTGTTGATTTGACTCTTCTTGTATCCTTTTCTACTAAATTGGAACTAGAGCAGTGCTACCGACTAGCTAGTAGCTTTCATCTTGGGCTCTTTAAAGTCTAAGGGTATCTCCAATGGTGCTGAGTCAGCTAGCTATTTGCATGTATACATCAGCATATATCCTATGTAGAGGAAAGAGAGTACGCAAAACACAAATAACTAGCTACTATTTCGTCTCTAATCTATAACGCAAAACGAGGCAGTCTCTATAAATAACAGTGTGTGCATGTAAGCATCAAATAGCTATCTTTATAGATAGTCCTTTAGAATGCTAGCTTTTAGTGTGTGCTATATAAATGATGTGGAAGTCTCCTAATTAGTTGCTAGTTAGGACCATTGGAGATGCCCTAATCGATCGCATACATGAATGCTGCCGAGTTGTACGCATTATTACCGCCGTCCTGTCAGCATTCTTAATCAATTGGTATAATAAAGCTTGACCAGCTTGTTTGATTACTTTATCTTGGATCCGGATCCTATGCTCTATAATGCAAAGGTGAACGGTGATATGAACAATGAAATATTTAATATAGCGATTGATATAAACATTTGCTTTTCGATTAGACGATAAAGATCGACTTGTAATACGCAACATTGTAGACCATCTACATTAAACCTACTATCCATAGGATTCATTTCGCTTTATCTGGCATTGCTCGGTCTAAAAAGCACCTGGCATGGTTATCTAGATTGTCTGAGAAGAATTTTCTTTTTGTTTTGTTGCCCCATGGCGGCCGTGATGCTTAGCACTTGGTAGTGGTAATTAGCCGCACTAAAGCTTGTGGAAGCCTAACAGTGACCAGTAGCTTTCAAATTGTTTGAGAGAGATGCTAAGCACAGTAGGTATATCTTGCACTAGTAGCTGTTATGTTGACTTGAGGCCATCTTCGATCCAGTGTATCTATTGTTTATATCAACAGATTGGTGTTTACATATTCACTTGGCAATTTGCTTGAGAGTCTAATAGGTAGATGCATGTTGGTGAGGTACGAGGTGCCGTGCATGTGATATATATTAAGAGGAAAATCAGTAAAGTTTCGGAGGGAGCTGGGAATTACTGGAACCATGCATATGCTTCAGCAGGCTAAACCTGTGTGATGTCGGCAGCGCTTGAAGCGGTTGATTGGGCCGGGAAGACGGCGTGGCGTGATGCGACACGTGCACACATGTGGAGTAGGGGTTTGTTTGATTTGTTACCAACGTGAATCAAACAAAATTTTAGTAACGACAATGAAATCTGACTATCGTTTGGTTTGCTACTAATATTTAGTAATACCAACAAAAATTTGGTAACACTAACTAAACCTAATGTCACACGTGGGTAATCCGAAGGTGAAAAATCGCCGAACAAAATTTTGGTAACACTAAAATTTAACTTAGTTGCAATCCAAACAACATTCATCCTACCAAATTTTAGCTTCATTCATTAGGACGATGAACCAAACAGCCCATAGATCGGCTTGCATAGCATGTCTAGGTGGCCGTTCCGGCCGTGCCCATTATATTTGGGCCCCGGGATCAATCAATCGCTTGCCGGCGTCCGGATCCGGCAAGCGGTCGACCGTCGTAACTCACAACCGGACAAGGCGCCGGCGCGCACGGGCGATGGGCGGCGAGTTTGAACCTTTTCGGTCGCAGCTGGGCTAGGTTTTGGGCTGGAATTCGGCCCAGTTTCTGATGCTGCCGATCCGTCGTCGTTTTCTTCTTCTTTTGATTTGGTGATTTAGCGGTGCTGCTTCATGTGACTTGACTGTTTCGTTTTGTCAGGCGCCGGCGTGTTCGGGCACCTCTCGGACTCGTCCCTCGGCCGGAAGGGCTCCCTCCAGGTGGTCTGCATCCTCAACGCCATCTTCGGCCTCCTCACCGCGCTCTCCCCAAACTACTGGGTCTACGCCGCGCTGCGCCTCCTCACCGGCTTCAGCACCGGCAGCGTCGGCCTCTGCTCCTTCGTCCTCGCCACCGAGCCCATCGGCCCCTCCCGCCGCGGCGCCGCCGGCATGTCCACATTCTATTTCTTCTCCGGCGGCATCGCCGCGCTCGCTGGCCTCGCCGCGCTCTTCCCGTTCTCCTGGCGCCTCCTCTACGTCGTCACCTCCGTCCCGTCCCTCGTCTTCGTCATCGCCGTCATGCCGCTCGTCTCCGAGTCCCCGCGGTGGTACCTCGTGCGCCGGCAGGTCGACGACGCCATGCGAGTCATGCGCGCCATCGCGTCCTCCAACGGCAGGCACATCCCGGACGACGTCACCCTCAAGCTCGACGACGAGGAGGACGACGGCAAGAACGTCGAGGAGTCTTCGTCGTCGGGCTCCATCTTGGACGTGTTCCGGTCGCGGACGACGCGGGTCAGGCTCGTGCTCTCGGTGCTCATCAACCTTCTGGCCTCGGTGGTGTACTACGGCCTGAGCCTTAACGTGGTCAACCTCAAGACCAACCTTTACGTCAGTGTCCTCGTCAACGCGCTCGCCGAGATGCCTGCCTACCTGATCACCGCTCTGCTCCTCGACCACTTCGGCCGGAAGCCGCTCGCCATCGGCACCATGCTGCTCAGTGGCATCTTCTGCGCCGCCGGCAGTCTCATCGCCAGCGACGGTGTCATGAGGTAATTATCAAGACAGCATTCCATTAATTCTTACACTAGCATGTGACGTCAGTCGTCAGGCCGATCCTTCTCGATCATATAATTAAATGAGCTTGGGCACATGTACTTGGACTGCAGGGTCGTGAGGATGGCGTGCGGGGTGGTGGGGATCTTCGGCATGGCGGCGACGTACAACCTGCTGTTCATATACACGGCGGAGCTGTTCCCGACGGTAGTGCGTAACGCGGCGCTGGGTTGCACGTCACAGGCGGCGCAGATGGGCGCCATACTGGCGCCTCTGGTGGTGGTGCTTGGGGAGCGAGTGCCGTTCGCGGTGTTCGGCGCGTCGGGCATCATAGGCGGGCTGCTGGTCTGCTACCTACCGGAGACGATGAACAAGCCCATGTATGACACCATGGCTGGGCTGGAGGAAGGGGAGAAGAGCCTCCTGAAATGAAAGGAGAAGAACAGGGAGGCGCAGTTGCAACTTATGGATCGTTTTTTCGTCTCGTCTTACCGAAAGATGTTGCCCATGTATGCAGAGTGAACAGTCAAATTCGATTCACATGTTGATAAATAAAAACGAAATTTCGTGTAGCCTAATTTTTAGGGTTAAAATTAGTCAGATTTCTTAGCAGTTGGATTGAGATCCAAAGGCCATCCCCTCCCCTAACTTCCCTATTAAAGCACAACCTCTCCAACCCCCCCGTCTCCATCACACCCCACGCTGCCACCCCACCGCCTTGCTGCTTCCGCCGCCGGCTTCCTCCTCTCCTGCCTCCCGCTCCTCCTCGCCTGCTTCTCCGCCGCTTCCTTCTTCTCCCAGCCGTCTCGGCGCGGCTCGCCGCCAGATCCGTCATCACCACCCCCACCTCCTAATTTCTTCCGTCGCCGGCCTCTTCCTCTCCTGCCTCCCCCGCTGCCGCCTTCTTCCCCATCTCCGCGGCTACTGTCATTGGATCCCAGACGCGCCACCCCGCCTCCTAATTTCTTCCGCCGTCGGCCTCCTCCTCTCCTGCCTCCCCCGCTGCCTTCTTCTTCCCCATCTCTGGTGGCTACCGCCGCCGGATCCGCCATCACCACCCCCGCCTCCTAATTTCTTCCGCCGCTAGCCTCTTCCTCTCCTACCTCCACAGCCGCCTTCTTCCCGTCTCCGGTGGCTACCGCCGCCGGATCCGCCAGCGCCACCCCCACCCCCACCGGATCCGCCATCGCCACCCCGCCTCCTAACTTCTAGTTGATTCCCGTGCTCCCCCACTGACCTACACCACCTACCGCCCTCCTCCGACCCGCGGCCGGCTGCACCACCGCCGCCTCGTCGTGCCTTCGCCGCCCGTCCCTCCCTTTATAGTTGGGCCCTGGTGAACCCAAAACTTAACCCAGTGAACCCTAGCCCTAATTCGGTGAAGCCCTCCCTAACTCGCCGCCGCCGTCGTCGGAGAAGACGACGTTGCCAGTCGAGCACGGATCTCCACGCAAGGCATCAAAGGTCAGAAATTCAACTGTTTTAACTAAAAAAACATTCAACGGTTGTTTAGCAATTCCGAAAAATAAAATGAAAAATTGAGATGCACATGTTCGTGAGTGCAATGTGCGGTACACGATTTGGCCCGTTTACTGATTACAACTTACAAGCATAAGGGGATGATAAGGAAGGCAAGGATTCTGGGCCGGGCTCTCTCGGCCCGCTCAATAACGGGCCCAACACATGCAACGCCACAAGAGTCGGACGCTCATGCATGCATGCAGACCACCCCGCACCGTCCCTACAAAGACAGGGACGCGACGGCACGAGGCGCGTCGGCTCGAGTTGTTGCTTAAAAATAGCCATACGGGAATGAATTAACAGTGTTCAAAACCTGTGGCAGGAGTCTACCGTGTGTCCAGCACACGCTAGTCCATGTGGCGGCCGTACATAGTCAGGTTTTAAATCGTTGGTCAATCGTTATTTTTGTTAATTCATTTACGAGTAGAGTCAGCAGGTCATCTACCATGGGTTTTAAGTGTAAGACAAGTGTTATTTTTATTAATTCATTCACGTACTTTTGGTAAACTCCATCGGCTCCACCCGTTCTTGCATGCAGGACAAGTACATTGTTACAGCTCTCGTACGTTACGTACGGTCGGACTACGCTCCACGAGCTGCCAGCATCGTGTGGTACTAGTATTCGGCTATTTCCCCGTCAATCAGATCTAACTGGAATGGTTATTGCATGATGAGTGATAAGGCAAACAGATGGATCTTAATTCTTTCATACTGGAGACTGAAAAAGGTAATTAAGGAACCTGGAACCGTGATATGTTCACTATATCTGTAGACCAACTGCACTTGTTGAGCTTCACCCGTGAATCGAACAGCCTCCATCTAAGAAAGATAGTAAAGCAAGCACCGGCTCCAAATTCATTGTTCTAAATTGGGTCACCAGCTGCGCTGACTCCTGGACAGCCCAAACAAGCAGGAGCAGAGGCGCTGTTCTCTGCATCACCATAACGATCCATTGAAGCGCACCTCAGATTGTCCAGTTGTTACGGCATAACTTAAACTGCAAGGGCAGTGGATTTATGTGACACAGTGGAATCCAAAGATGTTTGAGCGAGTACAGGAAATGATACTGCCTCATACCGGTGCAGCGGCAGGAGAAAAAGTGCATCTTTTACTGATGACTTCAACCATACCACCTCCGTCCGGAAATGTATTGAAGGGTTCAAGAGGACAGCGTGACCTATTAGAAGCCAATCTTCGCTATCCGATCAAAAAACAAATGGATATATCAATTACTACAGTATTATTGCTACAATGTTTTTGGTATAGTAAAATTACTACGGTAAATATTTTCTGTTTCTACAATATTTGATACAATATCTCCATCACGTACTGTTCACACAAACAAAACAGCGTGTGATTCGGATCCCCTCCTACGCCGATGCGAAAGGCGTGAGAGGCGAGCGAAGGATCAGAAATGGTACTCGTGTTTTCTTCCTTCCTTTCCCAGCTACCGCTTCCTCCTCATGCTGCCATGCCTGACCACTCCTCATTGCCACGGCCAATGCCGCTGCCATGGGGCTGGGAGTGAGTTATTGTGCTCGATGCGATGTGACACGAGGTGAGCAATTATTATTTCGCACGCCAGCCGAATAGCTTTGCTCAATGCACAGCCTGACCCCAGAGCCATCATCACTCGCACATCGTCATCGTCATCATCACACACCATGTCAGCCACTGCTGCTGGGGAACCGGCAATGGCTAAATCTGTCACGTGGGCTTTTCGTGGCCATCCCATGTTGAGTATAGATCCAAGTACACTTAGCACCACTTGACACTAGTACCATGTATTGAACAAAACGAAGTTTTTCTTTTTTCGAGGCTCTAAGACGGAGAAAAGGATCCTCTGCATTGGTCACAACTGTTCGATTGAGAACCAATGATCCAAATCGACAGCTACAATGCGACTCTACAACGCGGCAGAGGATTCGGATTCGAGCGAGGCTACTACGTATACTACTGCTCATCAAAGAAAGTTACCCCAGCGTTTAACTGCAGGTGCGGAGGGGACGCAAGCACAGTGCGAAAATCCCCTCGCAGAAATAGTTGAAGCGTGCACGGACGACGACGTTACAGCCACAAGTCGCTGTCGACTGTCGAGCGCGCACTAGTGTCTGCATCACGATCACGAGCGCCAAGGGACAAGCCACTTCTATATAGGCTCGCTGTGGAAATGAGAGATTTTACCGTGAGTAGGAGGTAAATTGGGTTTGGGTACTGCTACTAGTAGCAGTGTCTCTGTTCACAAGTACTCCCGCTGATCGCTGTCTTTGCAGGCGCAGCTAGCTATACATCGACCGATATCAACGGCACTATTTTTAAATTTGAAAACAATGTACACAGCCTGACAGCAATTGAATGGAAGCCGGAGGAGGGTTCCTCCCGTTTCAAAAAGTTTTCGACTGAAAAGACGAGTCCAAACTCCAAACTCCAAAACCTTTTCCTTTTTACCTTTCCCGGGCTAGATTAGCTTTTTACTCCATTGCAAAGGGGAAAAAGAGGAAGCATTATTATTACAGCAGTTCGGAGTGACGTCACTGTTCTCCGCTGTAAAGGACGTACACCTATCGGTTACGTGCAACAGCACTAGTGATGGTTCGAAGGGAGAGAGTGCTCAATCTAACCATAATCCTTGTCGGGGCATTCTCAATAGAGTCATATCAGTCGTCAACTAGTTATTCCATTTTGAACGAGTTTTAGATGGAAGAGAGATAAGAGAAACCATCATCTCCTCAAGCGACGAGCGCTACGCCCCCGAACCAAGACCAAAACGAGACAACCCACTTTTTCTTTCACCTTCTCTCTCGCTCTCTCCACCCAACCATCACTTCCCCTTCCCCACTTTCCCCTCACCTCCTCATCTCACACCTTCGTAGTACCATCGATGCTGCCGCCGTTGCAGATTTGGCGAGCGTAAGTCACCCTATGCTCTCCGCCGCAACTCTTTGCCTGGAGTGGTCACCGGCATCTAGATCCCGCCAGATCCGAACTTCAGAGGTCCAGATTGGGTCGGTCCTATCGTCGTCGGGCAAATCCCGACGCCACTGTCACATGGAGCGTCGCCAATGATCGACATCTGCCTCAAGAAAGGCAAGCGTGACGTCTTCCTCAAGAACGGCGGCGGCGGCCCACCGGCATGCTGGCCAACGAGAGATCGGTCTCACCTGGGTGACCTTCTCTCTCCCGTGGATCATTTTCTCTCTCCCCAAATCACCACCTCTTCTGCAGGTCTCTCCGACACTCTGCAATCCACCACCTGTCCTCACTCTCTCCTCCACCGTGGCTCGTCTCCGACGTGGACTTGCGAGGCCACCGACCACGGTGGAGCGTTCTACGTGCCCTCGTGTGTCTGTATAAACTTTTCCGGAGTTGCTTTAACTGCATAAAGATGGGCGACGCATTGGGCTTGCCACCTGGCAGGTATCCGTTGGGTGTAGGGGCCGCCTCGAGCTTTGCATGGACATTTGTTTCTTCAATTGATCACTTCCCCGTTTACACAGCTGTTGTGATTACTAGTACACTTAGGTAAAATGGAATCACTGACCTCGCATTGCTTAGTGTATCTGTGTTAGTTTTGAGCAAGTGTGAGAGCTAATGCTATGAGTATGGAGTACAAGCAAGGTGATAATCGTGGAACTGCATCTGTCACATGTGCATCATAGCTTACGAATTATGATGGGGGATGTTGATGGGCAGTCATGATGCAGAAGCACCGAACAGATGCCCGTGTGTTCACAGTTCTGCACGATGCCATCGACCTGCTCACAGACGGAGTCTTTTTTTTTTTGTGCTAAAATGGTAATATTACGTAGCAAAATAGAAAAAAATAGTCTCCTACAAACACATTAACAATCTGTGTCTAGGGACCTAGAGCGCATATCCGATCACATGACGAGCTCTCATTCGATGATAGTTGGCCTGCTGCGACTCTAGAGAGCGGCATGTGATGTGGGCATACGACTATTTTTGGTATTTCATTTTTTAAAAAAAATGACTAAATGAGTAAAAACTCGAGATGCATCACAATGCGTACTCGAACTAAAATTGAATTGGGACTGTCTATTCATAAGTGACTGAAATTTTTTAAGCATAAATCATATTTTTTCTTCCATTGGATCAATATCCAATCATGTGACATATTAATCTCTACACAAATTCAATAATCACAATAAATAACTTAAACTTTAAAAAAATTTAAACGATTTAAAAATAACACAACTGAATTAAATTTATGTGAAGCGGAGAGACTCCGACAAACACAAGGATTGTGCGCCTCGGTCTGTGCGTCGCGAAAGCGAAAAGAAGAGAACCCGCGGAACGATGCCTCGTGGGTTTTGTTCGTTCCAGTAAAAGACAGCGCGTGTGTGTATCAGTGTGTGTAGTGTACATGCCATCATCGTGCACTGCACAAAAAAAATGCGAGCATCTGTTGTTTTTTTTACATGGCGCCCCTCTTTTGATAAAGGAGAGATGGCGTCTCACTCATTCGCAGCTGGAGTCCACACCCCGCTGTTCCCAATGGAGTGGAATAGTCTCACTCGTTCTATAGCAGTACATGGGCTTCTATAGCAGTACATGGGCAGTATAAGTTAAATTTAATCATCGATTTATTTAGAATATAATAGTTTTTTAATGGTCATTTCTTCGAAAGATTTGAATTGTGAGTATGGATATTTTCAACTATAATTAAAAATATTACTCTTTTGACATACGATCATCGTATGAGCAATTACAATTATACTCCATCGAGATTCTACTACTCATAATATCTGATGTAGTATAACTAAATTTTAAATAATCTGAATCATTGGATCAAAGAGCATAGACAGCCCGTATTAAATCGATTGTACCGTAAAAGAGTTATTTTTTTTTATAGTTATTGCAACCCAAATGGGGTGCGTATTACCTCCTGACGTCACCGCTAATATTACCTTTCTACTCTGAGACTGATAAAAGAATTAGCACTGTGCTAGAGTGCTTGCTTAATTAAACACCAGATGATCAGAACATCTTTGTGCGTTCAGCATTTCGTGTTTTTACAGAGATCTGATGTGGGCGAGGTTTCTGAATGCTGCTGCTGCCCATCATGGTCCTCTGCAGAGCAAGCGATGAAGGGGTGAAGAGAGGGATATGTCGCCAAATACTGACAATTATTCATTCCTCACGAACTACTGTTTACGGGTGTAAGTTTAAGGCCTCCCGTCGCTAGCTTTTCCCTGAATTTTTTCAATTTAACCTTTTTTTCGTTAAAACTCCACATTTATACCCCTGCTCGTCTTATTTCCGATTTTGGACCCAGGGGTCGGCGTCGTAACTCACGGCGCCGAGCTGCGGCGTCGAGCTAACACAGCTCGGCGCCATGACTCATGGCGCCGAGGTACCGCACCCTGGCCACCGTGGCGGCCAGCGTGAGTCATGTCTGCGTGGCGTACCTCGGCGCTATGAGTCATGGCGCCGAGTCACAATAGCTTCGGCGCCGTGAGTCACGGCGCCGACCCCCTGAGTCCAAAATCGGAAATAAGACGAGTAGGGATATAAATGTGGAGTTTAACGGAAAAAATGTTAAATTGAAAAAAATACGGAGCTTTTCCCCATCAGGCCGTGCTGTGCCTGCCAGGTACGCGCGCTGTTTCTAGTTTTTTACTCCTCTCTCACTTAGTCACTTTGCCCTTTACCGTGCCAGGTACGCGCGCTCGAGCCAGCTGTAACCAGCTAGGGGCGTACGGATGCGTACGACCGAGCGAGGCAGAAACAATTCGTTTCGGCCGAGCAGCAGTGGCAAGGAAGGCGTGGTCGCAAAAGCTGCAGATAAATCGCTGGCCCTAGGGCCCCACTGCCCAACGGCTACAATAGCCTCCTACGTGGCGCCCCGTGTCACGTGCCAGCCTTCCACCGTAAGCCGAGCCCCTCTGCCTATATAACGCTCGCCAAGGTCCCGGCCGAGTCGATCATACACTGCAGTGTGTAGTGCGGTGCGGTGCAGTGCAGTGCAGTGCGAGTAGTAGCGTTTGCGAGTTTGAGACAATGGTGTCTTGGAACGCTGGCCTTGGCGCGGTGGCCGTGGCCGCGCTGCTCTGCGCCGGGGCGGCGGCGTCGGGAAAGTTCGACGACGTGGTGCAGGCGAGCTGGGCCAACGACCACGTCGTGTACGACGGCGACCTCCTCAAGCTCCGCCTCGACAGCTCCTCGGGTTTGTGCAGCGACAATGCCCTTGCTTCTGCATCAGCGTTGCCGTCTTTGGACTTTCTTTTTGTATGAGTTTTCACCGGTGGTTCACTCTGGATGACAATGAGCAGGCGGCGGGTTCGCGTCGAAGAACAAGTTTCTGTACGGCAAGGCGAGCGCCGATCTGAAGCTCGTGCCGGGGGACTCTGCCGGAGTGGTCACTGCTTTTTATGTGAGTGAGTGCATGCTTTCAGTTCACCACTCGTGAAAATTAATGATGCTATTTTCAGTTGCGCATGAGATCAGCAAGGAGAACAACTGCATTCATGCTGCATTAGGAAAGAAACGTTACTCAACGCATCACTTGCTCTTTGCCTCTGAATGTATGTTGCACCTATGTTTCCATTTAGACAAATGAGACTAAAATAGGGAAATCAGTCAATGACAGCGGTAAATAAGTAAACAAAGTTATCGAGAGCCAATGCTGGGGACATGCTTGTCATGTCTGTCAGGGCAGCTGCCAAGAACCAATTTACAAAGAACAGAAGCACGTGAACAAGTGCAGCGACGGCACAGCTTTATTAAAGAGGACACTTTTTCACAAATCACCCTATCAAGGGTTTACTCTATCGCTAGTTCTTAGTATTTGCATCGCCAACCTCGAGTAACACTGAAATTAAGTTTGCCTGGTATGACTGCAGTTGTCATCCGAGGGGGACACGCACAACGAGTTCGACTACGAGTTCCTGGGCAACGTCACCGGCGAGCCGTACCTGGTGCAGACGAACCTCTACATCGACGGCGTCGGCAACCGGGAGCAGCGCATCGACCTGTGGTTCGACCCCACCGCCGACTTCCACACCTACGCCATCCTCTGGAACCCAAGCCAGGTCGTCTTCCTCGTCGACGACACGCCGATCCGCGTCTACGAGAACAAGAACGCCACCGCGGCCGCCACCAAGGGCCACCACCGTCACCCCAACGGCACGAACACCACCACGGCCTCCGTGCCGCCGTTCCCGTCGCCGCAGCCGATGGCGGTGTACAGCTCCATCTGGAACGCGGACGACTGGGCGACGCAGGGCGGGCGCGTCAAGACGGACTGGTCGCACGCGCCGTTCGTGGCCACGTACCGGGACGTGCGGGTGGACGGCTGCGCGTGGGCGGCCAACGCCAGCGACTGGGACGCCGGGGAGGTAAGGCGGTGCAGCGAGAGCTCGTGGGGGAAGGAGGGCAGGTACTGGTGGAAGGAGAAGGAGATGGAGGAGCTCACCGTGCACCAGAGCCACCAGCTCTTCTGGGCCCGCGCGCACCACCTCGTCTACGACTACTGCGTCGACACCGACCGCTTCCCCGTCCAGCCGCCGGAGTGCGCCGGACGGTGACCGATCGCATTGCCGGTTAGGATGGATCGACTGGTTGATGGAACTGCTGGTTTCTTGGTTGCAACTTGCAAATGGTACTGTTTAGGGGTCTCTGGTGAAATTTGTGGTGTCTGTGCCCGGACGGTGACCGATCGCATTGCCGGTTAGGATGGATCGACTGGTTGATGGAACTGCTGGTTTCTTGGTTGCAACTTGCAAATGGTACTGTTTAGGGGTCTCTGGTGAAATTTGTGGTGTCTGTGCCGTGTAATTCTCTGGCTCCGTTGGGGTGTCTTTTGTAAAAAAACCGTGAATGGGAATGATGCTCTCTGTTTCAGAAATCTTATTTCTTCTGGTACATTTGTTCAGTCTTTCGAGGACAATCTGACTTAGTGATAAAAGCTGGGTCATCAGGTCATGCCCAAATGTTCAAATGCATAATTACTCTTATCCACGGTGAGAAATCATGGTGCTCTAATCCAGTAGACCCTTTTGCGCTGGATCAATAACTGCCTTTAATCATGAGAGTTGCTGAGTAAGTAGAGGTGCAGTAGTAGTATATGTACAGTCGTGGTCCGTTGAGCGGGTACAAGCACTGTTGGAGAGCAGGAAGAGTCTGAACTCCGAAGGGGATAAGGCTCAGGCTTTGAGCTCACAAGTCAATAGTATCAGACCAGACAATGGCTTGGACGCATCAGTTTGGCCAAGCTGGTCACGAGATCGACCCCCTCTTTTACCTGATCGCTTTGGTCAGAAGGGACCAGCCGTTTTTTCGCTTTTGGATAGCCGGTTGCCATGGGCGCCGCTTGCTATACTCGACCTGTCTTTCTTTCGCAAACTTAACTTTGCAGGACTCCACCCAGCCGAGTAGTGAGTGCATATTCCTTCCAGTGACCAGCTTCGACTTTGCCCCATCAACACCAGTGCAAGAACGCTGCATATTTGTTCTTCAGGGAGCATGTGAATGCGATTGATTGGCAGCACAACAGCGAAAGAAACAGATGGCATGTAAGTGCATCTCCAATGTATAGTATCCAGGTGGGACCTCATCTAAGTCGGAGTGACGTGATTTAGTGCTATTTTCTGTAATGTAAAGAGCTCAGACAGGTACTAAGGTGGACTCACAACATAATAAAAAAAATAAAAATAAAAAAAGAAGTAGGTGGATCGACGGAGCGGCAGCAAACCAACAGCTCGACGGTCCTGACACACTGTTAGAAAAGATAATCTCCTTGTATATGTTTCGTGTATCTAGAGGAATCCAAGTGATTAGGCATAGTTAGCTATGATTGTATCTCCTTCTGTTTTTAGAATCCTAATTACCCGGGTTACCATCTAGGTTGTTGTACATGCCACGATTGCTGGCTATTGTCATCTATATTAATGCAATCGCGGACCAGACGAAGGTTACCGCTTCCAGTACCTCTGAATATTTTTCATGGTATCAAAGCCGACGAGGATTAAAACCTCTATATATTATCTTTAATATATAAAAGATCATACGTCTTCATGATCGTAACCCCTAAGATACACGATCTCACTGGTCGTAGAGATTCCAGAGGTTACATAATGGGTACCCTGGTCGGACGAAGGCCCAAGCCAAGCTTCCGACCAGGAAAACTGCTCGTAGAAAGTATGAACTGATACTCGGAATAAATCCCAAGGTATATTCTCTACCGTATGATGAATGGAGCACGTGCATATTCCATACCATACGATGTATCTTATCCAAGACACACCAGTGAACAACTTCCATACGGTTATATGTTTCATAGACATATAACGCGAACAGCTGATTCCGTATCAACCGACACTTGACTCCGACCAGACGTAACGCTTCGCATCAGACGTCTTCTCCGGAAGTAACTGCCACCTCTTTGAGGGCTATTTAAAGATGGAACCTGGACGGATCAAGGGGAGAAGAAAAAGGAAGAAGACGTCTTCTCCAAAAGCACAAGCCATAGATTTGTGTAATAGTTCTGAGTTAGCAAGAGAGCAAACAGAGTTCTTAGTACATACCTTGTAAATTCCAGTTCATATTAATAAAGAGTAGTCCCATCATTCCCTGAGATTTCCCACGTCACTTTCTCCTTTTTATTTTCGTGAGATCGACGTCTTGATCGTCGACAGCTGGCACCGACCGTGGGGATCGCGACGTGGAATCTCAGAAGAGTTTCTCTGCTCATCAAATCTTTGTTTATTCCCCGTCTGTGACCGCTGATGCGGTTATGGCGGGAAGTTGGGATGAAGAAAATTGGTTCGACTTGGCGGACTACGCCGACCTCGACATGGATGTATGTATGCGCGCTATGGAGGAAAACAGAATCTCTTCATCATCATCCTCTGCCGGCTCGCCCAGGGCAGAAATCGGCGAAGACGACCGGATGGATGAAGACACACCACTACAATCAGTGGCGGTTTCAGAGGAAGTGTTTCCGACCGGTTCGGAACACCCCAAAGCCTCAGCAAGCCCGGGCCTTTGGACCGGCAAAAAAGGTGACAAAAATTCAACACCGTAACTCGAGGTTCAACATACCTTTGATGCGATCATGGTTGATAGGTACTCACCAACGGCTTCTAGTAATTCCAGGAGCCAACCGACACCTGGTGACGGTGTCAATAAAACCTCCGTTGGTCGTAAACCAAGTGGGGATGATAAAGCTCAGCATTCGATCAGCAATTCGCCGGATCAGGCTGAGGTCCTTCCGAAAACCTCAGGAGGTGCTCGATCATGATCGCTCTCGTCGTGGAAGCTTCTCGTAGAAGCTCTGAAAGGCTCTCCATCGATTACGACGGAAGCTTATCGGAGGATCACTGCTGGAAGCACGAGGTCAATGCGATCGGAGATACGGATAACAATGCCGTGTACGGTCCTCCACACATTACCTCGCCACCACGTCCTAATGGAGATAGTATGGGCGGTCAAGCACCAAATGCCGGAGGTGACGAGGCGGTAGACGTTCACCGGTTATACGATCGATCCTTCCCAAACCAATGTGAGGGACCGGGTAAGATCAACCAGAAGGTCGGAGGATGTAAGCCATCAAACACCTTCTTCGCGAAATCCTCGAGACCTTCGGTAACTATACAAACTCGCAGCGAGTCGGGATATGTTAAATACTTCGACCTCGCCTGGCGAGACTCGTGTTTTGCCCAACTCGCAGTCAAGTATCGGAGATTATCCAATGCGATGCGGCGCACGAAGCTTATCGAGCGAAGGCACCCGCAAAGTCGACCATGACTTCATCACGGCATTCTTCCCGGCGAGGGCTGCATGGTCGTGTTGAGGATCAGTTGACACTGCGACCACTTCGACGATTCCGACCAACAAGTCATGAGGGCAGGAGACTATTCCAGGAATCCTCACCTTCACTTCGTCGAGGGGAACCATCGCTTGGACCTGGTGATCTTCGACATAACTATGTCAGGCAAGCGGTCGAAGGCGTTCTACTAACGTCCACGACCGAATCGGGACATTGGAGCACCGACAATCTGTTCCTAGAAATCGGTCTCCAACCGATTACAATCCGGCGCCTTTTCAAAGAAGGAGCTGTTGTTGCTTCGTACGGGATAGACTCGAACTGGTACATGGACACGGGGGCGACCGATCATGTGACAGGAGAGTTGGAGAAGCTGATCGTACGTGACAAATACAAGGGAGATGATCAAGTTCACACGGCAAACGGTGCAGGTATGGCAATTAGTCACATTGGTCATTCGGTTGTTAATAACCCAAATCGAAATCTTTATTTGAACAATGTGCTATATGTTCCTCAAGCTAGCAAAAATCTTGTCTCTACACATCGTTTTATAACTGATAACTTGGCCTATCTTGAGCTATATCCTAAGCACTTCTTTGTTAAAGATCAGGCCACGAAGGAGGCACTTCTTAGAGGCTAATGTCGTGGCGGTCTCTATCCTCTTCCTCCTGCAGTCGCTCAAGTCAAGCTAACAAAGAAGTCAATGTTATTTGAAGCCATGTGAGCAATTTTGATCGGCTAGGTCATCCTTCCTTTGTCATAGTTGAAAAAGTTGTCAATAAACATGGTTTACCTTGTTTAGCCGAGTCAAATAAGATGACGGTTTGTGATGCTTGTCAACAAGCAAAAAGTCATCAACTGCCTTTTGCTAGATCTCTTAGTGAGTTTAATTATCCTTTGGAACTTATCTACTCAGATGTTTGGGGTTCTGCACCCGTTTCTGTTGGAAGGAAAAAATACTATGTTAGTTTTATTGATGCTTATAGCAAATTTACATGGATTTATCTTCTCAAGTTTAAATCTGAGGTGTTCCAAAAATTCCAAGAGTTTCAAAACCTTGTTGAACGAATGTTCAATCGCAAGATCATAACGGTGCAATCGATCGGGAGGTGAATATCAAAGCTTCACACCTTTTTTAACAAGATTGGCATCACCCATCATGTGTCTTGTCCCCACACACATCAACAAAATGGGTCAGAGCGAAAACATCGTCATATAGTTGAAGTTGGTCTCTCTCTCCTTGCTCATGCATCCTTGCCTATCAAATTTTGGGATGAAGCCTTTGTTTTCATCGTATATTTGATTAACCGCACACCAAGCAAATTGCTTCAATATAAATCTCCTCTAGAATGTTTGTTTGATCAAGTTCTGATT
The DNA here is from genome assembly GCA_036346255.1 of Ampelocalamus luodianensis. Lineage (NCBI taxonomy): Eukaryota > Viridiplantae > Streptophyta > Magnoliopsida > Poales > Poaceae > Ampelocalamus > Ampelocalamus luodianensis. Next base: position 4,831,060 of record CM070624.1, on the reverse strand, counting down.
ATAACAATCTTAGAGTCTTTGGGTGTGCGTGTTGGCTTAATATTCGCCCTTACAATTCCACAAAATGCAATTTCGTTCAAAGCGGTGCACTTTTTTGGGATATAGTCCTTTGCATAAAGGTTTCAAGTGCTTGGATGCCTCAACCGGTCGAATCTATATTTCCAGGGATGTAGTATTTGATGAAAGCATTTTTCCATTTTCTCAATTACATCCCAATGCCGGTGCAAGGATTCGTTCTGAAATAAACTTGTTGCCGACTCATCTTCTTAATTCTGGGGTGTTCCACCTAATGATCTTGTGATTATCATGCCACAGAAATTACTAATAATGTTGATGCAGAAGTTACCAGCGCTAGCGAAAATACAAGCTCAAACGCTACATGCGATATTGGCAACATGGCTACCGAAGGTGCTAGCATCGAAGAAACCCGACACGCAGAAATCGGGAGGCGATCGCTCCCGCATTGCCGCCACGACCATCGGTTTGAGGAGAGCCAATTCGGTGCCGCTGCGTCGGCCCGTGTTCGCTTGCCGGTGATCCCTAGGCGGCGCCTGGCGCTGGCGCATGCTCTCCGCCGCGACTTTCGCATAGTCGCCACTGGCGCTCGGCCCGCCTAGTCGCTGACCACCGGTCCAAAGCGGACCAAAGCGAGCTAGGCGGGCAAGGCGCGCGTCGGCGCAAGAGGCGAGAGAGGAGAGGAGAGGGTAGGGAAGAGAGGAGAAGAGGAGAGAACTTACCTCACCCCCACCGATTCCGGCTCGCCAGCGGTCAAATCGCCCTCCGCCGCCGCCGGATCTGCCATCCCCGTCGCCGGATCCGCCTTCCCCGCCGTCGAACTCCGCCACCCTGCCGCCATGAGGAAGGGGAGGAGGACAGGAGAGGGAGACTGGATCTGGAGTGTGGGAAGAGGCGATGCTGCGGGAGCGAGGAGGGCAGGGGAGCGTCGGCGTCGGCGCGTCGCGCAGAGCGAGGGGAGGCGAGGCGTCGCGCGCGGCGCATCGCGCGAGAGCGAGGAGGCGGCGTCGGCCATGGACAGGATGAGCGAAGAGCCGAAGACGATAAGGGCATAGCGTCGGCAGGCATAGTAGAGAGGCTATGGGCCGGGCCCGTGGTGAATCTGTAGGGAAACGGGTAGGCTACACTAGCGCAAATTAAAAATTCTACCCGTAAACCAAGATCACTGCAGTTATAGATCACGGTCTTACCACTAGACGCGCAGTGCGGAAGTTGATGCACGCGCGGGGCGGTGTAGTCGTACCAAGTTGATGCGAAGACGTCAGGCGAGTAGTCGTACTACTTCCTCGTCCTCGTCGTGGCGTCCCACGTCTGAGCTCCTTTCTTGCGGTTCGTCCCAACGCCACGAGATGCGGCGCCTTCAAAGGTATCCACACGTCACGGGAGGAAGCGACGCGCCGGACTACTAGATCGCGCGAGCGACTAGGGCGTGGGAGGGTGGCGCCGGGGTTTGGGGATGTCACGAAAAACTCAACCCTAAACCAGCCGCGCCGCCTCTCTCCTTTATAGGCGTCCTTATAATGGGCTTCTACGAATAGAGGCCCATTAGGACTCAATGCCCGATCTAATTCGGATCCAATCGAATTAGGCTTCACTATAAGTGTGTGACCTATGGTTCACATATGTTTAGACATGACGCGAGTACACATACTTGGTCAATAGTTGGTAGCGCCTCTAGCAAGACGTGCCAACTCCTAAACATACGTAAAGATCATATCGGACGAACCATCACAACGTTATGTACATGCCAATCCCTTTGCCTCACGATATTCGGCCGAGCTCCAAGTGACCACTCTTTCTCGATCCTGTGATCCGGAATCCCTTACTAGGTTAACTCTTAACCTTAAGTAGCATGGCCATGCATTTCGGATCCGATCACTCGAGGCCCAGAGATATCTCTCGGTGAGAGAGGCAAATCCCATCTCGATCGACCATGCCTCATAAAGCATGCTTCATGACAAACCCAAAGCTACCTTTATAACTACCGATTCACGAGTAGCGCTTGATAGCCCCTAAGTAGGTCGATTCACATCTCAAGTACATGCGACAATCTCGAGTCTAAGGACAAGGCGTACACATTGTGTAGAGAGAACTATAAGAATAATTACTATGTCTCATGTTGGGTCGGTCCAACCCCATGTTCTAAACATGTGTCCACATTATTGGTTTGACATCTCCATGTCTATGACACATGAAACATGGTCATCAACCGATACATGTGCTAATCCATCATTCACGTGTGTCCTCACATGAACTCCGACTAGGGACAACTTTAGAATAACCATACAAGTAAAGAGTTTCACACTCATGCTTAGGTTCCTAGCAATTTCCATTTTCTAGAATTAAATTCTTGTGAATGGAAATTGTTATCAAGACATTCTTAGCCTTCAAACTTGTGATCATCCTCTGAAATTATTTTTCCTATCATCTTGATCATCCTATCTACCTCCTGAATTATTTTACAATTTTTAGATTTTATTTGCTATTTCAAATGGCCAAGTCAACCTAGTTTGAAATCTGGTCAAACTTCATTCAAACAGCTTGTGAATTTTAGTGGGAGAAATCTAGAGCATAAAAACTCCTGGTAAAATTACACAAGGTGGTCCTCTGTTCCAGTTAGCTTCCATAAAAATTTCGAAATTTTTGGAGCTCAGGAGCTACCTCTAAAAATTCTCCAAACTCTCTCACCTTTTAAAACTCCAAATCGGTATTTATCGTTCCTCGGGCTCGAACCCGAGCCCGACTCGAGTCCGACCGCACTAATGGACTCGGTCGCGTCACCTAATCGCACCGCCCGAGTCCAATCGATCATGACCGTCCGATGCAAATCGAACGATCCACGTGCGTCGAATCAACCGACCTGTCCGAATGCATACATCAATCTCGACCGTTCATTTTAGATCCAGCGGCCGATACATTCGGTCGAGTCAAACCACCGGTTCGCACCGCGACTTGACTCCGCCGCGATCGCCGCGCTATCAGCGACAAGTGGACCCTACCGCCGAGTCCGCCTCGTCTTCTCGCGCCTCACCGGAGCTTCGCGACGCGCGCGCATGCGTGCCACGTACCTCGCCCGCCACCTATATGCCCTCGTGTCCGTCTTTGGTGCATCGCCAGCCTTCTTTACCTCACCGCGACCACTCATCCCTCGCTTTCCCGTTCGTAGCTCTCTCCGCCGTTTCTTGATTTCACGGAGAAGAACCTGGCTCGGCGCGCGCACGTGTTAGCGCCGCCCTTGATTCCGCAACCACGCCATCGTGATCTACTCTCTTCGCGCTTCCATTTTGCCCATCCAGACCCTCGGCGTCGGTGTATCGCCAGGCACCTTCGCTCGTCTCCGCCTCGGTTGCGGCGCCGCGAGCTGCTAGTGCTCTGGCGAGTTTCTAGCCGACACTTGGTCCTTTGGATCGCCCGATGCACCGAATCTAATGATGGCTTCATTTCGTCATTGGTGCATCGGTGAGGTTTGTCGACCCTTCTTCCCGAAGCTCGGTTTCGCCGCGTAGCATTCCGCCGCCTCGGTCCTCTTCATCGGTGTTATCTTGTGCTTGTTGATCCCGTGTCAAGGCGGGCTTGTGCGCACCTTCCGAGTCTTCTAGAAACTTGTTGTGTCCTCTCCGCGAGCCGCGCTTTCTTCTCCGCCTCCGTTCGCCGCCAGCGCCCGCATCCTCGAGGTCCCGGTCACCGTCGGTGAGTTCGCGAGATCGTTGCGAACCGAAGGTACCACTCTCGCCGTAAAACCCACCGGTTAGCTAGATCACCGCGCGCGCGCTGCGCTGCCCAAAGGATGCGCCGGTGAGCGCCGGTGGAGTTAGTTTAGCGTTAATCTTGTTTAGTCTGAGTCTCTGACTTGTGGGCCCTATTGGCTAATCCCGTTTAGAGAACCTTTAATCTAGCCCGTTATTTGTTCTCTGAGTCACTGTCATGTGGGTCCATGCTGTCAGTTAGGGTTGTGTAGCTCTGTAATGCATTTTCTCGCTTGGTAGCGTATTTCTCGTGAGAGTATGTTAGGTTTGCACTTTGGTAAGTCAAAGACGTATTCTTAGAATACGCCCGACGCCGTCATAATGGCTTCTTTGGTCAAGTTTGACACAGTCGCCATTTTTCGCGGTCCCGCATCGATGGCTAGGGCTAGCTGGTGTGAGTGTAAAAGGTTTTAATGCTTTATGGATTTGAAATGTTTTTCATTTGATTGTTAATTCATTTAAACTTAGAAAATGCATAACTAATTCAATTTTTATCCAAATTGCATGAAACCAGTCTTGTTAATTTTCATTTTAAATGTTCTATTTACTAAAATTATTTCCAACCTTGTCCTGTATCAAAATCTGTTAATTAATTTAATGTTGTAGAATGTAGTCTCCAAATTAGAAAATATATATCTCTTTCAAGAATTGTCCAAATCCAATGAACCCAATTCTGTAAAAATTTCATTTTTAGTATACTAATTATCGGATCGGTTTTAGATACTGCTTTACATTCATCAAAATTTGTTAATTATTTAACTAGTGTTTTGATGTGTTTTTAACAGAAAATTCATGGAAAATTCTTAATAACCTAAAATGATTTGTTCTCTGTTTCTAAAATTTTGTTATATCATGCTTAGGTTGCTGTGTGAGTTTGGTTTGTTTTTGATGTTGTTGTATGGTTGTCGGTGTTTTTCGCTCTTATTATTGTTATTTGTTCTATCGTTAGGATTCGATATTTGCGGCAACCCGAGAACGACCCTCATAACAAATTGAGCAACGACAACTGTGCAAACAGATTTGATCATGTTTATCCCGGTATTTTAAAGTCTAATATTTTGTTTCAACTGTATGTATGCATCGCTTAATTTGTGTTAAATTGATTAGTTAAATCCGTAGTTGCATATCTGTAGACAAAATATTGATCTATACTACCGAGCCTAGGTTATTCTTTGTGATTAGAGATCATTGGATGATCTCTTGTCACTTAGTAGATCCGGGTCAAATTGTAGACACGCTTAGTTATCAGAGAATCAAGCGGTTATCGACTTTAGTGGTAACCTTGATCACACAAAATTTACTACAACTTTTGTTTCAGCATTTTTGCTATGTTTAATTGCAAAACTAAAACTAAAAACAAAAATGATTTAGACTTGGGCACAATGGTAAGACTGGTGTGATCTGTTGGGTGTGTTTGGAAAGGTGCAGAGTCGCTTAAGGACCGAGTTACTTGCGCCACCGTGATCGAGCATTTTGCGTGCTAACCACACTAGAGTATATGAGACCTCTCTTGACCTAGTACTTTGGCGTGTATTGGCTCGGTCGCAGGAGGTCGCAGGAGGGATGGAGGTGGAGCATGGTAGTTATCCAAAAGCTTTATCCCGAGTGGGTAGTTGCCTTTTCGGCTTTACCATGTAAGCGTATGGATTTCTATCCATACGACGGCTCGTAGTTAATACACAATATTGGAAAAAGTCTCGTAGGACTTAGCCGTGCTGCATACATTCGAAGTGTGCTTGGCTTAAAGGCGATGCGAAGTGTGGGTACATTGGTACACCTGCAGGTTAAAACTATTCGAATAGCCTCGTCCTAGGTTATGGACACGCTGGATACGCCCCAAGAACTAGACTACAACATTTAAATTAAAATTTGATGGGTGGTACGAATCTGGGGATTCGTGCTATGTTGTGGTGACTATTGGGATAGTCACTTCTAGGTGGTTACTTGTATCTATCTTTATTTCGCAGATTATTTCAACGGTAAAATGAATTACAAACCCGCTTCAAAGCGTATTATATTATTGCAAATGAAAATTGGCTTTATGCAAATGAAACATATGACCTCCACTAAACAAGCTCGCATGTAGCATATGAATAGGTCCGCTAGTTCACACGTCGTCTTGCGGTACAAAGACAATCTTTGTACTCAGTGCTTTGCTCAATGTCTTTGTTGCAGAGGAAGAAGGTGAGCCCCAGGGCCTCACTACGTGAGTCGTGTTGCCGTTCGTGGGCGACTAGACTTGGCGGTCGGTCCGGATGCCTTGTGGGTTGGAGGCACGCGATTGGCTTTGTTTATCGCCATCTTATGGCACTTTTGCTTCACCGCCGTTCTTGTTTATTTTTGTATCTTGTGGCTGTCGGCCTTTGTGCGTAATAACTCTTCTATTTGTTTATCTTCCGTTTGGTAGTGTAGTGTTTGGACTCTATGTTTGGAATGGAGTTGATGTCTAATTTTGTACCGAGGTGTGTATATCGCTTCAGGAAGTATACATATCTCGAGGATCAGTTTATTTGATTTGTGCTGCTAGGACCAGGTGGTTGGTTAAGCATTACAAGCCAAATAAACTGGGGTCCTCACAATCCTCTTCCTCCTGCAGTCGCTCAAGTCAAGCAGTCCAAAGAAGTCAATGTTGCCGTGAAGCCATCCCTTGAGCAATGGCACAGTTGGCTAGGTCATCCTTCCTTTGTCATAGTTGAAAAAGTTGTCAATAAACATGGTTTACCTTGTTTAGCCGAGTCAAATAAGATGACGGTTTGTGATGCTTGTCAACAAGCAAAAAGTCATCAACTGCCTTTTGCTAGATCTCTTAGTGAGTTTAATCATCCTTTGGAACTTATCTAGTCAGATGTTTGGGGTTCTGCATCCGTTTCTGTTGGAAGGAAAAAGTACTATGTTAGTTTTATTGATGCTTATAGCAAATTTACATGGATTTATCTTCTCAAGTTTAAATCTGAGGTGTTCCAAAAATTCCAAGAGTTTCAAAACCTTGTTGAACGAATGTTCAATCGCAAGATCATAACGGTGCAAACTGACTGGGGAGGTGAATATCAAAAGCTTCACACCTTTTTTAACAAGATTGGCATCACCCATCATGTGTCTTGTCCCCACACACATCAACAAAATGGGTCGGCCGAGCGAAAACATCGTCATATAGTTGAAGTTGGTCTCTCTCTCCTTGCTCATGCATCCTTGCCTATCAAATTTTGGGATGAAGCCTTTGTTTCTGCCGTATATTTGATTAACCGCACACCAAGCAAATTGCTTCAATATAAATCTCCTCTAGAATGTTTGTTTGATCAAGTTCCTGATTATAACAATCTTAGAGTCTTTGGGTGTGCGTGTTGGCTTAATATTCGCCCTTACAATTCCCACAAAATGCAATTTCGTTCAAAACGGTGCACTTTTTTGGGATATAGTCCTTTGCATAAAGGTTTCAAGTGCTTGGATGCCTCAACCGGTCGAATCTATATTTCCAGGGATGTAGTATTTGATGAAAGCATTTTTCCATTTTCTCAATTACATCCCAATGCCGGTGCAAGGATTCGTTCTGAAATAAACTTGTTGCCGACTCATCTTCTTAATTCTGGGGGTGTTCCACCTAATGATCTTGTGATTATCATGCCACAGAAATTACTAATAATGTTGATGCAGAAGTTACCAGCGCTAGCGAAAATACAAGCTCAAACGCTACATGCGATATTGGCAACATGGCTACCGAAGGTGCTAGCATCGAAGAAACCGACGGCGTAGGAAATCTGGGCGACGATCTGCTCCCCGCATTGCCGGCACAGCCATCGGTTTCAGAGGAGAGCCAATTCGATGCTTCGCCTGCGTCGGCTTCCGCGTCTGCTTCAACTCCCGTAACTGATCTCACGGGATCAACGCAGCCACAACGCCCAGTCACCCCGCTACAACGAGGTATTAGAAAAGAGAAAATTTATACCGATGGCACTGTTAAATATGGTTTTCTTGCTTCAACTGGTGAACCTAGAGATTTAGCTGAGGCTTTGCATGATAAAAATTGGAAAAATGCCATGGATGCAGAATATCTAGCTTTGATGAAAAATAAGACATGGCATTTAGTTCCTCCTCAACATGGTAGAAATATTATAGATTGTAAATGGGTCTATAAAATTAAGAGAAAGCAAGATGGTAGTCTTGATAGATACAAGGCCAGGCTAGTTGCAAAGGGATTCAAACAAAGATATGGCATAGATTATGAAGATACTTTTAGCCCCGTTGTTAAATCAGCTACAATTAGCGTTGTGCTTTCTATTGCTATATCTAGAGGTTGGACACTACGTCAATTGGATGTACAAAATGCTTTTCTTCATGGTTTCTTAGAAGAAGAAGTATATATGCAACAACCACCTGGTTTTGAAGACACTGATCATCCAGAATATGTGTGTAAACTTGACAAAGTTTTATATGGGCTGAAACAAGCTCCTAGGGCATGGTACTCCAGGCTAAGTCAGAAGCTTTGTCAACTTGGTTTTAAAGGATCAAGAGCAGACACTTCTTTGTTCTTCTACAACAAAAATGGTGTGATTATATTTCTTCTTATTTATGTAGATGACATAATTGTTGTGAGTTCAAAATAGGAAGCAATACCAACTTTATTAAGAGATCTGCAAAAAGAGTTTGCACTCAGGGATCTGGGAGACCTACACTACTTCCTTGGAATTGAGGTAAATAAGACATCTAGTGGTATTATATTGACTCAAGAAAAATATGCTAATGATCTATTGAAGAGAGTTGGAATGATAGATTGTAAAGCAATCAATACACCATTCTCTACCAGTGAGAAATTGACTATACATGAAGGTGATCCACTAGGACCCAGTGATGCATCAAATTACAGAAGTGTTGTTGGAGCATTGCAATATCTTACTTTAACTAGACCTGACATAGCTTTTTCAGTGAACAAAGTTTGTTAGTTCCTACATGTGCCAACTACTGTACATTGGGGAGCAGTGAAAAGAATACTTAGATATGTCAAGCAATGCACTCGACTTGGACTCAAAATCAGCAGGTCAAAATCAATGCAGGTCAGTGGTTACTCGAGATCTTGATTAGGCGCAAAGATGGATGAAAGGAGGTCTACAGGAGGGTTTGCAACATTTCTAGGAGATAACTTGTATCTTGGAATGCCAGAAAACAAGCTACAGTGTCAAGGTCTAGCACAGAATCGGAGTACAAGGCATTAGCAAATGCCACAGCCGAAATCATGTGGATACAAACACTGTTGGCAGAACATCAAATTCCAAGTCCTCCTGCGGCAAAGTTATGGTGTGATAACCTTGGTGCTAAATACTTATCATCTAATCCTGTTTTTCATGCTAGGACAAAGCACATTGAAGTTGATTACCACTTTGTACGTGAAAGGGTGCAAAGAAAATTACTAGAAGTTGACTTTGTTCCTACAGGAGAACAAGTGGCCGACTTGGCTTCACTCAAGGCTCTACTGCTCGATGACTAGAGAATTTTAAATTCAATCTCAACTTGGGAAGTTTTGATTGAGGGGGAGTGTTAGAAAAGATAATCTCCTTGTATATGTTTCGTGTATCTAGAGGAATCCGGGTGATTAGGCATAGTTAGCTATGATTGTATCTCCTTCTGTTTTTAGAATCCTAATTACCCGGGTTACCATCTAGGTTGTTGTACATGCCACGATTGCTGGCTATTGTCATTTATATTAATGCAATCGCGGACCAGACGAAGGTTACCGCTTCCAGCACCTCTGAATATTTTTCACACACCACCTCTCTCTCTCTCTCTCCCTGTCATCTCTCTTTCTCCATCCGGAGCGTCAATCCACCTATGCTCCTCTAACGCCCATTTCTCCTTCTTCTCGAGTCAACCCGCGACCCCTCGCCTCTCCAACAACCCCGACCCCTTCTTCCGTCAACCCCGCTGCCTCGCTGCGTCTTGCGCTGCGACCAGCGCACACGCCACCTCCCCCGGCACCCTCGACATGTCACCTCCACCCGCACGCTACCCCCGCCGCCATCATCACCTCCGTACGCACGCGCACTGTGCAGTCGTGGCCGCCGCCGACCCCCCTCCCGCTCCTCCCTCGGCTAAAGCCCGAGCCCCCTTCCTCTCCTCCTTCCCCTTTCATTCACAGAGCAAGAAGAAGGCCGAGGAAGAAGAGAGAAGAAAGAAGAGGGAGTCGGAGCCGAGGCCTTACCTCCACCCGGAGCCGCCGTGGTGAGCTCCGCCGCCGCCCGCTTCCTCGTTGTCGCCATCGTCGTCGCCATCTCCTCCTCTTCTCCCGCGCGTCGCCGCCTCCTTGCTCCACCGCTTCGCCGCTTCTCTCGGAGCCGCCACCCTGGTGGATCCGTCGCCTCGGCCGACCCGCCCTCCGCTGCCGTTGCCTCGCCTCCTCCCACCGCGCCGCGCTCCATTCTCCCCGCGCCGTCGCTTCCCCCTCTCGCAGGCTGAGCCACTCGTCCCCTCCCTTTCTCTCAGTTAGGCGCTGAGGCCCAGCGCCCCCTGGGCCGCACCTCCCCCGTGGGCCGCGCCCCTGCGTTGTGCGCCCGTTCGGCCCAAGTCGTGGGCCGGGCCAAATCTAGCACCGTGGGCCGCCGGCCTTTTTCATTTTGTTGTATTTTATTTTCCTTTTTTCTTTTTTAATTCAAAAGAGAGATTTCAAAAATCAGTATCTCCCCCATTTTAACTCCAAAAATTGTAAAATAAATTTCTAAAAATTTGTAAATTCAAGATCTTGCTAATGGCATAGGTCTTGTTCAATTTGGAGTTTATTTGTTGTTCATTTGTATTTAATTGCTCTTTTTGCTTGTTTGTGCCTTTTTCCGGTACGTTCGTCCGACTAGGATTTGAAGACGCCGGAGACCCCCAAGTTGATCAAGCCCAAGATTATCAAGATCCTCTAGCCTATATCCCAGGCGAGTCAATACTTTGATCATATTGAGCCTACATTTTATGTAAATTATATTCTTTTAAAATAGCAAATTGCATGCTTTAATTCTTTAATCAAATGTATGTTAAAGCTTAAGGTAGTTAATACCCATTTGATGATTAATTAATTATTACGCCATCCTTGACAATTCAATCTTTAATCTTTGTCACCCTAGTAACTATGTTGTAATACTAGCTATAGGTTGTACTTAAGCGACATGCTAGTCTTGCTTAAGTACCGGAATATTAAAAATGTCCCAATCATCATCCCTTTAAACATAAAAATGATTTGGCGGTCATTGGTGGTCCATGACCAGATAAATATGGTGATTTAGTTTTACTCCTCAAAACCCTAATATTCTTTAGTATCAGGGTGGTGTGTGTTGAAGAGTATGTGATGGAGTGCGAATGCAGCCCAAAGAATGTTAATGTGTAAAATGATCCGCCTAGACAACCCTAAGGACATAATCTTGTCATGACCTCCCGTAAAACAAGTACAACCACAAGTCTGCAAACTGCAACTTGGCTTAGTAGATTTATTGAACCTTGAAAGTCAGTCTCACGGAAGGAACAATAAAGGGTGCAAGTGTGAGCTTGATCACGTTTGAATGGGACACCGATGGTGAAGTGCCTTCTACAGCAAGATGTAGGGGGTGACATCCCGCACCAACATATGAGCGTAACCCCATATAGGTGAGATGACGGAAGGGTGAGATATTTTGAAAGGTTCGTGGCGGTCGCTCAACTACATGACTAAGGAATCATGTGGGGTAACGAGTATGACTATCTCTTGTGGGTAAAGTGTACAACCTCTGCGAGTCTAAACTATTTAAACAGTAGCGCCCTACTGGTCAAAGCGGACATGGGAATCTTTACTCGAGTTAGTTATATTTCAAAATCTTGTGGTTGGGATGAAAAATGTGGTGGGCTCACCTAGCCTTGAGGTTGGATTTTGCCCGAGTGCTTGAACTCAGTGATGTTGGTAATTGGGGACGGACCCAATCAAAAGTAAGCATAAGGTAGAGTTTCCGACGAGGGAACCTCTCATTGTTATAAATTATTGCACAATTACTCTATTTAGCAAAAATGCAATTTGTTAAAAATGCTAAGTAATAGGACTTTGTAATTATGATAATTGAAAATGTTGCTTTAGCAAATAAAAGAACCTGAGCCATCCTTGTTAAGCCTTGCATGTATATTATTGCATTGTGTATTGGCTCGCGAGCACGGAAGTTGTGCTCATCCTCGCTCTCTCCCCCCAAAACCCTCAGGAGCAGGAAATCCTGGAGATTACGCTATTACGAGGATCCAGAAGTTGGAGGTCCGGGAGATGATGAAGCATAGAGTAGTCTTTAGATGTTCTAGTCACCAGTCCCTTGACTCTCTCGTGCATCCAATATTACCCAAGCCATGGTTAATATCTCGCGGTTTCCCGATCGCTTGCATGTGGAGAGATGAGCTTCACCCTTTGCTTCTGTCGCCCGCTTTTGTAATGTAATCAATTTGGCCGATCGCCCCTATTGTAAAACTTCGACCGACGCGTCTATGTAAACTCTGTTGTGTTAATTAATGAATGGTATGGTTTACGCCATGTATGAATTGATTCAGTGATGTATCTGTGAGTGCTAGCTACTAATCCAGGGAATAACACAGTGTTTCACAGATGATTCTGGATTAGGAAATCCGGGTCCGACAGTGCCGACGCACCACCCCTCTCTCCTCTCCACCAGAGCCACTTCTTCCTCTCTCCCTCTCTTTCCTGAAGACAAGGAAGCAGGTGGGTGAGGTCCGCGCCCCTCCCTTCACAAGATTCGATGGTAGCACCCCTCCCCTAGCCTCCAAGCGCCCTGATCAGGAGGCAGCACTCTTCCTATGGCTGTTGGAGATACGCTCTAAAGGTAATCATAGAGATGATTATATTTCGTTATATTCATAATTTATTAGATAATATGTTATCTTGTTTTTAGAATAATATCGTTAATATTTATTATCAAGTATATGACTTAATTGTGAAACTCTATATTTCTGTGATGATTATTCTTAAACATTCTCTAGTCGAAAACATATGAGGACTCATATGAATAGACTAGCAAATGTATTTGTTGATGACCATGTTTGACTGGTCATAGATATGGAGATATTAGACTAGGGGTGAAAACATATGAGGCTCGTTTAGGCTCGGGTGAACAGTAAGCTCGATTCGACTCCTTTTGGAAACGAGCCAAGAGGGAGGCTTGGCTCGGCTCGTGCTAAGGCTCGAGCAGGCTCAAACGGGCTCACGAGCCAAGCGACAGTGACCCCCGCCAGTAGCTTCCCGAGCTCCTCGTTGTTCTGGATCGCCAGCAGCACGTGTCGCAGGATGATGCGATTCTTCTTGTTGTCGTGCGCCGCGTTCCCGGCCAGTTTGAGGACCTGTAGGGATCACCTCCATCCTTAGCCCGGTCTAATGGCAATGAAAGAAACTTACGACGCTAGATCGGGACAGAAAGGGAGACGAAGGGGGTTTCGTTGCTTGCCTCCGCTGCGAGGTACTCGAGGACGACGGTGAGGTAGGCAGGGACGCCAGTGCCATACGCGAAGGCGATCCTGTCGTTGGGGTTCCAGGAGACCACCTTGACGCCGACGGTGACGTCCATGGCGGACACCGCCGAGGAGTTGCTGACGCAGAAGCACTTCGGCGAGACGGGCGTGAGGTGGAAGTTGGAATGACGACGGGCGGGGTGGTAGTAGAGGTACGCGAGGCAGAGCACGAGTAGGCGAACCGGTGGTGAGGCAGCACTCGCGGCGGCCGGAGCATCCTCCCCTGCCGCCGTAGTGGTGCTGGTACGGCCGCTTCCGCGGCGCCCTGCTGCCCTGCTGGTGGTGGTGGTGGCGGTAGTGATGCGCCGGCGGCGGCTTGAGCGGGAGCGCCTACGGCGGAGGCGCAAAGGGTGGCTTCTTGAGCGGCGCGGTCATTCTCGCCGGCGTCGCCGCGGAGGGGGGCTTGGGCCTAGGAGGCTTCATGGCCGGGAGGGATTCAGGAGGAAGGGGACGAGAGGATTGGGGACGGGAATGGGAAGAGTGAGAAGGGGATTGGGGCGGCTGTAGTCTGTAGGGTGAGGGGATTGGGTTAGGGAGTTAGGGTTGGGAGGCTGCTGGGCCTTCGTGGGCCGAGCTCACGAGCTAGCTCGGGATCGGCTCGTTTGGCTCGCGAGCTCAAACCCAGGCTCGGCTCGAAATTTCACGAGATCGATCCGAGCCGTAACGAGTTCGAGCAGCTTGCGAGCCTCGAGCTTTTTTTCAGCCCTATATTAGATCAATAATATGGACAGATGTTAGCGAACAAGGGGTTGGAACGACCCACCATGATACACTACGAGAACGTTGTTTTTTACATGCCATCAGTTGGTCTCATAATGTGTATGCTATGTCCTTAGACTTGAAATCGTCGCACGTACTCGAGATGCGTAACGACTCACTTAGGGGTTGTTAATCGCTACTCCGTAACTGGTTAGTTATAAAGGTAGCCTTCGATTTTTGTCATGATGCATGCAACGAGACATGGTTGATCAAGATAAGATTTGACCCTCCATGCAACGGGAGAGATATCTTTAGGCCTCTCGAATGAATGGATTCCACAAATACATGACCATACTGCTCACGGTTAAAGAGTTAACCGTAGTCGGGGAATTTGTGTCATGTGATCGAGAAAGAGTGACTAAGCTAACCAACAAGGATGGCACGTACTCGCCTTGAGCTTGACTGATATCGTGAGGCAAAAGGAATTGTGTATATGTTTTGTTAAGGTTCATTTGATATGATCTCACGTATACTTGAGAGTCGACATGTCTTGCTAGGGGCCGCTACCGATTAGTGGACGAGTAGGAGTACTCGGACTATGTCCAAGTGTACGTAAACCTGTAGGATCGCATACTTAAAGGGCTAAGATTTAATTTGGATGATGATCCGAATTCTTATAGGTCACGAGTTCCTAATAAAGCTTGAAGTTTGAGACCCATCATGAATGCCTATATATAGAGGGGCGGTGGCATAGGGTTAAAATGATTTTTCGGAATTTGCGAAACCCTAGCAACCACACCTTCCTCATCCAACACCACACCGCCGGCGATAGCACTCCAGCGCGTGGTGTCCCTGTCCCGTACGTGTGGATAGTTTGAAGTTGTTGATGTGAAGCATGGGCACTAGGACGATTTGCAACTCGTGACGATCACAAGGAGCATGAGACGTGAGGCTTGTACGACTACCATCGTACCAACACGCTACATCGACTCTAGTTTCGCTATTAGTCTGTGCGTGTGGTGATAATTCCGTGATCTATTACTAGTGGATGTTTCTTGTTTACGCGGTAGAATTTTGAATTCGTGATAGCGTAGCCAATCCGTGTTTGATCAATGGCCTCCGGCAGCGCAGCTTCCTCGGCTCGGTGGCCTCCAGACGTCGCAACTTTCATTCTTGTGGTGGGGCGGATCCAGCAACGTTGGCCGACGATGAGGCCGTCCTCAGCGGCAGCAGCAACAACGACTGGTATCGCCTCGATTCGATTTCTTCTATATTTTATTCCTCGAGATCGGCTCACATGGTCAAGGCCCGCCCCTTCATTTTTTTGGCTTGGTGCCTACCGTCGTAATGTTTGAGCTGGACCCTATTCATCATAGTCAGCGTTGCGCCCCCTCTTGTTGCCCCGTTGCGGTCTGCGGATGCCCAAACTTGCACGGGCAATACTGTAGGCACTAGCAGTAAACAGAGGAGATTGCGGCTACCGTTATCCACGAGCTGTTTCGTCTCTGACATCTTGCGTGCTATTAGACAGGTCATAAGATGAAAGCTCAAGAGGTGATGTGATGTGATGCGAGCCAATGAGTGATGATGAGTACGCAAATGCTTTGCGCGTCATTGCATTAGGAAGAGGAAGAAAAACGTTTCAGCAACGCGGCATACAGATTCATCTCGTCAAAGAAACAGGAAAGTGACTCGGCACAAAAACTCTTGTAACAACTAAACAAAACCGAGGAGGTGAGCTAGCCAACTTGACTTGGCTTGGAGTTGTCCAAACAGCCCACCTGAGCTCAAGTCTTTGACTCGGCGGGTATCTCACTCGGTACAGTTTGGGTGTGTGTAGGGGGTGTATGTAGGGGGTTAGTTTGAGGACTGAGCTGGGGCTTAGTTGGGAGAGGGAAGTTTTAGGTTTTCACCCACCATAATTTAAGCGCTGACTTCTGTTGATCATCTCGTGAGTGCTCTTCTTCTTTAAGGTTGGATGGCAAATCCCAGACAAAAAAAAAACAACTAAACAAAACCAACTAGTCAGATGGACAGTTGCGGGCTTGCGCCCGCGGTGAGCAGCTCACATGATAGAAGCGTATCCTAAAGCTTGGACCTCTTTAAAGAAGAAAGCCCAGCCCAATACGAAAGTGATTAAAGCGTAGAGTTGCCAAAACAAAACGTCGAAACCCCAGAAGGCTAGTGCTTAGCGAAGCAAAGTACCACCTCGTGAGTCCAGATAAGATAATAGCAGCTTAAAAGGAGGAGCCCTGCGCTAATCAGCACGACCTTACTTGAACAGGATCTGTTCTATAGGATCGTACCGCTGCATCCTTGACTAATAAGGAGGCAAGCACTAAAGCTTGGTTGATGACACATGGCCTGTGGGCTAGAGCGTGATTGACGGCCCGGATCGTGCCTTTGTGTGGCCTGACCCACGGCTGTAGAGGATCGTTCCTGATCGGCTCCGCCTGACCAGGGTGGCTCTCAGGTTGTCTGACAAGCTTCATAATAATTCTTTTTGATTTTTTCGGCCTCTCAAAGCAAAGGTAGTTTGCATTCATCGACCTACCGAATAAAATGATATATCACCAAAAACACACAAACTAACATATGAATATACATTGTGACGTTGCAAGAACACAGAATTATGAACATGTTATATGGACCATAGCGAAGACAGTGGTTTTGAGTTATCGAGTTTGTACTCTAATACGTCTCACTAGTGATGCCTTAAAGCGACTTCTCCAAGCAGGAAAAAATCTAAGAGGAGAAGCTGTATAGAGTACATACATACTATAGACTGTCGCATTCCATGATGCCGGACTGGCATGATATTCTGTTACGGGGCCAGGATCACGGCATGTCATTTGCCGCGGTTTGAGAGCGTAGCGCTGACTTTTTGTGGTAAATTAGCGTGGTAAAGGACGCTATTTTATCATTTTGGACGCAAGGACAGGGAGGCTAATTTTGTTTTTCCGTATCAAAAAGAGGCTAAGCGTGACAAAAACTCGATCCCTAATTGCTTCTCCCCGTACTCCACGTCAGTATTGCAATCTGACGTGGAAATGTGGAATGCTATAGTCCCGCACATTCATTGACGTAGATAAGATCATCCATGTCGCAACATCTCTGATTCTCTTGTCTTTTTCATGGAGTAAACGACATGGGGAAAACGGCCCATGAAAGCCATATAGGAGCCTATATCTGCAAAGAAGAATGGCCCGACCCACAAAGGAACATTAGTACCGCCTCGGCAGTTTACGTGACGCAGAGATGAGTTAAAAGGGAAGCCCCGGAGCATTGCAGCACGACCTTACTTGAACAGGATCTGTTCTATAGGATCGTACCGCTGCATCCTTGACTAATAAGGAGGCAAGCACTAAAGCTTGGTTGATGACACATGACCTGTCGGCCAGAGCGTGATTAACGGCTCGGATCACGTGTGATCCACGGCTGTAGAGGATCGTTCCTGCTCCGGCTCTGCCTGACCAGGTTGGCCCTCAGGTTGTCTGACAGGCTCTCCTCTCCTTCAACATTTTTTACCAGTTGCGCTGTTCGTTTTGACCACCTTATACATCAACATTTTTTACCAGTTACGCTGTTCGTTTTGACCACCTTATACATCAAGTGCAATGTTGTGGTAACTATTAGAAACCGGCCCGCCAGAGTCAGGGTCAGGGTGCAGCACCTCATCTCTCATCAGACTATAAATAGGAGAGGGACCAATCATCGCATACACAATTCATTATCGGAAGAGCAATAAAGAAGCGACTGCGATCCCTCTCATACGTGTTTCATCTATTGTTGTGTTCTTGTGTTCTTGCATCGTTCTTACGATTACGATTTTATATACGAGGTAATCGTTGATTTGGACACAAATGACGGTTCCTCAACACGTTATCGGCACGATCGACTCTCCTCGCATCGAAAGGTAACCGTCGATGAACGACACTCGTATATTGAATCGTTTTCTAGATTGCTTTCAATTCCGCAAATTTGGCTTTCTAGATTTGTTTCCTACGGTGCAAATTTGCTCTAATCGTCGCAAGCCGATTTGAAGTCGCGGCACAATCTTGATCGGCGATTGCATGAAAGAGCGGATGTCGATTTGCAGTAGATTGAAAAATTGCAAATCCGTTCTAACCTACTGCGGTGACTTGAAGTCGCGGAAAATCCGATCGGAGGTTGCATGAAAGAAACGGATGTTGATTGCCTTGTTTTACATCACATGACATTGCATACAACACATTCATGAACAATATTTCAAAAAAATTTTTGCTTGCCATGGGAGAAACGAGCCGCCACATTGCCACCTTGAAGGCTCGCGGCCGCCTCCGCGCGGCATGAAGCCCATTGCCGCCTTGAAGGCCACAGGCCTCGGCGCCTCCGGCCAAGCACAGCTTCGCCGCCCCGTAGCGGCTCCACCCCTGACCGGCAAGAAAAGGCACCGCGGCAAAGCAATAAAAAAAAAAAAAGGAGGAGGGGGATGGCGTGCGGCCTGTCTGGCCGGCACCGCCGCCATCGCGCCGCTGCGGCCGCACCGCCTGATCGCGCCCCGACCGCGGCCGCCCGGTCCGGCCGCCGCTTCCCACCGGCTGAAGCCGCAGACGCCGCCGGCGCCGCTCTTCGCCGCCCGAAACCGCAAGCCGGCCCCGTGGCGCCACCTCCCGCCGGCTCGTAGTCCTCGCAGCGGCGCTTGAGCCGGCGCCCCATGCCACGCCGCATAAACCGGCCTCCTCATCATCCGCCGCCGCCGCGCGCTTCTCGCCGCGCGGCCGCCACGAGCCACACACGCCACGCCGCCGCGCCCACCGCCGGCTTGAACGCCGCCCGCCATCGGTCGCCGCGCAGACTACCTCCGTCGCCGCCGAGGCTGCGCCGACCACCACGCCCCGCACGGCCACCCGCCGGCGCCGCCCCTAGTGCTCCATTAGGAGCCGCCGCCACCTAATGGAGTGAGGATGGGGAAACCCTAGAGGTCCCCCCTCTCCTCTCTTATTATTTGGTTTGGGCCAAGAAGAGGCGACCTGAAAGGAATCGGCATGACGAAGAAAGAAAGAAAAAAAAAAATAGAAGGGGGTAGCCGGTGAAAGAAAGAAAGGAAGGGGGCGCATGCGAAAAATCGGAATTTTGCAAAAAGGGCCTTGAAGTTTTTCGTAATTATGAGCAAGTTTTCGCATATAATGAAATTTTGCAGAAAACCCCTCGGAAAATATGAAATTCTACATAAATTTTCTCGTAATCGAGATTTAGTGTTTTAACCCTCGAAACTTGCGGCCATGAAAAGTAACTTTTCGTGAGAAAAGGCCTCGGGAATCCGAAATTTTTGTATATTTTTGAAATTTGAAGCATATTCATTCTTGCTATTGCTATTTCTATGCAATTTATTATTGTATTTACTGTTTTGATTATCTGTAATTATTTATATTGCTTTTAATCATTGAAAATAGCAGTAAATCTTGAAAAATGCGTAGAAAAATACGGGAACATTATGGGAATTCTTGCAACCTTTTATGTACATTACCAGCAGTAATCTTATGCATCCTTTGCATGAATATGCAGATGACTGGAATTACAAGGAGTTCGAGTGCGCCCAAAGATGGCGTAACTATCGACTTGGGCATCGATGTTGAGATCGCATCGAGCCAAGAAGCTCCGTGCTGCCATTGGACTCGGCGCCTCGCAGGACGCCGTTCCAACTGCTGAGGAGAATGATCAGGCACTTCATTTTCTCAGACATCACCTTTGCCTAACTCTCAAGAATGAGTATATGGCAGAAAAGAGCGCGATCGACATTATGGACCGCCCAAGAAGCGGTTCGAGAAAGTACACCATCTCGCCCGCGAGAGCAGAATGGACTCGACTACGTTTCTTGACTATAAGACCGTGGGAGTACAACTCGCCTTGCATGTAATTTGTACAAATCTTGACTTTGTGGTAAAGTAATCACAGATGCTGAGAGGATTGAGAAAACCCTATCTACCTTTCACCCAAATGCGGTGCAATCCGCACGCAACTCTGTCGGGACGGCTACAAGGAGTACGCCGAACCGATTGATATTATGCAAGTTGCGGAAGCTCAAGATGAGGTTCTCGAAAGAACTACATCGCGACCACCTAGTAGCAAAGTTGGCCATGAAGTCAACGCTAGCGGCTACAAGGTGAGAAAGCCTCACCGACGAGAGAGGCAAGAAGGGTAGGTCACGAGTCACAAGACTAAGCGAATGCTCAAGTCAAGAAAGGCGACCAAAAGAAGCGCGATGAGAAGCCCTATGGTCGTGGGACCAAAGTCGCTACAAATGTGGCACTTGGGGACATTGGTCACGTGTCTGCAGTGAACCGCAAAGACGTGATTGATGCTTTCAAAGCAAAGAAGAAGGGCAAAGGACAGACGAGGCGCACCTCGCCATTGCGGGCATAGAAGATCCACGATCATTGGCTGCACCTATGGATGTGGACATGCCTACAGCACTCCTACCACTCCTTCTTTGGACATTGCAGTGACGCGGTGTAGTTGCCAAGAAGAAAACATAGAAGTAGATGAAATTCAGCAGAGTTAATTCTTACTTTTTGATTCGATTTAGTGCATGCATGGCACTTAGTTTACTGATCATTTGCGGTTTATGTTAGGATTTTATTGAATAAAGGTTGTAAGCTCTAGAAGAGCATTAGCATTAAATTCTTATGATGGGTCCACAAGACTTTTCCGTATTAATAAAGCAAGTTTTGTTACTGTTTTGAAGTATGTTTTATGTGTGGATTGTTTTGCTCCATATTGATAAATACTTTATATATCGAGCGCGTGTGGCGCCTATGGAGGAAGTGTGTCTAGCGGATAGCGGCACAACGAATACCATACTAAGAGAGACGAAATTTTCGATCGATCGGCAAGAATCTTTGGTAGTCTTACGACAATCGCGGCAATGATACTTGTATAATAGGCTCGGGAAGAGCCACAATTATACTTCCAATGGGCACGACATTGGTCATTGAAGAAGCCTTGTTGTACCGGAATCGACTAGAACTCTCTTAAGTTTTAAAGATATTCGCGCTAACGGTCTCCATGTAGAGGCGAAGAAGAGTATGGTAAGGAATACCGCTCATTACAAAGCGTGAAGAGAATGGGAAAAGGGTATTAGAACGACTTCCTTCATATGAATCGGGCTATACTACACTCATATTAGGGCACTGCGACCTATCTTGTCACGAAAACATCTTTTAGAAGCTCAACTCTTTCTGCCTCGGCATGATAGATTAGGCCACCCGGTCTTAGAATGATGAGAAATGTAATTAACAATTCTCGGGACATAATATTAATGTAAAGAATTTCCGAATCCGAAGATTTCGTGTGCCTGCATGTGCCAAGAAATTAATTACTAGACCTTCTCCTCTGAAAGTGAAGGATGAAATCCTGCATTCTGGACCGAATCCGGGGAGATATTTGCGGTCCTATTCAGCCTGTCGAGAGCCATTTAGGTACTTTATGGTGCTCATCGATGCTTCCTCGAAATGGTGCATGTATGCTCATATCTACAAGAAATCATGCTTTTGCAAAGTGATCTCGCAGATAATTAAAATAAAGAATAATTTCCCGATCATCATGTAAAGTCCATCGAATGGACAACAGGAGAATTTACTTCAAAGGCTTTTGATGATTATTGTATGGCAATGGGAATTACCGTTGAGCACTCGGTACCACATGTCCACACCGAATGGACTAGCGAAGCATTGATTAAAAGAATTAAATTCATTGCCCGACCGCTTCTCTGATTGTAATTTACCAACTACGTGTTGGGGACACGCAGATCTGCATGCGACAACTCTCATCAATTTTAGACCGTCGACATACAACATCCATTCACCTATGCAACTAGCGCAAAGGGTCACCACCGAAAATCTCTCATCTTAGAAGGTTTGGTTGCAAGGTTTATGTACCTATACCACCACCGCAATGACGCAATGGGCCTCTCAGAAAATCGGGATATCGTTGGTTATGAGATCGCATCCATAATCAGTGTCTGGACCCAATATTTGGAGATTTGCATACACTCGTTTACTGATAGCATATTTGATGAGGATAGTTTCCGTCATTAGGGAGAAATCAACCTCTTGATGAAAAATGTCGGAAATAACGTGGCAAGCCACGGAATTAATGCACATGACCCACGCACTAGTGAAGCGGATAGAGAAGTCAGAAGATAATTGATTTGCAAGCATTAGCAAATCAACCTGCTGACCACTTTAGTGATTTGAAGAGTGTGACCAAGTCGCATGTGCACGCACGCAATGCACAGGAGAGGTTGAAATACCAAAGAAAATAGAAGGTATCCTAATCCCGTCCGAGGCCTCGAATAAAGGGCGAGAACTCAGGCCTCGAATCCCAAATAGCAGGGGCGCTTTGGCGAAAAAGGATAAGAAGGACTTGTCACGCCCGATCACCGAAGTTCCCATAAGCGAAGGGGAGCAGTTGAGACTGCAGCAGTATGGAACCTTGATAAAAGACATACCAGATTTGAATATTCCCACGGAGGGAGACATCGGCATGGATGTGTGCGCACACATCGAGTGAAAAACTAAAGGACTTGCCCCGCAATTGAAAGCGGTGAGCAAGTAGAAGCATTAGCGAACCGCCTTATGAAGAAATAGCTATAAATTATGTGACCACGGGAGAATCTATGAATAGAGCAACGACTAATGTCGACATTTATTTTGCAAAGAAAATTGCCACAATTATTGATCTTGATCCGAGCGCATCGCTCATTGAATGCAAGAAGAGATCAGATTGGAAAGATTGGAAAAGGCAATAGAAGCGAATTAATATCTCTGAATAAAAGAGAGGTGTTTGGGCACAGTCGTACACCTCCCCATGTGCACTCAGTAGGGCATAAATGGGTATTTGTTCGAAAGAGAAATGAAAGAAATGAAGTTGTCGATATAAAGCAAGGCTTGTTGCACAGGTTTCACTCAAAGACCGGAGTCGATTATGAAGAAACCTATTCCCGGTCATGGGCGGAACTACCTTTAGATATTTAATCTCAATGGCGATAAATCTGAATTTGGAAATGAAATTGATGGATGTGGTAATTGCATACCTTTATGGGAACTTGGATTCGAAATTTATATGAAGGTACCGAAGGTATCCTGATGAACCAAGATAGAGCAAAGTAAATCTATCTGATGTGCAACTCAGAAAGTCACCTTGTATGGACCAAGGCTGTCAGCGGGATGTGGTATAATCGCCTAGCGACTTTCTCTGCAAGAAAGGCTACGAGCAGTGAGGATTGTCCTGTGTTTTTATCGGCGATCCAGGATGGATTCTGTATAATCTCAGTATATGTAGATGATCTGAATATCATCGGGACTTTGGAAGATATTGAAAAAGCAAGCTCTTACTTGGAGTCGGAGTTCGAAATGAAAGATTTGGGTAAAACCAAATATTGCTTAGGCTTGCAGCTTGAGCATACCCCTGAAGGAATTTTAGTACATCAGTCAACCTACACTCAGAAGGTATTGGAAAGGTTCGGCTTTGAAAAGGCATACCCTTCAAAAGTGCCAATGATCGGGAGATCCTTGCAGCAAGACAAGGACCCGTTCAGACCTAAAGAAGAGGGGGAGGAAGTCCTGGGACCGGAATTCCCATACTTAAGCGCAGTTGGAGCACTCATGTATTTAGCAAACGCACTAGACCAGGACATTGCTTTCATGATGAATCTCTTAGCAAGGTATAGTGCAGAACCTACCAAAAGGCATTGCGAGGAATAAAGGATGTCTTCCGATACCTCCAAGGAAGTAAAGATCTTGGTCATTCTCTGAAAGAACCAGGACCTTACAATGATCGGCTATGCAGATGCTGCAATGCGGACCGCATCTGACTAAGTCGCAAAGCAGGCTATGTATTTACGTGGTGTGGGCGCAATTTCATGAAATCATCTAAGCGAGTTTGGTATCAACCCGACGAACCATTCGAAATTATAGCATGCGAGGCCGCGGGAATGCTCTTGGCCGGCGGATGATTCACCACATCCAGCGGTCATGTGGATTGAATACCGCACAAACCCCACTATTATCTATGAAGATAATGCGACTTGTGTTGCACAAGTGCGAGATGGGTTATGTGAAGAGTCCTCTCACAAAGCATATCAACCCCAAGTTCTTCTATGCTCATGAAATGCAAAAGATGGGCCGAAATTAAAAATCGCATACTAAGTCATGTGAAAATCTTGCAGATTTGTTTACTAAGTCACTTCAAAGCATCTAGCTTTGAAAGGTGCGTGCGTGGAATTGGAATGATAAGACTTAGAGAAGTGCGAGTCGGGGAGAACCTTCACAAACTCATTACTAAAGCTTGATCACGAAGGTCGAGTACCCAAAGAATAAATCTTGAAGATTAAATAAATTGGGTGAATTGTACTCTTTTTCTCCTTGACGAGTTTTTCCTGAAGTTTCTCGGTTAAGGTTTTTAATGAGGCAATTAGTGCGACATAGCAGTGAACATGATACATGTACTCTTTCTCCAAATTTTTCCCTTTGGGTTTTTATGGAGTTTTAGCGAGGCATGAACATGAAGGATGAGAGCCCAAGGGAGTATTAGGAAACCGGCCGGCCAGAGTCCGGTCCGGTGAGCACCTCATCATCTGTAGACTATAAATAGGAGAGGGACCCCCAATCATGTACACAATTCATTATCGGAAGAGCAATAAAGAGCGACTGCGATCCTCTCATACGTGTTTCATCTATTATTTGTGTTCTTGTGTTCTTGCATCGTTCTTACGATTCGATTTTATATACGAGGTAATCGTTCGATTTGGACTCGCCAGCGACGGTTCCTCAACAGTAACTAATCAATTTAACCGTGCACAACATTTGCATTGCATACAAGATAGCATGCGGCCATCACCTGCACGAGAGCTAGTCGTATGTGCAGTGGTCTTGAAATCCAAGTGCTGCCTTGAACCAGAGGCTTCATCGAACACCTAATTGGGCGCTCACACGGCTTATCCAGTTTGCCACGGATTCCTGAAACCCTGAAGACTTTTCTGTGAGGAAATGAGCGTGCGTGATCCGGCGTGTCAGCGTTGTTGCTGCGGGGACAGAAGCTAATGGAGCTGATCGAGCCATATGTTTCGCTGCAAAGCCTTTCGGTGGTAGCCCAGTACAGTACTCTCTCCCCTCGATCGAATCCTTTTCGATCCGCTAAATTCTCAAAAGCTGTAGGGCACATGGCTCCAGGATTCCTTGCAACAACACGGTCACTTCTCAAACAAGACTTCTCGTGCGATCTTTCCTCTCTCTCTAAAAAAAATACTTCTTTTTGGGCCGCTGATGGCTTACTGTTGTGGGTTGCATTAGTAAAAACGAGTCTTTATAATTGTTTTTGTAAAATTGACGCTCAACATCATTCTTCGGTGACATAAATGGCTCCCGTGCCACCATATAGTCTCATTCCTACCACTCTAGGACGGAGCCACCTTGTCCATCCCCTCTCTAGGATGGATCCGCCATCTCGCTGCCTCGTCCGTACCTCTAAGACGGAGTTAGAAGATAGTCCGGGCATGGTGTAGGTAGGTGGTCAATTTATCTTCAACTTGCAACGTGCATGCTACTTTCTTTGCTTGTAGTTACAGTGCCACCAGCCCCATATCTGCATTGTTGAGTCACTAGGCATGCATTGGCTAGATTTTGGCTACTGCATAGGAGCAGAGATGATAGGATACCAAAATGACCAGCGTTGGATTTCAATGGAGTCGACCTGGAAAGCGATAACTAATCTTTCATATTATTGTTGCCGCTGTACGTACGATTATCAAGACATGTTTAGTGACAATTGGAGACAAGTTTGGCGCCTGCGGAGATAGCTACTCCCCACTTAATTTCTTTTGCAGTATTTTGATATGCGCATGCTATTCCACTGTATGATATCGCGATTGTTGTTCTTGCAGAATCAACTGTGCTGTGCATACATATATAGTTTTCTTTAACCAGAGAGCATAACGTGTCGTCGCTACATCTCCACGTACTGTGTAGCAGTACGTGCTCAGCTTGTCCGCTTGCATCTGCTGCCTGCTGCCTGCTGCCTGCTGCAGGTATCAAGTAGTATCAACAACTCCTATCATCCTATGTAGCAGGTAGCAGCAGCCGCCATGTCAATCATGTCAGCGGCATACAATGCATCCGTAGGCACGTACAGTACACGGGTCGAGCGAGTCAGCGCTGACGGACGGAGCGCACCACGCAGACCACGCCGTCGCCGTGCGGTGCGCAGCCCATACACGTGCGTACTCACATCATCCATGCATCCCACAAACTAGCCACTCTGCCGCCTGCCTGTGAAGTGAATGTGATGCTCCAGACACATGTCTCATCGTCATGCACATGTGTGACGTTTTTTTTGACGTGTAGCAGTAGCTAGTTTGATCTTTGATGGTAGTTCGATAGACATGCGGATGGTACGTCATGTACTGAGTCTCTGGATAGGTCAGTGGATGGATCGAGTAGTGTCAACTGCCAACGACTACTGCTGCAGTAGTTTATTGCTTTATTACCAAGAGAACTACACACTGATCGATCGGGTCGGGGGTCACTGGGACGGAGCTGTAACTACAAGCAAAGCAAAGAAAGTAGCATGCACGTTGCAAGTTGAAGATAAATTGACCGCCTACCCACACCATGCCCGGACTATCTGTTAGGAGGGACGGATGCGGCGGCGAGGTGACGGATCTGTCTCACGTGGCAGTATGAAAGCTACCTGTGTCATCGAGGAACGGTGTGAAGCATTAATTTTGCAAAAACGAAAGTAAAGATGTCGTTTTTGCTAATAACGTCCGAAACAGTGTTATTTCGATAGAAAAAATCGTCCATACATGCACCTCCTGAGAGGCCGAGAACCCCCGTGCTCTCTGACTTGTGTATTTGTGTCACCGAAAAATGGCAGTCCGTCGCTTGAGGTTAAGGAGCAATTGGCGGCTTGGCACATCGTCTCTTCTTAACCTTGGTTTAACAATTCAGACCTATCTAGTACTAGCTAGCTTGGAGCAGCACTGGTGCACAATGATGTGATGCAATGCTTACCTTATGAGTCAACCAGCACTCCACGAAATGCGTGGATGAAATCAAACAGATGATACCTAGCATGATTTCATGAATGATTTCATGCCCAAGCTTAGCCCCAACAACTGCTCTATGAAATGCACAGGAAACACCTAGCTACCTCATTGTGTAGCAACTCACAAAAGATAATGGCACAGGAACAATCGAAGTGTCAGTCCTGTTCATGCTGTTGGTAGTGCCTAATAAGCTACGAAGAACGCCATGGTTCGGGGCGTCTGGGACGGGTAATATATATCAGGTAGGGACATAAGATTTGCATGGTGCGGCGGCCATAACGGCCAGGACGGTCGGACGGCTCACCGGCACTGCCGCCGTAGCCGCTTTTGCTTACATTTTAGTCTCGACGAATGGCGCAACCACGGACGAGAATGTACAGCAAGTCTCACTCTCACCCACTGCTAAATGTGTGATCCTTGCATAATCTGAAAATAACATTCTTCTGTTGCGATCCACGTAATGTTCACGTCAGCAAAGAGGGAAGAATGCACACAGGAACTGATGCAATCCGAAGGTGACCAGAAAAGAATTTCGAGACAAGCACAAGCTTTGCCCATTGAAACCAAGAAGAAAAATGGGGAAAAAAATAATGAAAAAATAAAAATAAAGTTTGACTCATCCACCCAGGCCGTGCATGCGATACACACTGGTTCGACAGGTCCGTCGGGCTCAGTACACCTAACACAATCACGATGCGGTGGGCCCGAGCGGTCAGGGAGGCACGGGGATCTGTGGGCCTTTGGACTTTCGTCAGAGCCCACCTGACCTGTTCGCATGTGCAGCTTGGGGTCCAGGAGTGTTGACTATGGAGGGGGAAAGGGCGTCCAGATGGGAGAGTTTTCCTCCGTTTCACACTTGCTGCATCATTAGCAAGAGAATTCACGAGACAGAAAAGCATTGCATTATTCGTTCGTTCAGAAGAGATCTCCTGTTTGACTACGGTTAACGATGAGCAGCGTAGTACGTCTACTACTACCTGTATTTCTTTTCTGGTTATGGTTATCTGTTCAGCGAGTGTGCATGACGTAGTACCACACTAGGCAGTTGATTTCTAGGTTACCTGAAGCTAAGACATATCAAAACGTAGATTAGATTAATAGAAATAGCAAGTGCTCCTGGTGTTGTTTACCTCGCGAATAAGCACGTGGGGATGGGTTCTCAAATCTCAATACCTCTGGATGGTTGACCTTTTGCTTGGAAGGATTATCTCAGGATCACTCCCGGCCAAGTCCTAGCTACATGTGTTAGGCGCACACACTAGCTGCAGTTACATTAATTATTACACAATTAGTCACGCTGAAAACAAGAGATGAACGCAACCAACACTGAACTCCAAGCAAGTTAATGCCCATCTCGGCAGCTGTCGGGAGAAACCGAGTAGACACAGAGCGGATCGAAAGTCAGGTCACGCTTTGACCCAGTGCGACCACGAGACAGCTAAGAAACCACAGTATTATCTGAGCCCCATAAAAGACGGTAAGCCCTAGCGACCTGCTAGCCCCTCGTGCCGTGTCAACGCCGAACCTGACAGCGCAGAAGTCGTACCCCCCCGCATGGCGCATCGCAACGTCCCAACACGTCGATTTCTCTGGCTTTTCGTAATGCGACGTCGCCGTTTCCTAACCCTCCGAAACCGACGCCCGCGCGGGCGGGTCAGCGTCGGCGTCGGCGTCGTCGTCGGCGCGCGCATGTGAGTTGTGAGGGCGCAGGCATGTGTTACAGGACTGGAACTCGCGTGTAATGTGGCGGAGCCAACCCTCCGAACAGAGTGATATTTCTTAGGCTCTACTACTAATTATCTTATGTTTATCACTAGGGGGCGATGTTGGGTCTCGGATCTCTAAGGTAATAGCCCGAACCATAGGATTAAAAACTCATTAAAAATCAGTAAAATGTAACTTCTAACCAAAATAGCCGGTCCGGCCCGAGACTTGTCCGTGGCCAGCTTCGCCCTGCCCATCACTGCCACCGGAGCTCAAGAATAATAGAGTATTTTTGGGTTACGATGAACCTCGGTTCATGGCTATGTTATATTTAGCTACCGCGTGTAATCGTGTACGTAGGTAGTGTGCTACTGCTGCTGCGCGATGTGCCGCGCGCACTAGCTGGGCCGCGCCGTGTTTCGCACACCACCAACCGGTATTCTCCGTCTCCCAGGAGGTTGGGCGGGCTGGGCTGGGTTCCCTGGGTCGCACGGCACGCCAGGGCAGGTCAGCTTGCCATCCACGACTCGACAACTTGGAAGTATGCAAGTCTATTTATTAATTCGTGGCTACCCGTGCACGATCGAGCAGCCTTTTTCGCAGGTAAATTTATGTATGTTTGTGGCTAATATGGATCGAGTGGATAACCAATCCTCCGGGGATCGAAGGGATCGTGATCCCCAGGTTTTGCAAATTGCTGGTGGAGGATCACTCAGGCGGCTGGGAAAGAGATCTGAACATACATTACTAATTCATCTCTGAAACCGCTGCACTGTCTTGCTAGGAAAACGGAATGAATAAAAAGTTGACCTCCCCAGCCCAATGATTTCTCGCTTTGGACCGAATGGTCAAAGCTTTGTCGATACGTGGCAGCGACGTTGGGACACGCGATTTGAGCTGTCCCTGTCCTGCCTTTTGACTCGGCCTCCGACTACTGGAGTGGAGTCGAGTCGAGTCGAGTGGAGTGGAGTGGATGGTGCATCGGTGTGTGCGTGTTTCCTATGTCTTTCTTTCTCTCTCATGCGTAGACGTGAGACGCGTGCGTGGTAGAGTAGGGTCAGTGTGGTGTGGCCGTGGCTTGGCTTGGGGTGTGTGTGGATGGGGTGAGCCGGCGGCTGGCTTTTTCCGGGCACGCGTGCGACCCCCGCGGGGCCCGCGCTTTTGACGGGTTTGCTCGGGCGCTCCCTCTCCTTCTCGCCGTAGTCATAAGCGTGACGTCAACGGGGTCTTCGCGCTAGCTCGATCTACCGCCGTGTAGGCTTAGGCCGGCCGCCGTCTTGGAGAGGAGACTCTGGTACGCCGAGAGAATGTGGGCCGAAAGATCATGACACCTAGCTAGTCATCTGCAAGAATCTGCTGGAGCGCCAGCACATAATTAGTTCGTACCTTACTCCTCGTATATATACGGATTTTAGTTGCTAGAAGTTTCATATGGCTGATCGACGTGTAAAAACTAAAAGAATTAATTCTTCACAGGAAAAAAACATGTAAAAGGGATTCGTTGGTCCTTGGGAGTATCAAGGATCTACTTAGGTAGGCTTCACGCGCTACGCCGCGTGCGGATGTATGAAAATGAAAGGTTAGGGGAAAACGCAAGTGTATTACACATCAACACAATATAGCTGTAAAAGTTGGCTCCAAAAAAAATTGGTATGGGAAAAACGGGAGAATCATTTGTATATTCCACAACCAATCATTAACATTCTAAGATAGGGACGGATTTACCCGTCCTTCCTGTTGCCCAGGCTTGGTGGCGACGCGCCATGGTAGCCTTGGTGAAGTTCCACGATGACCACGACTAAAAAATGGGGTCCTTGTCGGGACGCCGAGTAAAGCAACCCCGGAACCCTCTGTGCATACTGAGCTAGTCCAAAGATCAGCAGCTAGCTCGCACAGTTACAACATAGATAAAATCATAACCATACAATAAACTTAAAGATGAAGCAAACCAATTAATATTTATAGAAGCAAAAGACTTTATAGTAAAATTTTTACAAGGGTCTGCCGCACCGGCTTACAATGCAAGAGAAACTGCAGCGGACCAACACCAAAACACGGAGGTCATCCGATAAGCCCACAGGCTATCGAGTGGAGGACGTCCCCTAGCACACCTGATCTTCGAAGAACTATGGGTTCTCTGGTTCTCCCCTATCTACTGATTCAAACAGAGGGTGCAAGCCATGAGTACTTTGGATGTACCTAGCAAGTCGTAGGGAAATGTATGCAAGTAATATTCATGCAAAGCTTGACAAAGTTAGCATTATGGTTAATTTGCAGAAAGCAGAATTGACTGGAAATACCATAAGTAGATTGCAAAGCTCAAGTTGAAAGATTAATATATAAGTACACAAGTTCTCTGAAACAGCTCGTGAACACCCCGTTCACTTCCCATACCACTCCAGGACCACTCGTGAACACCTTGTCCAAGCCCTGGACCACTCGTGAATGTCCACGACCACCTCGCGAATGCTCACGACCACCTTTTCGGGAAAAACTATCCTTCACGTGATAGTCACCAAGCATTGTTCGTAACCAGAGACACGACTATTCGAATAGTTTTACACTCTGCAGAAGTTGTATACTTTTTCCACATAACATGACTTCTCTAGTTGGTTTGGCACCTGTCGATACCACCACTCACCACCTTAGGTGAGTAGTCTAGAGAACGTGTCAAGGCCTTTACAAAGCTCTATTTTGACTTGGTTCTGCTCTAAGGATTCGCCTTATTAGCCCCCTCTTGCGTCGTTTCTAACCCTAACATAACGGACTCAAAGCATTGCTAATTATTTAGCCCAATCTACCCTATAAATGAACTTGTGGTTGCACGGTATTACACAGATCAAGCGCACAAAAGTTAAGTCTTAGAGTCTATTCAGGTGAGACATCCTCATCCCAAAGTGCTTTCTGCACCTCCTTTACTGTATGATCACTCGCCTGAGTACAAAATCATTTTGGGTTCAACCCAGCCAAATGACCACCCTAGCCAAAGCACAACTTTTAAAAGCGGTGGCTCCGCCATAGTTCCATAATCCTTTAGTCGAATTAACATTCTTTGAGAGTGAACACAACTCCTTCGAATAACTACAGCAAAGCTAAGCATAATACACACTCATATTGATAACACAATAAGGTTCAACTAAGATTACCCATCCTATGATGACCAAGGATACATGTCAACATGTCGGTTTCAATTTATCAAGGAGGCATACAATCAAGAAGGTATTTAACTAGCTCTCAAAACCGATTTTATACAATTAGTCATGCATGTTGATATAAAACAATATACTTTGTAAAAATGTGTTCAATACGATCAAAGGTCCACGACTTGCCTTCGTTAAAGAATTGAGCTGCTTCGGTAGAGGTTGTTGGGTCCAAGAAGTCTTCCACAACGCCGGAATCTACATGTGTGAACCAAGCTAAATAAGCAACTAGAGAAACTCTAAATAAAGACTAAAGAATCTACCAAAACAAGAGCTAAAAGAAAGGTACAGAGTTCAGATGAAGATAGGAGCTTGAACGGATGAGGTTGAGGAAAGGAAGGAGAGAGTGATGAGGGAAAGCAACAAAGGAGAACAAAAGAGGTTCCCAGGTGCCTTATATAGGCGAGGATAGGTCTAAGAAGGGAGGACGGCGCAGGCGTGCAACGGGTGCAACAGAGGATGCCGCATTCAATGCGCACGACGGGGGAAGGTGAAGGAGGGAATGGAGGCAAGTAGGGGAGAAGACTAGAGGAGGAAACAAGTACTGCTGGAAGCGACAACATTTAATGCGACTCAACGACATTTAATGTGCAAAGATCTTTGCGGCAGCGGTGACGCGACAAGAGGAAGGAGAAGGTGAGCAGGGCTGACGGGTGGGTGGTCAAAACCAAGAGGGGGTCTTGAGGAGGAGGAGAGGGTCGTCTTTGCAAAAAAGGCGGTTGCAACCAAAGAGGAAGGTCGAGGGGATGAAGACCGTTCGATTTTGATCGGACGACTCACAAGGATTGGGACGTTCGGACTGGACGAACGGCAAACGAGATCGGGATGTTCAAACACGATCGGATGGCTCGCAAGGATTGAAGGCGCGGGCGCGCGGGAGGAGGATCGACAGCGAGGAGAAAGGAAGGGGAACTCAAAATACCAGAGAACTCCAGTAACCCACGATAAACCAAACTGAATTAGTTGATGTTTGATTAATTCATATTAAATCACTTCCACTTTCCAAAATCTCCAAGTTAAGCTTGAGCAAATCAACGAAATCAAAGGTTATTTTTATTTTGAAAACTTTCAAAAAGGCTCTGAAAAACTGGGATGTTACAGTCCTACCCAGCAAAACAAGGCGACCAACGCCTCCTCGCGCTAGGGACTGCGGCTTGCCTAGGCTTTGGAAAATTCCTAGCTCCGCCATCGTTCTAAGCCACCAGGAATGGAGTATATCATTGAAGCATAACAACAAATGAAAAAGAAGCATTGAACCATATGCATAAGAGCAGCGCTGCAAACTTTAATGAATACTCACAGGCCAATGTAGCAATAATGCTGATCAATGCAGCCAAGTAAAATCTGGCAACGAAACCTCATAAATTGAAGAAAATATACAATAAGTATAATGGCTGATGTATGTATATCAAATAATAATATAGGAAAAAAGATGGCCAAGAAAATGGAAAAATCGTTGGCTAGTGAACGTGGGACTTTGAAATAGTAAACTTGATAGAAGAAAGTGAATGATGATATGAGGCTCAACAATGTCATTATTCCAAGTAGAAAAAGTCATTGAATTCTATGGATCGGTAGCAATATTATAGAGCTCTTATTGATTCTCAGACAATGGAAAGTAAAATGTTGCAAGATTTATGTGCAAACATATAAAGAAAAGCTAAAAAGAAGGGATTTACTTTAGGCAATCATACTTATACGGTATATTATACAATCACCCAAAGTAAAATGTTGTAAGATTTATGCGTGAACATGTAAAGAAACGTTAATAAGAAGGGATTTACTCAAGCTAATCATACTTATATAGTACCATACCATCGTCTTGCTAGCTTCTTAGGTAGATGTCATTTTCCTCTTGGCAGAACCAACACAAATCAAGAAAATAGTTAGCATTCGCAAAAAATGGCTGTGTAATACTGTAATGAATAAATCCAATCAAAAAGCACAATTGTTTCTTTCTTTTTTACTTCCAGATAGAAAGTATGCCTTTATCCATTTTTTCTCTAGAAAGATACGTATATGCATCAAAACCAAGATCATTAATGACCTTAAACTTCATGAGATAGTTTCTGCATTGCAAGCAAATATAATTGAACCGAAAAGGATCGTATTTAACAATCTTGGTCCTAACTATTATTTCCATTAAAAGAAACAAAAGGCCACACTTATATTTTACACATGAAAAAGCAGATGTTTATGGGAGGAATCTTTTTTAATCAATTGACAAAATCCTACAAACAACAATATACATTCTTATGAAATGGCAGTCAACAAAGGGAAATATGGAACTTGAGTTTAAGCGTGAAGGGTGACAATTGACAATCTCTCTGACGATATTGGCTAAAACAGACCTAACTTTATGTAATATGAATGTGATAGCGATATAATGTGAATGTAGATCATAGTCAGCTGAAATGAGAACGCACTCACAAATATAGATTTTTCTTGTAACAAAGAACGTGACTAAGATTTAAACCTTTCATTTTTTTCAGGAGTGTTGTCTCCAAACAAGCCTATAGTTTTGAAAGAATTGCTAAATTGGTACCATTAGGAAAAAATGCACAAATTCAAAAATAGGAGTGTTTAGACTTGCGAATTCATGACCACAAACTTTAGCACTATGTACTGTCATTAAATTGATAAACATGGTAACCTGAAAAAGCAGAGAGCAAACCTAGGCCTTCTTCACAAAGCATTTTGAGGGATTTTGGGCTGACAAAATTGAGGCAAAAAGAGAAGATGGGAGGGAGAAGGGAAAGGAGACGCCGACGATATTCTAGGGTTCGGGCGTGTGGCCAACCAAGCGGCGAGACGAGCGATGGCGTGGAAGGCGGGAGATGGGGAGGAGCATGCGCGATGGCGATGGCCGAGGGGATGGAGGACACAAGGGATGCTAGGCGAGGGTTGATGAGCGGAGGAGGCGAGGACACGGGTGCGACAACGAGGAGGAGGTGGCGTGCGAAGGGGAGGAGGTGTGCGGCGCAGGCGAAGGGGATGAGGGGGCGGCGAGGGCGTGGTGCGACTGCGCAGGGAGGAGGTGGACGAAGGTGAGGAGGCGTGCGGCGTGGGCGAACGGGAGGAGGAGGAGGGCTACGGGGGCGACGCGGCCGAAGGGGAGGGCGGGGCGGCCAACGTGGAATGCGGGAAGGAGGGAGCGACGACGACATCGATGGAGGGGAAGGAAGGCAGCATGAGGGCGGGGAGGAGGCAGGGGATGGCAGGCGAGGACATCCAAGCGGAGGACGAGGGGAGACGAGCGCGAGGGCGGAAAAGCTGTTGGCGATGCGGCAAGAGGAAGGAGGCATGAAGCTTCTCGCAAGAAGCTGACCCGAAGGTGCCGACGTCGCGTGATCCGCCTGATCGGATGACTGAGCCACACATGAGATGATGCCACACGCTATGTTAATGAAATCCCGGGTACAAGACAGCTGTCCCCACGCATCTAGGAGAAAATCCCCAGGAAACATGGGGAGGACACGATTCTAGGCGCAATAAGGAGCTAGGTATTTAGATGTGGCGATTTGGGCTAGAATTTTGGCCATTCCTTTATGTAAGTTATGCGTGTAAGTTCGCCAAGTGAGGGGGACTGACAGGGACCAGGCCCCCCTATGATCCAAATTTTACTACTATATTTCTTTGTGATCTATAGAATTTTATCTATATCCATGCTATTTGGCCCCCCTTGTAGAATGCAATTTCACTACATAGCTTGTTGGGATCCCTTCATCTCCAATCCCTGCCACTGTTCACCGATATGCAAATTAAGCCTTTCTATTTCCATGAATATTGCTAGTATTTGTCTTACTTAATTTGCGAATTAGTTTTGCATGAACTAGCTTATTTCTGCATTGAATCTCTATGCTGCCGAGAATACGACGGTTTCCAGACCGTAGGTAGGAAAAATCGTGTTGACCATGGTGCACATGTGCTGTATACTTTGGTCATATCG
Organism: Ampelocalamus luodianensis; assembly: GCA_036346255.1. Lineage (NCBI taxonomy): Eukaryota > Viridiplantae > Streptophyta > Magnoliopsida > Poales > Poaceae > Ampelocalamus > Ampelocalamus luodianensis. Next base: position 4,795,159 of record CM070624.1, on the reverse strand, counting down.
CACTGTGCTAGTAACATCTTAATTGGAAGTATTTACGACAAGGAGAGAAATTAAAGAAAAGAATTAGTACTTCATGGAGTGGCTGGTTTGAAGTCTGAACTCCGAAGAGAACAAAAGTACATGGAGAAAAATCCAAAAAGGAACGGGAGAATCATAACAATCGATCCAAGACAAATCATGGAGATGCCTAACGCGATATGAGGAGTTCTTCTATCACATCAATTTTGCAAAATTTTGAAGTTGCTTCCAATACAGGGTTGGTTTATTTGCAACTTAATTGAAAGGTTGAGAAAGAGGAGTTGTTTTTTTTTAAAAAAACTTTTTGTTTGGGGGAGCTTACTCCTCAAATTTAAGTGCTAATTAGTGTATGCTCTGATGCGAGAAAATAAATTTATGTGAGAAAGATGTGTAGCTCTTCTGGTTATTCTCGATTTTTTTTTTGCAAAAATAAACTTGCCAGGTGTCGTCGAAATAAATATTCTCTTACGTGCAATTTATACAGGTGAATATGCTTTCTTAGCCTTATAATAGATGAAAGTTTATATGCATCATTCTGCCACTCAAATACTATATGATTTAGCTATAACTAAACATCATACTACAATGATCGACAAGCATAATATATATATAAATTAAATACGATTTGTAGAATTTAGGGGTACACATGTAACTTTCACTAGATTGTGACGTTGAGTTTATCTTCTAGTGGTCGGAAATGTTGAACAATAAAATAATGCTGACGAGAAGATTACAAATAATTACGAATGAGAAAGTAATTCCCTAGAGTTAGATTAGATCAATTGGAGACGACTATAGCACACACAAACTAGACTTCTTGGTGCAAGAATTAGGTGCAACAGTTCTACTACTAGTTCATTACCTCTTTATAGTTAGGTGATATCATCAAACATTCCCTCTTGGTGGTGTCATTTATTTGCTTGCGTTGCTATCACAAGACCTCCTTTCGGAGGTCAATGCCTTTGGTTACTTGGAATTTATTCTCTAGTCTTTTATTCCTTTGTTTTATTGGTAAAAGATAAGATAAATTTATACTGATTCTAATGTGAGAAACATGGTGGCATAAATCAATTATTGAAGTCCTATATGCAGCTAATATTAAATAGAAGCATCTCAAAATTGCTAACCGTTGGACTATGTTAGCGACCAGATAGGTTATAGGAGCTCACCTTTTTTCCTTATGGAATTCTACTCCTTTTCCACTTAGCTATATAAAGCTACGAAGATCAATGTCTCAAAATCACAGCGGAAGAATTGAGCTGAAAAAAGAAACTCAAACAACAATCACCCTCGGTCGGTCTGACTGCCAGGTAATGGGCGGTTTGACCGCTCCCTCAGGCTGACAGAAAAATCAACACTATTTTGGATCCACAAAAGACCTAACTTTTGATTCACAAGTCCAAATCACTTGAGATTTTAGACACGACTCGACAAGAAAGTCAAGAACATATTCCAATCGAAGACCTAGACAATCCTAGACAAGATTCCATAAATTTCTTGTTTGAGTGCAAGAGGCCTCAAAATCGGGTGAAAACCAAAAGTTGATCCAAAGACTTGCTCGTGGATTAAAGATGGTCAAGATAGCATTAGGTAAACTTTTAGAAGTCCTAGAAAGCTATATAATAAAAAAGACCAAGGTAAAACCTCTAAAATACAAAAACTAAAAAACTAAAGAAAAAGAGCAAAAACAAGAGACAAATTATCTTGGCACGAATTTGATTGGATTGATATTGATGAATTGAAGCTTTACGACCACTCCACCATGGAGTACAAAATCTCACTCGTGAGCACTCAATCTCACAAATTTTCTCTCAATACATCTCTCAAACCACAACCTCCTCTATTATCTCCCCTTTTCGATAAATCTCAAATTAGAGTTTCTAGGCTTAGTTGGTGTGCAAATTATGCACCACCCCTTATATAGTGGAGGCCAGGACTTGAGAGAAACCCTAATGGGTACCGTTAAGCCCACACACAAACAGGTCTCACACTTACGCACGCTTCTCAAGACAGATGATCCGGTGATCCCAAATCTGTCTCTGCGTGATCTTGTCCTTCTCATGACCTAAACCGCTTATCCTTTCCGTCGTCATCTGCCATGATTTCTCCAAGATCATCAACCGGTATTTTAGTGAAGATACCAAAATACTCCTTCTGGACCCTTCCATCCTTGACCGAGTCCAATCTTGTGTTGGCAAGTCTCTCCTATCCGGCTCCCACTGGACCGTCTCAACACTTGCACTGGCTCAAGCCACTTGATGCAACCCGTTGCACCAAACTCCCTGTTTTTGTCCATCTTGCGCCTTGCTTGAGACTAATCACTACACCCGATGTTGTTGATTGTTCTGGACCTTGATTTCACCAAACCAAATCCCGATCATCCTTGTCGTTGGCCGTAGTTGACTCCAAACGTCTCTGCACAACAATAAACCAAGAAATCGATTCCCACATAAGTTCTTCGCAACTTGACCCATGTTAACCAAAATATGCATCATGCAACACATATACAACAATCCCATGACTTTTGGCAAATTCTCAAAATTCAACATATCTCACTATGCATTGAGCCACCATGGCCGGTCAGACCGGCGCCCTTAGTCCGGTCAGACCGCCAACCAATATCTGGTCAGACCGTGCCAGCCACTGACAGGTGACTGGCTTGACCGCCAGCAGTCTTACCGCCATAGAGTGGCCGGTCAGACCGCTTCCCAAAACTAGAAAACACCTCTCTCTGGACTTTTCGGTTAAGCTTTATTTAGTTTCGCATCCAGTTTCCATTTTTAGTGGTATCCGTGCAAACACATTCCCAAACACTCCCACACAAGTTTTTGATGCCCATTTGCACAACTTTGCACTGCCGGTCAGAACGCCTGAACCCTGACATCATGCCAACTTTTACAAAACTGAGAATTCACCCCCCCCCCCCCAAACTCCTCAACAATGATGCTAATTGTTTATCACTAAGACTAAGACCACACCACATGGTCTCCTACTAACTCTATCTACTACTCTGACTGGAACATGAGAAAAGATAAGGAGGATCTCAATTTCTAGAGAGTATAGCTAGATGTGACTTGTTTGGAACAAAGACAGATAAATTTTTTTTGGTCTGAACTCCTTTTATTTGCAAAGAGTTACGCATACTGACATACATGCATGCACCGCTATGCCAACTTTTTTAGGAAATTAAATGCTAGTTAGTCTCAGATTGCACCCTAAACAAGATGATGTACCTATAAAAATACTACATTAAGTTTTTTTTTTTGGGAGTCCACAAGGGCATGCAAGCATGCACGTCAAAACCCTAGCTAAGACCCTAAGAGGTTACAAGACAAGAGAGTACCGGCTGAAGAGAAGCTGCATATATACAATTTTGCATGCATGCAGAGGCAGAGCTATGCACTAGTCTCTACTGATCTGGGTTGTTGAACAACCGATTGATCATGATCAGTTGCACCTGAATTACCTGACGCAATGCCGGAAGACCGCCAAGGACTCGGCCGGCTAGCCTCCGGTCAGAAAGCCAAAATACTCCTCTCCTCCTTTCCTTCCAAACGGTTTATATATACACAAACCACACATCCCCATCTTCTCCACTACCACTCAGCTTCATCGGCTCTCTCCCTTTCCCCTTCCTGCTTGCCCACCCAACAGGCACGCTGCGCACGCACTCACCACTCCCTCCCATCCCTCTCTACTATCCTCTCGCACATCAACCACACCAAGAAATCAAACGATAAATTAAACTGAGGTATATAGATCAGTAGATCGACATGGGAGATCATGAGATGATGCATGCTGCTCCGGCCATGTACAACGGCGGCGGCGGCGGCAGCGGCACTGCCACTCATGGCATCTGGTGGAACACGGCGGTGCCCGCGGCGACGTGCTCGACGGAGCTCGCCGGGACGTTCAGCACCTGGTCTTCCGCGCTGGCTCCTAGCTATGACATGGCGGCCGACGGCGGCAAGGCCAAGAGCACCACCACGGCCTCCTCGGAGTCGCCCGGAAACAACAGCTCAATAACCTTCCAAGAGCCAACCAGCACCCCGGATCCGTCAGGCGTCGCCGCCGTGTCGCAGCCGGCCCTGGCCGGTTTCACCGACTGGAACCATCCTTTCATGTAAGTTCGATTCTACCCGCACCCCGGATCCGTCAGGCGTCGCCGCAGGATGTTAGCATGTTAGAGTTCAGCAATGGATGCGGCGAAATACTGGATCCTCCATTGCATGACGCTGAAATCTCTATATCTCTGTGTGTTTTTACAGGAACAGTGGTGCTAGTTTGCATGGGTTTCTGCAAGATGGCCACCAGGACATTAGCTCAAGAACCGACCAGAGCCACATCAACGCATTAAGCTTGATGAATCCCTCATCAAATAACCTAGAGCTGTACGGCCACCACGAGCAGGATCACAACCAGCTGCTATCCAACCTCGGATCCGAGCTGCTCTTGTCGCCGACCTCACCGTACGGGTTCCAGTCGTCGCTGCTCCGAAGCCTCATGGAGCCGGCGGCCAAGCCGGCTATGCCGGGGTTTCAGCAGTATCAGTACCAGCAGATGGGCCAGAGTACACAGGCTGCGAGGTTTGGGCCGGCAGGGGTCAGGGAGCCACTCCAGTTCTGGAACCCTTCTGCCGGGTTCGGCATGGCAGCGGCGGCGCCTGACCAAGCTAGTGTACGTGCTGCGAAACCGTCGCAGGCGCCTCGTGCTGCAAGCCTTGCATTAAAGGTCGGTACTTACAAGATACAAATATTTCACGGCATCATACATCGGATAATACATATTTTATATGTGGCAAGTTGTAATTAACGCTTGTTATCTATATGTGTAGACCGCGTTAGAAGGAGTTGGAGACTCTAGCTCAATCATCACCAAGAAGGCGAACGGCGAGCCGGCGTTCAAGAAACCGAGACTCGAGACGCCCTCGCCATTGCCGACCTTCAAGGTAGACATACCTAGCTAGCTATTATCCACGGTGAACTCAATTTGGTTTAATTAAACTTGATATGCATTATTTGATGCTATTTAGATGAAAACCCAGATGCATCCTTCTTAAAATTTGCATATGTGCAATATATTTCAGGTTAGGAAGGAGAAGCTAGGGGACAGGATCACAGCACTCCAACAACTAGTCTCCCCTTTTGGAAAGGTGAGGGAGGCTTTTGATGATTAATGTGCGCTATATTACAAACTAGTGCTTGGAACTATATATCAACATCTTCCCTGCAAAAGAGTTCTTCCTTTTCTCTCCTCCTTTTGAGATCTAACACACACACAACGCAATCTTATTTCTCGGTACGCGCGCATGCAGACTGATACCGCATCGGTGCTCCATGAAACCATCGAGTACATCAAGTTCCTCCACGACCAAGTTGGTGTAAGTGTGCAAGTACCATGATTCCCCACCTTTAATCATAGCATCTGGAGCACGAATTCCATCACATGTTTCTTCACATGAATCATCAGAAGACTCAGAGGCTGAACATTGTGTTGTGGTTGTTTCTGCAGGCCCATAGTGCTCCATACTTGAAGAACGGCCATCAAGTGCCCCACTTGAAGGTATAGTCAGCGTGGATGCTGCATGCTTGCTCTCCTTTTCATTGTGATGGATCATGGTACATGCATGATGCATCATCTCTGTTCAAGTGTGCTGATCGCTTTACATGCCTGTGTGTATGGTTCATTTCAGAGCTCAAGTCCTGACAAGTCCAAGGACGGCGAGCTATCACTGAAGGGCCGGGGGCTGTGCCTGGTCCCGATATCGAGCACGTTCGCGGTGGCCAGCGAGGTGCCCGTCGACTTCTGGATTCCATTTGGCGCCAACTTTAGGTAGAAGAAGGCTGGAGCTCCGATCAGAAGCGTCAAACGAATAGCTAGGGAAGATCGATCTGATGTTTATTGATCTTATCTAGTATTATATGATCATAATTCGTAACTGGTAGTACTGAGCTGTGGTAGTGATGAGCGTAGCGCTGAGCTAGCTAGATGAACCTTTGGAATGAGTGCTTGAAGACTTGGATTCATTCTTCAGGTTCATCAGATAATAAGGGATCAGCAAGTTGAGAGGACTGAATCCTGTACTGATCATCATCAGGTTCTTATGATTGGTTGTTAGGTTGCATCATTGAGTAGTTGTGGAAGAATTTGTTAAAGAATCAATGGTTTAATTTAGTTATGGATCAAAGTATGTAGCAGGTTTCTCTATTGATATTGTACCAAATAAAGGTGGCGTCTCCTTGATTAATCAGCACTAACTTTTTTGCTCGCTTCTCTTTTGAATCTAACCACATGTTTTGCTATTAAGTAGGGCTTCAAGAATTTGTGCAATTGTGTCTTTTGCTTAAATATTGCCAGAATCTTCCAGGTTAAATTATTCCATTTATGTAGTGGATATCAGCGCATGCATAACTTTTGCATAGGCATATTCTACATTTCCGTTTTTTAATTATGGGGACACGTAGACGAACGCAAATTGATATCAAAGAGTGTAAATCATATACCGCGTTCCTTATTTCTACCAATTAAGCTGCCACCACAGTTTATTGATAAAATGAATGATATCGATCAAAGTAGTACTTTGCCGGGCCAATCAAAGTAGTCATTTTGGGTATGATGAACTCAGCAAATTAAGCTCTAAAATTAACAGCACAAGATGTACTACATGAGTACTATTCTCCTCTAGAGACATGATTAATGAGATTGATGCGACACAAAGAACTAATGCGTGCTTCTAATCTCCAGAAGAAACAAAATCTGGATTTTCTTCATAAAAACGTGTAAAATCTAAACCAATATATTATTTATGCCCTTCGTCTTTTATTACGTACGTACAAATTCCATGGGAGTTGTGAGACCATGTGGAGGTCCTCCCATGTGTTGTGATGAGTAATTGACACTTTGGTTTGATTGGTTTTGGAGTTTGCTTTTGGAAAGAGTCAAAATGGATTTGAAGTCATCTTGATAGGCTGGAGTATCCGAGGAGTAGGTCGGATCATCCGTGTGGGGTGGATGATCCGGGTTACCCGGACCATTGGGTAGGATCATTGATCCAATCGGATCATCTGGGTCACTCGGATCATAGGTCAGATCATTTGTCTAGTGAAGGTGTAATTTCAGGATTGCATGGGTCGTATCATCCGGGCCACTTGGATCATAGGTCGGATCATTTATCCAGCAAGCATGTTTTTTTAATGTTTTGAGCCGTTTCAGAATGTTCCGTCGATCCGATGGCCATGGGGCCTTAATGTCTTTTGTAGAGGATTTCAAGATGAGTCTATTGGTGATGTTTTTAGGGCAATTGTGAGTTGGTTATGATGAGATTTTGCTATGTGAAAGCTATGGTGCATATAGGTGCATATGGAGCAAAGTTGGATGGGTTGATGGTTCTAGGATATTGACGTTAGTGCATATGGATTGCATGATACATGTTTTGACTAATGTGGGTTAAGTCAAGAAGAACTTGTGCCCGAAAATATCTTCTTGATATATTTGTGTGCATAGTTGATTGGAGTCAACTATGATTAACGATGGGCGGACCTAGACTTGATTAGGAGAACCAAGGTTCAGAACGGTTAAGGAGATTGCGTGAGATGGTTTGGCTCAAGCAAAACGCAACACGAACAAGGATCATGGAAGGCCAGGATGGAGATGTGCTTTTCGAGACAAAGTGGTGTAAGTGGCGCTCAAGTGACCTGGCCCATTGCAAGTGACAACAGTTTGGTTGGATCCAAACGCATTGGAGACTTGGAGGAAAGTCATTGGTGCCATGTTCAACGATTTGAAGCGATGAAGTTGCTTGAAGAAGAAGAAAGAGCATGGAGGCTAGTAGAGGGGTATTTTGGGAAATTGCCCAATGCCAGAAATCTTATGGAGATCAAAATCATAACGTATGGAAGAGTGGTTTAGGTCAAGAAAAAGCGGATTGGATCACAGAGGACAAGTGGAGTGATTGAAATTGGATCAAAACTTATGTGCTTTGAAAAGTGTGCATAAGTGGTATGCGTGAGTGAAAAAACTCGGTGTGAGCTGGGTTAACGGGTTTTCCCAAGTGTAATAAGTGGATGATATCCATTAAGAGTCCAGATCTAGGGCTAAGGGAAATAGAGGGATGAGAGCCTTCTCTATAGGGTCAGGTCTAAAGGGGTCTCTTGTGCCTTGTGCTCAAAATAAGTGTGAGAGAGCTCAAAGTTTGTGAGAGATCCTGTCTTAGTGGCTTTGTTCTTCGGTGGAGTGGTTGTAATCATTTATCTTAGTGTGAAATACATCAAATTCTTGCTGGCATATGTGTTCCTCTTGTGTTTGATGTGTTTTCTCTTGAGTTGAGTGGTTGTTTTGCCTTGTCCTTTTGATTCTTGATCTTGCTGAGCTCCAAGTATGTGTAAGTAATGGGATAGACTTATGGAGGTCAGATCCAATCCATCTAGGGGCTTCTAAGGCAAGTTCTTGAGTTTTGCCCGGTTCCTGGCTTGCAAAGGAAAGATTTGTGGTTTTCTTGTTGCTAGGGTTTTGGCTTCGATTCTTGCTATTCCTAAGCTTGCTATAACGTGTGGGAGTTGATTCAAGGCCACTTTGACCATCCCTTGCCCACGAGCAAGTCTCAATCCAAATTTGTTTTTTGGCCCCGTTTTGATACAACTTTCTTTGAAATGGAAAAATGTTGGAAATTTGATAATGATCTTTGAAATTATTGATTGGAATAGGTTCCTAGGGTCCTAGGAAAGTTGTGGTTCAAATCTCAGATTGATCATATCATCAACATACGAAGAAGAAGAGTCCGACCACGAGACGAAGTGTGGACAAAGAGCGCAGATCATGATCACTAGCGTAAAAGCCGCAGAAGTGACCACAGAGGAGAAGCGCTCAAACCAAGCACGAGGGCTTGCTTAAGGCCATAGAGAGAACGAGCGAAGACGCATGCACCATGCCCTCGTGAATGTAATACCGGTGGCGGAAGCATGTAGACCTCCTCACGCAACTCGCCATTAAGAAAGGCATTCTTGACATCAAGGAGAAAGCAGACCGGTGGCAATGACGCTACCTCAAGAAGAGTGCGACGGAGTCATGTGAGCCACAGAGCAAAAGTCTCATCAGAGTCACGACCATGCTCTTGCTGGAAGCCACGAGCAACAAGACGCACCTTATAGCGCTCAAGAGAGCCATCAGAGCGAGTCTTAATCTTATAGACCCACTTACACGTGATGGGACGAGAGTGAGATGGAAAAGGAACAAGATCCCAAGTACCAGTACGCTCGAGGGAAGCAATCTCCTCGGCCATAGCATGCTGCCACTCAGGGTGAGTAACAGCATCCCGATGGGAGACAGGCTCAAGAGTAGCTCCACTAGAGAAACCAAAACGGGCAGGAGGCCGAATCGACTGACGATCGCGGAGAGCGTAGCGAGGAGAAGATAACCCATCAGGGGAAGATGGATCATCAGGAGAAAATAGAACATCAGGAGAAGATGGCTCATCTGGAAGATCCTCAATACGAGGTCGACGAGTGTAGACGAGTGTAGTGGGAGGAACCTGAGGAGCCGCAGGAGACGAAGCAGGTGGCGACAACGGCGGAGAGGCCACAGGAGGAATATGTGGAGACTCAGTGGGACGGGTGGATGAGGGCAAGACAAATATAGGTGTATCTGGAAAGGTTAAAAAGGACAGAGACTCCACAGAGGAAGCCGAAACCGAAGGAGAGGTAGGACGTGGGTAGAAAGAACGAGACTCGTCGAAAGTCACATCCCGAGAAATCCGCATCGATCGACCAACAGATCCCAAAGACCGATATCCTTTGTGCTCGCATCTTGATCCCGAAAGACACACTCAACAGATCGGCGTCGGTTTGGTACGTTCGAGGGGCGAGAGAACATAGCAAACACAACCAAACAGACGAAGGGCAGAGTAGTCAGGAAGAAGACCACAAAGATGCTCAACAGGAATCGCACCCTGAAGAGCAGAAGAGGGCTGGATGTTAACGAGATGGGTGGCAGTGGAAACAGCCTCGGCCCAAAAGTGAGGTGGAATAGAGGCGGCAATCATTAGTGCACGAGCCATCTCAAGGAGATGATGATGCTTGCGCCATGACACCATTCGAGAGCATGAGCACCGGGACAGAGAAGGCGAGCGAGAGTACCGCCGAAGGAAGCTGCGCAGGTAACGAGAGAGGTACTCGCCAGCGGAGTCAGCACGAAAAACACGAATAGGGGTGGAGAACTGTGTATGGACCATAGTGGCAAATTGTTTATAGATAGATAAGACCTCACTACGAGAAGACATAAAATATATCCAAGTGTGGCGAGAAAAATCATCTATAAAAATGATATAATATCGATGACCCCCTTTCGAAACGAAGGGAGCCGGACCCCAAACATCTGAATGAACAAGATCAAAAGGACGCTGAGACACTGACTCACTATGAGGATAAGGAAGCTGAATCTGTTTACCTAACGTACGACAATCTAAAGACACATCTCCTGAGACAGACCCCAGAAGACCACGACGAACCAAAGACGACAGGCGAGATCCACACAGATGACCAAGACGGTGATGCCACTGCTGAAAAGAGCTGGTAGACGAAGTGGCAGAAGCTGAGAGACTGGCGACAACGGTAGCAGCGGAAGGAAGGTGAAGCGTCAAGCTCCCGAGAGCCAGTGAGTCAAGGCGCCAGGGCCAGAACCAACCAGAGCTCCCGTGCGGCGATCCTGAACACAACAAGAGTCAGAGTCGAGAATGACCCGACAACTAAGATCAGTAATCTGCCCAGCAGAAAGAAACTGCATGGTAAGGTGAGGAACATAAGCAACAGAAGGAACATGAAAAGATGAGTTGCTAAGAGGGCCTCGACTGAGACGAAAGAGATGTACCATCGCAGTAAGAACACCGGGGAGAATCAAGGGGTGTAATGAAAGACGAGTGGAAGGATCAGAGTCATGTGAAAAGATGCTCCGTAATCAAGAATCCACGGGAGGTACTGACGTGTAGAAGGTGGTTTCGGTGCGAAGAGTCGATGCGAGCCGCAGAACTCGTCGAGGAGAACACAGGCGGCAAGCGGCGGCGAAGTCCGCTATCTCCCGCCGTGAAAGAAAAAGTCAAGAAGTTGATGCAGCGTCGATGTAGAAGCACGGTGCAGTGCTAGTAGAAGAACGGCGAGAAAGATGCCGCTTGCTTATAGCATCGACTCAATGTGGCGACCTTATTGCGGTAGGAGCAATGAGGACGACCACCGCCGGATGGAGGCGGCGCCACCACCGTGGCGGCCACTGGAGGAGGCAGTGTGCTGACGCGTGGAGCCGTCACTGTAGCAGGTGGGCGGATGGCGAGCACGGAGGGGAGTGGTAGCATACCAGCACCACTCAAGCGAGTCTCCTCCGCACGTATCTCAGTAAGAGCCTCCAGGAGAGTGACACGAGGGTGGCGTGCAAGGAGTTGGGCACGCCGCTGCTCGAACTCAGGACGAAGCGAGTAAGAAACTCGTAGATCCGCCAAACCTCAGTCAAGACGTTTAGCTAGGCAAAGAGCGGAGCGGCGCGGCGGCCGGCGCGGAGAGTCCACCGACGCCGACAGCGAAGTGCTCGAGCGTAAAAAGCGTCAACAGTAGCATCACCCTGCTGAAGAGAGTGCTCCTGGCGGACCACGGATAGGTAGAGAGCATCACCGGAGGGCTCGTAGCGCTGACGAAGGTGAGTCCACATCTCGAAAGCAGGAGGTAGTCCCACAACCTCAGAAGAGAACTGAGGTTGGATACTGGCGATGAGGACAGCAGCAGCCGAGCGCCGTCGTCGCACTACCGAGTGTAGGCGTCAGCGATCCTTGTAGAAGTCCGAGCCTCTGGTAGGCGAGAGATAGCCTCATCATCGGCAAGGCGGCGGTTCAAGCAGACCTTGCCTTGTCATTTGTTGAAGCGGCGCAACAGCGAGGCTCCGTCGAGGTGTAGGGCAAGGTGGACGGGTAACATCGCCGAAGGACGCCCGAGAGGCGAAGACCACGCATGTGGATGCGCATGTGAGGCACGCAAGTCGGTGTAATTAACACCATCGAAGATCACCGCAACGAGGAGGGAAGCGGTACCCATTGGTAGCGGCGCCGGCGGCACGGCGACCAAGACAACGGTCTAACAGCGCGCCGGGCGGCGTGGCGGTTAGAACGACGTTTTTCCAAGCCGCTTACTCGGCCAGAGGCCCGCCCACTCAACGCGCGACGCACACGCGCGCACGGGGAACCCTAGTTCCCCGGCAGCGGGCAGCGAGCGAGCGCGGCGGCGATGGCGAGCGCCGCTCGGCGCACGGCGCTGCGGTGGCGGCATTTGGAGTCACGGTTTGAAAGTTGTGCTTGTTTTGGTCTCGATTTGTGTTGCTGCTTTTTCGTTGTGTTGACCCGGATCGTCTGATGAGTCAAGTAGGATAATCTGATTGAAGCAGATCATCCGAGTCAAGTAGGATTATCTAACTCAAGTATTTCTGCAATTCGTTATAGCTTTCGATTCGGGCTTTTGTGTTGGTTTCCGCTGCTCGTATCAAGGCTATGATCTTTGTAGCTCCTCATAACTATTGGAGTAAAAGAATATCGGAATATTTAGGAGGAAAAATTAGAGGCTCATGTTCACCCCTCTGGTAGCAATTAGCATATCACCGATCCTGCAGGAGTTTTACATACTGATACATAGAAAATGACTGAAACTCTGAAACTCTACACATGCTGACCGACACACCATGCGTTGTGCGGTATTGAAACCTTACGTTTTGGTAGCATTGCACCATATCCAATACACTTTTAGGTCTTGTTGAGTCTATATGCGTGGATGAGTGTTGAAATAGCATGAGTAAAACCCCACCTTTTCAGAACAAATTGAACTTTTTTACTGGGATAGTTGATATATATTCAAAACTCAATACAAACGATCTTCAAAAGAAATTCAAAGCAAGAAAGTGCTTGTGGTGGAACTATCAAATACTTACTTCCCCACTATCCATTAATTTCTAACTGTTCTTTCGTTGGAACAAAATGAACTCATGTATCTGTCATAGAATTTAAAACGGCTTTCACTTCTATGAAAGCTACTGTGAGTCAGTTCAACGCACTCTTCGTTAGTGAAATGGTAAACCAAATATGACGAACTCATAAAGCAACCATGCAAGAACAGTTTAACAAAATTCAGCACCTCTTTCTTGGTTCTTGGGCAGCACCATGGATATCTAGAAGACAAGTCTTCAGAAAAGAGTTCTAACCGTTTACCTGACGATCAAAATGGAGCACTACAATATTTACCAACGCAGTTAGAAAATCGTGGGTGACATCTCTGCGCTGCATGCATCCACCAACGGCCTCTGAGGTTCGCCTCGTATGGTCGGTCAGCTCAGGTGTGCCACATGGCTCTCCAAGCCTGCCTAGAACGTTTACAAGGCTAGACATCGGATTACGCAACGCGGCTGCCGCCTCGCTCGTCGCGTCATCGGAGAGGATGAAGACGGCAGACACCTCTCAGTCACATGCTAGCTGAACCTGATACATTCAGAATCTGCGAGTCATAGCAACCCTGAAATGTAAATAATTGAATGTGATTTCTGAAATTTCAGTGGATGTAGGCTTTGGCTGAGTTAGGCTGCAATGTTGAAATGTGATTTCTGAAAACAGGAGGGATGGATTCGGCTCTTACATGTCAAGGTCACTTGAAAAGGCCTTCCTACCTTCCTGATACGGAGAGATTCGCAGAAGCCCTCACTTTCTGACCTTTTTCATTTAGGCTGGAAGTCAAACCTGTACTTCCAACAGTTTCTATACCTGAAGTTTGGGATACCACATCAGAAAAACGAGAGTCCCAGGCCAGTAAACTTAACCTGCTTTCAACTAGCAACCTAAGATAAAATTCAAGTCCGAGAACGCTTGGTACTTGACAGTAATATGTATTGCCCGCCAATCCAGAGGAAACACGTGATTTCTACAAGCCATGTTACAAAAATTACCAATTCATAGCATTGACTGACAGAGGAATCCCGGAAACAGAAAATTGGAAAGCAATTGCTTAAGTAGTGATCTACACATGATCAGGTAGCCTTCTTCCAATTTGGCAAGGTGAAAACGATCGCACAAACTTATGGAAACAGTTTTTTATGAAAAATAACCCACATGTGGATTACAATGTATTTAATGGAAGTATCTACAAACATGAATTGGTAATGGAATTGTTCAACCACAAAAATTAGAGAAGTTTACAAAATAGGGAACAATGAAATTAAACATTTAACGCCCCTCTAGTGTTGTGATACTCATGTTCTTCAGAGATCTTCCCATGCTCTCTCTTGGGTCTTCAGTTTCATAATTCCTTAAGAGTACAATATACAGGCTCCTTTGGAGTAGGAAGAGGGGGCAGTTTCATTCTTTTACATGAACACAATGGATGGCATAACTGGCCTAGTATTGAAATTTACAAAACATGAGGAAAAATGAAGCTAAACATTTAACGCCCCTCTACTGCTGTGATACTCATGTAATTCAGAGATCTTCCCACGTTTTCTCTCGAGCCTTCAGTTTCATATTTCCTTAGCGTAAAATATATAGGTTGCACTGGGGTAGGAAGCGGGGCTGTTTCGTTCTCTAACATGAACACAACGGATGACATGAGCGGCCTAGCATTAGGATGGTCTTGAACACACAAGAGTCCTAAATGAATACATCGTAAAACTTCTTGAGGTGGACAACTCTCCACAATGGATAAGTCCACCAATTCACTTGCATTTCCATCTTTCCATAAGCTCCATGCCTGAGCCAATGAAATCAAGTTCCGATTAGGTACTCGTCAAGTGTTCGAGTTATTGAAAAATTGAACATTCAACTATACTTACATAAGCTATAAGGTTTGGAAAGTCCGATATGAGATGGGGTGAGCTGATCTTTAACCCACTTACAATCTCCAACATTAGAACACCAAAGCTATATGTGTCAGACTTGACAGAAAAGGAACCTTCCATCGCATATTCAGGAGACATGTAGCCACTGTTTGCATTATTCCAAAAACAATGTAATGTACAGTTCGAATTAGTTAAGCTGTAAAATTTCACCATGTTAATCACTAGCTCGTGCATGAATTACTTACTATGTCCCAACAACCCGGGTAGTGTTCCCTTGTTGCTCGTTTCCTCCGAAGATCCTTGCCATACCGAAATCTGATATTTTCGGAGTCATTTCTGCGTCCAACAAGATATTGCTTGCTTTGAGATCTCTATGAACTATCGTTAATCTTGAATCTTGGTGGAGATAAAGAAGCCCTCTTGCTATCCCTTTAATTATTTTGAATCGTGTTGGCCAATCAAGCACGCATTTTCTTGTAGCATCTTCCAAGATCAGTGTGAAATGAAATGTATTGTCAGTCGTCATGAATATCCATTCAGTTAATCTAGAGTGTTTTACGATATGTGATCATAATTCAGAACATACCAAAAATGAAGGCATCTAAGCTTTTGTTAGGTAAGTATTCGTAGACTAGTAACTTCTCATCTTCATGAATGCAGTAACCAAGAAGTTGAACTAAGTTTCTATGCTGCAATTTGGCAATCAGAACTACTTCGTTTCTGAACTCCTCGACTCCTTGCCCAGAACCCTTACTGAGCCTTTTTACAGCAACTTCCTCGTCACCTTCCAACATTCCCTGCATGAGTGCACCGTTCTTCAATTGAACAAGATAAAAGCTATAATATTTCTTCTACTGAAATTATCAAGCTAAAACTTTTTGTTACCTTGTAAACTTTTCCGAAACCACCTTTTCCAAGAATGTTGTAATCGGAGAAATTGTCCGTTGCAGTGAGAATATCTTCGAAGCCAACAGATGCAAGTTCTATATTTTCTTTCTCAATTTCATTGAAAGCGTTTAAGTGCTGTTTTGTATGTTTGTTCCGAATTTTCCTGCTAAAGCGTTTGCCTGACAGGAACACCTTCATATCAGTATTGTTTCCAGCGAATACCTCATTAACATTGCATTATGAAAAGTGAAGCAAGTCTTGTTCTACCTCTTGACTTGCATATCCAGACAAGGCATATGCATGTGAGTATCAGCAGACTAGCCATAGCCGGGAGTATAATCTTCAGTACAGCACTCTTCTTTTTGTTAACTGCAGATTTGTAGTCCACCAAGGGAATAACGCTATCATAATCTAACGTAATGCATTTTTTTAAGTGTCGTATTTACTGTGAATAGTATGTTATTCTAACCACATCTAGCATTCCACATCAAGGGCATTGATCACACTGTACAATCAATAAGTGTGCAAGGAAAGGTAAATACCCGGTGAGCTGGGAAGACGGAGGTACAGGTTCTCACCGCCATTCTCGAACTTTGCCATGTCGATAAGCTCCCCTTGCCAAATCAAGCACCTTGACCGGTCCATCGTCGTGCCGACATTAGTTGGGTTAGTATAAGCGTACGCGATGCATGAGCAATTGCGGCTACACTGTTCTGCGCATTGGTCCAAGCTTCTGTTCATGATGTACAAGAACTTGTCGGGTGTCTTCATGTTAGGCAAGGTCGTGAAGTTA
Organism: Ampelocalamus luodianensis; assembly: GCA_036346255.1. Taxonomy (NCBI): domain Eukaryota; kingdom Viridiplantae; phylum Streptophyta; class Magnoliopsida; order Poales; family Poaceae; genus Ampelocalamus; species Ampelocalamus luodianensis. Next base: position 4,778,619 of record CM070624.1, on the reverse strand, counting down.
TCTCCGTGACCACACTTCAGCTCCTCCTTTCTCTGACATCCTCTGGAGAAGTTAAGACCATCGGGCTGAAACCCACTGAGGCACTTGCAGGTCCGAACCGCTTCAGTGGCATCGCAGTAGCCAAACGGGCCGCACGAGGCGTAGCGGTCACAGCTAGTATCGGGGTGCTCCAAGAAAACCACCCAAGACGATGAGCTGCTGTTCCATGTCCGAAACTTCACCATGCCCGTGTAGTGCAGCATCATGTGCATGTTTGGCGAGCCATCAGAGACGGCGAACGTCATGTACAACTCGCCCCCTCTGTTGACAATTGTTTGGGACATGATGGAGCCGGTGTTGCTCTGATACAGTGCGGAGACCAATTGACCATCCCACGCAGCTCTGCGCCAGTACAGTCTCGTTCCATTCCAGATGACGATTTGGAGATCCGAGCTGGAGTCCGCGCCCATGGAGTAGTCGCCGGTGGATGGGTCATCAGGGCCCCTCCAAGCAATGAGGCGATTGGAGCGGTCCGCGTTGTTGCGCAACAGTACAGTCATGGTGGGGAGGATGGTGTCGGTTGGGTGATGGAAGCTCTCCCATATTTCCGTGCCGTTCGGCAACCGGACAACCAAGTTCCCGGAATCAAGCAGTATAGCGGCAGTTCCGGCACCTCTGGTGGTGATGTTGTTCGTCGTCGTCCAAACAATACGGTCTTCGGAGTCGAACAAAACAAGGTCAGAGCTGTTGGTGACAACCAGCTTCCCGGATGAATTGGTGGTGATTGGATTGTCGCGGTTGGCAACCCACACATATGTTCGCTCAGGGATGTTGTGGTACCATATGCCGACATATAAGCTCGCAGTTGAGTTTGCGGGGAAGAAGCCGAGAGCAAAGATACCACCGTTCGAGATGAGCACGTCCCTATGGGAGAGTGGCTTTGCAGGTGTTAGCTGGTCATCAGACCTGCAGAAACAAATCAAGAAGAGGAGGATGAAAACGAGGAGGGAAATCATATCCATTAGGCCTTGCCGCCTTGTTTTGCATGTGCTTCTGAAGAACAAAGCAAGGAGCAGAAGATGGAGCACTGTTCAGAATTTATTGTCCCTCAAATTGAAATGTGGCGCCTTGTCACATTTGCATTGGGGGAATCCAGCTCGCCGAGCAAAATATCAGAGTACAGGATAGCAGTAGCACCCTTCAGTTGTCGTTTGCGGAAGTTGAGATTGTAGAATTGCAGGTACTGGGATGCAGTCAGTCAGGGACAACGACTAGCAAATTGACGCGTCATTGGAATTTTCCGAGGTGCAAGGGAATCCCGAATCGTGGCGTATGTACTTGCCACTCGCTAGGAATACAGCGTTAAATTTCCGGGAACTCGCACAGCGACAGATGTCACAGCGACACAAGACCACTACTACTAGGAGTAGTTGATTATTCAGCGTTGCTGATGGTCTATCAGATTCAGGGGGATTGTACAAGTAGGAATTTTTATCAGCATATGCAACAGGGAAAAGGAGAGTACCGACAGGGGAGCTCCGACGGGATAGCTCGAGGCGGCGGCGGCGCCGGCGCCGGCGCCGTTACATATCGGGCGGGAGGGTCGCCGCCGGTGGCCCTCGGCTGCGAGACGAGACCTCCATGGCGCCGCCTGTCGCCGGCTGCGGCGGTGCTAGGGTCGGGGGAAATAGGGGTGGAGAACGGCAGTAGGAAACCGTCGTGTCTTCTCATACGACCTGAACCATTTTATTTACCTCATGGGCCGTCAGAAGAATAGTGGGCTACCAAGGCTCGTTATGCGGATGCTCCAGTTCAGGTGGCAGCTCTTTTACTTCATGCATACCATGAACAAGTTCAGCATCGTCTGTCATGGCTTTCAAGAGAGAAGTTCAGCATCTACCACGGAGAGAGAGATGGATATGTCACCATGACTCTCGCCCAGACGACCAAGATGCAAGCTAATAAGCCAAAATTGCTTTATCTGAAGGATCTAATAAGGAGCGACGGCAAGATCGGGTAGCCTTCTTGAATTGGCGTTGGAGCCACTGAAGTGAAGAAGAAAAGCACAAGAGCACAAGCGCCAAAGAAATAAATCCTCTAGAATGTAGTATATAATTTTTTTGAAGGGAATACAACAAAGGGGAGAGCCTAAGGTTAATAGTGTACAAAATATTTATAGGAAGAAATGAGGATCTTAACTACTGAATATAAGCTGAATAGCTAAACATCTAGCGTCCTGCCAGCGTCGTCAAACTTGCGTTGTTAATAGAGTTCTCTGAGTTCTCCCTTGCTCCTTGGGTTTCACATTTCCTTTCTGAGAAATAAATAGGCTGCTTTGGCATTGGGCGTGACATGGCTTCATTGTCCAGCATGGACACAACTAGTGACATGAGTGGCCTATCATTTGCGCTGTCCTGAACACACAAGAGTCCAATATGGATGCACTGCAAGACCTCACTTAGTGAACAACTCTCCAAAGTCAATGTGTCCACGAAATCCCTTGCTTTTCCATCTTTCCATAAGTTCCATGCCTGAAACATGACAAGAAAATTCACATTTATATTGGCTATATTCTGTTCGAGCTGTCCAAATTTGAAGCATTTGGTAGCACTTACATGAGCTATCAGGTTTGAATATTCCATTATAAGAAGATGAGGTGAGCTGATCTTTAATCCGCTTACAATTTCCAATAGCAAAATACCATAGCTGTAGGTGTCGGACTTGACTGAGAAAATGCCTTCCATCGCATATTCAGGTGACATGTAACCGCTATTTTTTTTGGTGAAATGGTAAGAGCATTGCCATTATTGCATTAAAGATAGGTAGACAGAAAGAACATGTTCAGAAGATACAAAAGCAAAACAAAAAATAAAGATGAAAGGCAGGAGTCACTCCTTGAAATGTAACAGCTATTTGAATCATTTGACAAGCAGGCAGGCATAATTTGGATTATTTCAAGCGCATAAATAATATGTTGGGAGAGCTAGCGCAAGAGTTACTTACTATGTCCCAACAACTCGTTTAGTACTTGCTTGTTGCTCGTTGCCTCCAAAGATTCTTGCCATTCCAAAATCTGATATTTTCGGGTTCATCTCTGCATCCAGCAAGATGTTGCTTGCTTTGAGATCTCTATGAATTATCGTCATTCTCGAATCTTGGTGGAGATATAGAATTCCTCTAGCTATCCCTTTGACTATGTTGAATCGTGTTGGCCAATCAAGCATAGACTTCCTTGCATCATCTGCCAAGATCAATATGAAACGAAACTCGTTAGTCGTCATGAACATCATTCTGAATCTAAGAACTTATTGAAATATGTGATCAGAAGAACTTTTTGCAATATGTGATCAGATGTTAGAACATACCAAAAAGGAAGGCATCCAAACTTTTGTTAGGTAAGTATTCGTAGATCAGTAACTTCTCATCTTCATGAATGCAGCAACCATAAAGTCTAACTAGGTTTCTGTGCTGCAATTTGGCAATTAGAACTACTTCGTTTCTGAACTCTTCTATACCTTGTCCAGAACCCTTAATAAGCCTTTTGATAGCAACTTCCTTTCCACCATCCAATATTCCCTAGATGATTGCACCATTCAGAATTGGCAAACGATGAAAGGCACAATTTTTCCCGTTACTATAATTATCTTTTGAAAAAACAATTTACATTGTAATTATCGACGTAAAACTTTTTGTTACCTTATAAACTTTTCCAAAACCTCCCCTTCCAAGCAGGTTGGAATCAGAAAAAATATTTGTTGCGACAAGAATGTCTTCGAAGCTAACAAATGGAAATTCGACATTTTCGCCTTCGAGTCCATTGGAAGCGCTCAAGTATCCTAGCATCAGTCTCTTCTGGATTTCCTTCTTTCGTCGTTTGCCTGATGGTAGGGACAACAATACTTTTTTTTTATTAACAATTACACAATAACTCCGCATTTCGAAAACATGGGCTCTTACCTCTGTATTTGCATATCCAGACAAGGGCTATGCATGTGAGCAGTAGCAAGCATGCTGTAATCGGGAGTACAATCTTTACTAAATTGCTCTTTTTTTGAACTGCAGAAATGTAACCCATCAGAATACACTGCATCAAATAACATTAGTTGCAATTGTATGGATTCACTTGCAAACAACACCATGACTGATCTGTGAACCTAAGCACCTACTACTAGTAACCCCTCCAGCGTTACTGCTGGGCTTGTGGTAAATCGAGGGTTTGAGGTTGCAATATGCTCGTGTAGAATACTTGCATTTTTCTGGCTACAAACTCCAAAGTAATTGGCCATTGTCAACGTAAAAAGGAGTAATTGGCTAAGATAAGTAGTTGTTTACTAGAAGAATATTATATTGACAAGTTTTTTGGCTGTTGTGCGATGCTACTGTTTTGCATGCGGCTTGATTTCTTCGACAGAGTTGATTGCTTGTGGCTGCTGTGTATTGCGATTGGACAGATTATTTGGGGGAGTTGATTGCTAGTAGAGGATGTACACGTGAGTCATTACATTGATTGTCATTGGACATGCACATGATTGCTTGTGTGTCTATATATATATATATATAGACACACACTAGCTCCTCATGAGGCCCCATAAGCTATGTAATGTGTGTACATCCTCATATATATATATATATATATATATATATATATATATATTTGATAATAGGTTTGCACCCCATTTCCATTAAAGGAAACATAGTCACAGGTCTGCTGGCGGCCGGCTGCACATATACTTAGCGGCGGCTTGATTAGTCTTTGGACTATTGACGCTGGGGGATTAGATGCTGGCGGCCGGAAGGGATTAAGGCATGCGGCGGGAAGGAATTTGTGTGCTAGAGGATTGACTCTTTTCTGGACATGCATATGTGCTAGTGGTTTTATTGTTTTCTGGACATACATGTGTGTTAGCAGCAGCAGTGATACACGGCTGTCAGGTGCATTCCTTCTTGCGAGTCTTTCTATTCAGATTGAGTGCGAAAAATCTTCTACAATCATTCAACCCCTCTGATGGTCATTAATGATCCTACATCATACTAATTACTATGTCCACAAGTCTCGTGTATAAATATTGGTGTCGATGCACACAAGCGATTGACCTGAAAAACTCCATTAAAACTAGTGACACGGCGCCTTAAGAACACTAATGTTAGCATGTCACCGTGAAAACTGGGAGGGAGCATGAAACGGTGCATACCGGAAGAATCGGCAAGACGGAGGTACAAGTTCTCGTTGAAGTCGTTGCTGGTGGACTTTCCCGTGTCGACAAGCTCCCCTGTCCAAACCAAGCACCTTGACGGGTCGGCCATAACACCAGCACTACTCATGTTGGCGTAAGCGTATGCTGTACATGCGCAGTTGCTGCTGCACTCGACCGCGCATTGGTTGAAGGTTCTGTTCCGGATATGCAAGAACTTGTCGGGAAGCATCATCCCAGGCAAGGTCACGAAATTATTTTCCTTTCCGCATTTCAATGCTTCCGTTCTCCGGCATCCTCTCGAAAAGTTCAGACCGTCTGGCTCAAACCCATCGAGGCAATGGCACGTCGGGACAGCCCCGTGTAGTCGCAATAGCCGAACGGGCCACACGAGTCGTAGATGTGGCAGCTGCCAGTGGCGGGGCGCTCATATATGACTACCCACGACGACGAGTGGTTGTTCCATCTCAGATACTGAAACTTGCCCGTGTATTCAAGCGTGATGCGCGTGTACAGTGAGCTGTCGGAGACTGTGTAGATGTAGTAGAACTCGCCCCCTCTGTTGACGATCGTTTGGTACATGATGGAGCTAGTGCTGTCCAGGTATGCGCCGCCGGACACCGACACACTGCCAAACACAGCGAGGCGGCAATACGGCTTGGTCCCGTGCCAAATGACGATCTGAAGGTTTGAATTGGGGTCGCCGCCACAGGAGAAGTCCCCAGACGATCGGTCATCAGGGCCCTTCCAAGCAACAAGACGTCCGACGGCGTGGGCCTTGTAGCTCAACAAAACCTTCATGGTCGGAAGGATTGTGTCAGTCGGGTGATCGAAGCTCTGCCATATGTCCGTGCCGTTCGGCAACCGGACAACCAAGTTCCCCGAGTTGAGTAGCACTGCGGCAACTTCAGTGCCTCCGGCGGTGATGTTGTTCTTCGCTGTCCAAGGAGTGCGGCTATGGGAGTCTGACAACACCAGGTCAGAACTGTTGGTGATGGCGAGCATAGCGGATGAAGGGGCGGCGATTGGGTTGTCGCGGTTGGCGATCCACACGACGGTGCGTCCGGGGATGCTATGGTACCATATGCCAAGGTATAAACTCCTGTTAGAACCGGTCGGGGAGAAGAAGCCGAGAGCAAAGACGCCATCCTGGGAGATGAGCATGTCGCCGCGGGAGAGCGGCTTTGCATGTGTGAGCTGGTCATCGGATTTGCAGAAACAAATCAAGAGCAAGAGGATGAAAACGGGAAGGTAGGCCATATTCATCAGGCGTTTTTTTCGCCTTGCCCACCAGGCCACCACTAACTGAGGTGCTCTTATGAACAGTTTGGCCGCCGGGAGTAGGCTTGTAGTTGGGATTTTTCTGTCTGTGAAATCGACTCTCATCGCAAGGAACTAGTCGAAGCAATGCTGTCCAGACAGCAAGGAACTAGCCAAAGCAATGCTGACAAGACGAACGGCACGAGAGCAAACTCGAAGTCTCCAAAAATGCTGCACGCGCAAAGAAAAACTGTTACTACGAATCCAGATTGGACATTGGAGCGAGAGGACGAGAGCGAAACCTCACGGCGCGGCGCGAACGCAGATCCGCTCTGGGGCGCAGACACGGACCCGCCCGGGGCGCGGCGCGGACACGGACCGTGGCTCGGCGCGGACCCGCCCGAAGGAGGAGCGGAGACGGCCATGGCGCGCGGAGCTGCTGGGGGACCCTCGGAGGGCAGACCCGGACCAGCTCGGGCGGTGGCAGACCCAAAATTTTTACATAGGTGTTTGGATTTCAGAACTAGGTTGTTCAGATATATTGATATAAATATGCCGATACTGTGAGATGTTATTTTCCCTCAAAATACTAATATGATGATACACGTATATATAATAAAATATAAAAATATAGAAATTAATGATTTCATATGGGGAAATGAGCGATATAAAGCAAGCATAATGGCATGAATTAAACAACAAATTATAGATATCAATAATAGTTGAGGTGGAAACTAGAAGTAGAGTTATTTAAGCTCCATACTTCTTATTTTACTGAGTTATGTTGTTGTTACAGGGTGCGACCAAAACTTGTGTCTGGTGTTTAGCGTGAACAAAGAGAACGATGTTCCTATTTAGTTGAAATTAATGTTTTGAGTGGTTGAAATTTTAGGTGTTCAGTAGCACTTACACAAGCTATAAGGTCAGGAAAATCCATTATAAGATGAGATGACCGTGCAGACGCGGCCTCGTTCGGGCAGTGGCCATGCGGGCCTGCGCACTTGTCGGCACGCCGTATGTCCGAGCGGTGGCGTATGGAATTGTGCACGTGGCAGAGTGAGGCTCGTCCGGATAGACATTTTTTTGCAAATGCGGCGCGAGGACAGCCATTTGTGCGATTACGACGTGGAACAGTGCTATTTATGCCAAAACCTTTTCATATGGCTCCTGCAAACCAAATGCTAATATATATTTTTTAAAATACATTTTTAAAAAATATATAGAAATAAATAGTCAAAAAGAAAATTACAAAACTTGAATTGGCGACAGGGACCTATCACTATTTTAATTGACGACAGGGACCTTGTCGTCAACAGAAAAGGATGTCAGGCATCTGTCGCTAATTGAAATGGCGATGGGACCTCGGACTTCTCCAGTGGCATGCACCTCCTTCAAACAAGAGCAATTGAAGGATTCAATCCTGTCGGGAAATGGTGACAAGTCCCTGTCTAGTTTTGTGATTTTTTTCCTACTATTTATTTTTGTAATTTTTTTTTAAATGTATTATTTTTAAAACTATCGCTAATATACTACTTCCTCCGTGACAACAGAGAGAGGACACCACAGCGACGAGTGCTACAAACATGAACTTTACAAAACATATTGAATGAACTTCACAAACCTTTACAAAACATGAACTCCCGGTGCCACATATTGAATGAATTATTTTGAATGAAACCGTTTTACCTATGTAACATCCCGTTTTGAAATTTCGAATAGTAATTGCATTTGGTTCTTGTTTCAAAATCGTATTTCAAATTAGCCGGTAATTTCAAAATCTTCTAGGTTCTATTTGATTTGGGTTTGTGTTTCAAACCTTTTTGCAATTTTCCGAATTCAAATTTCAGTTTGATTTCTCCTTTTCGGTTTTTATTTTCTCTCTCTCTCTCTCTCTCTCTCTCTCTTCCTCCCCTTTTTACCTCCAGCCGGACCCCCCCTCTTTCCTTCTTCCTTCCTGCCCTCTTCTCTGGCCAGGACAGCCCACGCCCGAGTTTCTCTCTCCCTCGTGCGCCACTGCCACCGTGAGCTCACGCTGGCGTCGCACTCATCCTCGCCGTCCTCGCCACCACACACGCGCGTTTGCCCCGCCTTGTCACCTCCGCCAACGGCTCTCGTGCCTCCCTCCTTGCGCACACCACCGTCGAACCGTCCTCTCTCCCTCGAGTGCTCTGCCAAGCCGCCAGCTCCCTCTGCCTTGCACGCCATCTCCTGCTCCCCGACAATGCCGCATGCACTTCACGCACGCGCCAGGCCGCTCCTGCCCTGTCTTGTCGCCTGACCCGCGCGCATGCTCTGCTCTGCTCGCTGCACCCCGCGTCGTGTCGCCCACGTCCACCTCCTCAATGGCCATCTCCCACCCCTTGAGGCTATAAATGGCCCCGACCACCTCCCTTGCCCCCATTGCTTACCTTCTCGAAGCAGAGTCGATGCCGAAGCTTCATTTTTGGCCGGCTCGCCTCGCTACCACTACCGCCGCCATCTCCTCCTTGGCACTCCATGGTCGATTCCTCGGAGCTGGAGCACCTCCTCGACGCCTCCGACTTTCCCCAACCGGTGGCCACGCCTCCCCACCGCCCTAGGCCGCCGCCGCCGCGAGTCCTCCCCGCGCTGGCCCAACCTCCCGTCGCCGGCCTCCTCCCGTGCTTCCATGCCTCCACGAACACTGCGGTAAGCCTCCTTCACCCTCCCTAGTGCTCATGCTCGCCTCCCCTTCGCCTTCGCTCGCTCCGGCCGTCGGCGCCTTGTTTGGCCGCCGTGCCCGTCCGCTCCCACCACCGCCGACTCCTCCTCGCGTTGTCTTGGCCGCGACGCCACCTCCCTCGGCCTCCTCCACCCCCAGCGTTCCCTTTCTCTTGTCCCCGTCGCCTTCCCAGCCCGCCGGCCGTGCGCCCCCTGGCTTCCCCCCAATCGGCAGTGAAGCTCTCTGTTTTTCTTGTGTGACCTCTGTTCTCTCATTCCTTCTCAATGGCATGTGGGCCCTCCCCTTTAAGCGTGTTAGGATGCAGCCTTTTGAGCTTAATTAGTTCATCTATTAATTGAAGATAATGCTAAATCTTTGGTTAACTTCCAATTATAAATCCCTCTGTAAATGATTGTTCAATTGATAAACTCTCTGTAAACAGTAATTGTTTAATTGATAAAAGTAATTCAATTAATCTCCTACTAATGTTTAAAAGCTATGAGATGCAAAAACTTGAATTATAAATCACGGGAACTTGAATGTGAAGCTATTCAAATATAAATTCGATGCTCTCAATATCTCGCTCTAGAAACTTGAATCCTAATTGCTAATTCTATCAAAAGATCTTTGGTCCAAATAATAAGGATCATATCTTTATCCTCCGATCTGAAAATTATCAAAGGTAATTAGAAATAATTAAAGTAAAGATAAGTCCGGCAAAAAAATCCAGTATCATCTCCATGTAACAAAAATCATAAAGACGTTTAAAATGGTGATTTAATAATTAAGGAAAAGCATTGAAATCTTAAGTCCCTTATCTTTATCTCAAGTATAGCTTATGCTTGGATATATACATACTTGTGTAAGCGGCAAATAAGTTAAACGATAAGATAATTAACTAATATTCCCTTGCCATCTAATTTAAAATGCAGACTTAAAATTGACATCTTGCCAAAAATATAATCTTGCCTAAATATCAATCATCCTATCTTTATCTCTAGTTTTGAATCATCTATGGTATCCGCAATGCAAGGCACAACCTTAAGAAGGGAACTACGTTAAAATATGGACTTCAAGTTTAACTCGATGATTAAAAATTATACTCCTCACATGTTAAATCCACATCCCAATCTCTAATGGATAACACACATCAAATAAATGCCCAGTGTTCTTTCAGACCCATATCTATCTACCCAACTCGTGGAGCTTCCTTAATAGATATCCATAAATTAAAAGAAGCTTTTTGAATCTAAGTTCAAGCTATGTCTTTTCCCGATCGGCAATATCTTGCCAACTTCCAAATCCGAAGTGTATATCCCTGCGTATGTTCCTTTGACTTTGACCCTTCCTTGTTTTCCTTCTCGGCAGAATTCCTCCGCCATTTCCTCTTTCGCTCAAATTGTTGTTTCACTTTGTCAAACATCCCCAATTCGCTAAATCTTCTCTCTTATTCTCGATCATCGCAAATCTTAATCAAGCTCAATTGATTTTATTTGGTCTTTTGAAGTTCTTTAGATTTATTTGGTTTTCGATCGATTATTGTGTAATTAGAAGTTGGAGTCCCGAAGCAACAACGACTCGAGCGGGATCAAGATTCGGATAAAGACGTGGACCAAGAATTCAAGACCTCTGACTGAGAAGGCTTTGAGTAAGATAAGGGCCGCGGTAAATAGACCCAGGCGAGTCAATACTTTGATCATATTGAGCCCACATTTTATGCAAATTATATTCTTTTAAAATAGCAAAGTGCATACTTTAATTCTTAATCAAATATATGTTAAAGCTTAAGGTAGCTAAATACCCATTCGTTGATTCATTAAATTATTATGCCATCCTTGACAAATTGAATCCCTTAATTCTATTGTCACCCTAGTAACTATATGGTAATACTAGTTATAGGTTGTACTTAAGCGACATGCTAGACTTGCTTAAGTACCGGGACATTAAAATGTTCTAATCATCATCTCTTCAAACATGAAAATAGTTTAGGCAGTCATTGCGGGTAAATGACTGAGATGGTTGAGTTGTTGTATTTTACTTCCCAAAACCCCTAAATTGCTATTACCCTATCTGGGTGGATGGAGATGTGGATGGTATGACAATGGGTGCTGATGTAGCCCAAGGAATGTCATTTTGTGGATGGTATGTGGAAGAACCGCCCAGATAACCCTAAGGACTTAATCTTGTCACGACCTCCCGTGTAAAACAAGTACAACCACAAGTCTGCAACAAACTGCGACTTGGCTTAATAAATTTATCGAATCCTGAAAGTCATCTCACTGGAGGAATAAAGGGGCACAAGCTCTGGGTATGTCGGGCTTGATGGGACATCAAGTCAAGGGTGAAGTTCGCCAGTCGCTGAGGTGTAGCCACGTTACGCCAGTCGCTGAGGTGGACATCCCGGGCAACGTATGGGCGTAACCCCATATGGGTGAGACGATGGAAGGGACGAGATATTTAGAAAGGTTATTGTGACGACCTCTCGACTACATGACCAAGGAATCATGTAGGGAAACGGGTTAATCGTCTCTTGTGGGTAAAGTGTACAATCTCTGCAGAGTTATAAACTGTTTAAAAGTCGTGCCTACGGTCAAAGGCGGACATGGGAACTTAACTTGAGTTAGTTCTATTTCAAAAATCTTGTGGGTGGTATGAAAATTGTGGCGGGCTCACCTAGCCCTGAGTTTGGATTTTTCCTGGGTCGTCGTACTCAGCGATGTTAATAAATGGAGGTAGCTCCAATCAAAATAAGCATAAGGTAGAAATTCCGATGGAGGGAACCACTGCTGATATGAATATTACACAATTACTCTCTTTAACAAAATAAAATTTGCAAACTGCTAAGTGATAGGAATTTGTAATTATGATAATTGAAAATATTGCTTTAGCAAATAAAAGAACCCGAGTCATCCTTATTAAGCCTTGCATGTATATTATTGCATTGTGTATTGGCTCGCGAGCACGGAAGTTGTGCTCATTCTCGCTCTCCCCCAAACCCTTCAGATAATGTGGATGAAGGAGACTATGCATACTACGAGGATCCAGAAGTCAATGGGTAAGGAAATGACGAAGAGTAGACTAGTTCTGAAGACTAGGTCTCGCCCCAGTCCAGCTGATTCTGTTGGTTCTTGCGTGCATCCTATATTATCTGAGTCTTTAGGTAATATCGGACGCACATGAGTTTCCCCAGTCACTTTCTGTGGAGAGATGAGCTCTCACCCCTTTTGCTTCCGTTGTCACTTTCGCTTTTGTAATATAATCATTTGGCATGTTCGGCCTTATTGTAAAACTCGTCCGACGCGGTCTATGTAAACTCTGTTGTGTTAATTAATAAATGGTATGATTTTACGCCATGTATGAGTTGATTCAGTGATGTATCTGTGAGTGCTATCTACTGATCTATGGAATAGTACAGTGTTTTCACAGAGAATTCTGGATTACGAAATCCGGTCCGACAACCTACATACATGAATTCTTAATGCATCGTACAGCATAAAGTGCTGAAATTGACAAAACATGAAGAAAAATGAAGCTAAACATTTAACGCCCCTCTAGTGTTGTGATACTCATGTAATTCAAAGATCTTCCCATGTTTTCTCTCGAGTCTTCAGTTTCATAATTCCTTAGCGTAAAATATATAGGTTGCATTGGGGCAGGAAGCGGGGCTGTATCGTTCTCTAACAAGAACACAACGGATGACATGAGCGGCCTAGCATTTGGATGGTCTTGAACACACAGGGGTCACTCCTAAATGAATACATCGTAATACTTCTTTGAGGTGGACAACCCTCCACAATGGATAAGTCCACCAATTCACTTGCATTTCCATCTTTCCATAAGCTCCATGCCTGAGCCAATGAAATCAAATTCCGATTAGGTACTCGTCAAATTTCGAGTTATTGAAAAATTGAGCGTTCAACTATACTTACATAAGCTATAAGGTTTGGGAAGTCCATTATGAGATGGGGTGAGCTGATCTTTAACCCACTTACAATCAAGCACCTTGACCGGTCCATCGTCGTGCTGACATTAGTTGGCTTAGCATAAGCGTACGCAGTGCATGAGCAATTGCGGCTGCACTCTTCTGCGCATTGGTCGAAGCTTCTGTTCCTGATGTACAAGAACTTGTCGGGTGTCTTCATGGCAGACAAGGTCAAGAAACTATCTCACGGCCACCACATTTCAGCTCCTCCTTTCTCCGACACCCTCTGGAGAAGTTAAGACCATCGGGCTGAAACCCACTGAGGCACTTGCAGGTCGGAACCGCTTCAGTGCCATCGCAGTAGCCAAACGGGCCGCACGAGGCGTAACGGTCACAGTTAGGACCGGGGTGCTCCAAGAAAACCATCCCAAGACCATGAGTTGTTGTTCCATGTCAGGAACTTCACCACGCCCGTGTAATGCAGTCATGTGCATGCTTGGTGAGCCATCGGAGACGGTGAACGTCAAGTAGAATTCGCCCCCTCTGTTAACAATTGTTTGGGACATGATGGAGCTGGTGTTGCTCTGATAGAATGCGGAGACCAATTGACCATCCCACGCAGCTCTTCGTAGGAAGGATTGTTGATTTTGTGATCCGAATTTTTGATATAGAAGGATCCGGATTAGTTGCTATATTAGTAGATTAATTTTTACTTAGACTCAAAGTCCTTTTACCTTTTATATACATCTTGTAAGCTGCATGGGGAGAGGAGACGACTCATTGTAATCCCCTGTGTTTTGTAAATACTCTTCATATAGTGATCATCGCCGATTGGCGTCTGTGGTTTTCTCACAAATGTTTTTATGTAAAATTTGTGTCTCTCATCTCGATTGTTTTGTGCATTATTTGTAACAAAGATATTGTATGAAGTAATGATGTTTAGGATTGTATGCTTGGACGGTTCGACCCCAAGAGGTAGAATCTAGAAAGTGGAAATTAACAGTGCTAGGACCAGTGTTGTAAAAATCGGTCGTGACAGCCGATTAGTCGGCCGTTTAATCGGAGTCGGCGTGTAAACCGTCACGTATGCATAAATCGGAGCACTGTTAACGCTTGTGAACGCCAAATCGGCCGCATTATCCGATTAGTCGGCCGTTTCCGTATAATCGCCCCGCATAATCCGCATAAACGAACGATTAATCAGCCATCACAACCGTTTTTTACAACAAGAAATCAGCAAAACGTACATTTTTTTTTTGTCTCACTAAGCATTGTCCAGTCATGGTTCCAAATCTACACTACTAGCAATTGATGAAAGTGAAAGTGACAAAGAGTTGGTTGCCTCTGAAGAGGATTTTCTTGCTTCTAATGAGCCTGAGACCGAAGTGTCTAGTGGTGATATTATGCTTGACAATGATTCAGAGTAACTGATTCTCTCGTGGTTGTGGGTGATTTTGTGTATTTAAATTTCAAACTTAATTCTTTTGGTGGTCGTCTCGCTAGTGTGTTAAGTTAGTCTAGTCTACGTGACAATGCATATTTTTAATCTATTATCTAAACCCGTTGCAAGTCGTACTTTGATGTAGAACTATAATAGTCCACCGATCAATCTTGTTGCTTTTTGAGTTAGTAATGAAGTTATCATGTACAATTAAAGGGTGGTATAAGTTTATTTGATAGTATTGACAATATAATGTGTTCAAATATCTCTGAAACTAGAAATTAACAGTGCTAGGGCTTTTCTATGCCTCATATTGAATTGTGGCTCGTCACATTTGCATGGGTGGAATATCCAGCCTGCCGGACATAATTTCAGGCCACAGGATGAGGGCCATTAGTTTAGATTGCACTTGCATCCTCCAGTCAAGGCTGAAGTGAGAAAGTTCAAATTTTAATACCGCAAGGCAGCAAGTCAGGGACAAATGACAATGACTAGCAGGTTGGCGCTTCATGGGAATTTTCCAAGGTGTGTATGCATAGGCACACATGTACACACAGCGTCAAGTTGATTATTCAGCATTGCTGCTGGTCTCTGGGGAATTGCAGATCAAGAACAGCATCGAGAAACTGACTTGTCGCCACGCGTCACCCACATCGGCCAAGATCGCACCCGGCGGCCGTCCCATTCGTCACGGCAACAAATGTGCGATGGTGGTGCAGGAACATGGAACTTGCAATGCAGCAAGACAAATTGACACCTGACAGCAAGAAATATCCAGATTTCAGCATAACTGCTTGTCTATGAAAGGAATCGTGGGTTTGTGTGACGCCCTTTTTTCCCCTTCCCCGGGTCAACCCCGCCGGACCCCCCTTCTTCCCGTCAACCCCGCCGCCCCCCCTTCTTCCCCGTCAACCCGCCACCCCCCCTCGCGTGCACTGCAACATCGCCGCGCACACGCCACCTCCCCGGCGCCCTCGACTTGTCACCTCCACACGCACGCTACCCCCGCCGCACGCTCGCCCGGGGCCCCTCCCCCGAGCCTCCCCGCTCCTCCTCTCTTCGGCTATAAAGATCCCCCCTGGCACCTCCCTTCCCCTCCTCCCCATTTCTCCTTCTTTCCCCCACCCCGAAGCAAGGAAGAAGAGACCGAGGAAGAAGAAGAAAACGAGGGACTTACCTCCCGGGTGTCGCCGCTGCCGCCGCTCGGTGCCCACCTCGCCGCCCGGTGAGCCCCGTCGCCGCCGCCACCTCGAGCCTCGCCACCACCGCACCTGTTGCCCTTCTCCCGTCGCTCCCGTCGCCGTCGTCGTCGTCTCCCCGCACATCGCCGCCGCCTCCCTTCCCCTCCCGTGCGCCGTCGCTCCCTCCGGTCGCCATCGTCGCTCCCCCCGGTCGTCGTCGCCGTCGTCACGCCCCCTCGTCTCCTCCTCTCCCAGCGCGCCGCCGCCCTTTCCTTCCCCCCCTCCCCGGCGCGCTGCCCCCCCCCCCCTTTCCCCTGCTCCAGTTGGTGTAAGCGTATGCCGTGCACGAGCAGTTGTGGTTGCACTCTGCTGCGCACTCGTCAAAGCTTGTGAGCAGTCGCGCCGGAGTCGAAGACCCAATCGGATCCACTGCCGCCTTGCATGGAGAGGTTCGTGAGGGCGGACTGATCCCACATTGGTGCCTGCGGTGGGCGCGAACTGAGAAGTCCTGGTGCACCGGCGGGGCAAGGCGGACCACCCCACGGCGCTCGGCCAGGTCGCGTTCGGCACGCCGTGCCAAGGCGTGTTCGATGTGCCTTGCCATGGCATGGGCCAGGCCTGCACCACGCCCTGCCATGGATTCACGGACGGGCCCCAAGAGTTCGATCCTGGAACAGATGGCCCGCGCTTGTCATAGTTGGTCGCCTTCCCTCTCCCCTTGTTTTTCTGGTTGCCGTTCCAGCTGCTGCTAGTGTTGCCACATGAACCTCCCGTGTGGCCGGGCCCGGAAGAATAGTGGGCTACCAAGGCTCGTTATGCGGATGCTCCAGTTCAGGTGGCGGAGTTCATGCATACCATGAACAAGTTCAGCATCGTCTGTCATGGCTTTCAAGAGAGAAGTTCAGCATCTACCACGGAGAGAGAGATGGATATGTCACCATGACTCTCGCCCAGACGACCAAGATGCAAGCTAATAAGCCAAAATTGCTTTATCTGAAGGATCTAATAAGGAGCGACGGCAAGATCGGGTAGCCTTCTTGAATTGGCGTTGGAGCTACTGAAATGAAGAAGAAAAGCACAAGAGCACAAGCGCCAAAGGAATAAATCCTCTAGAATGTAGTATATAATTTTTTTTGAAGGGAATACAGCAAAGGGGAGAGCCTAAGGTTAATAGTGTACAAAATATTTACAGGAAGAAATGAGGATCTTAACTACTGAAGATAAGCTGAATAGCTAAACATCTAGCGTCCTGCCAGCGTCGTCAGACTTACGTTGTTAATAGAGTTCTCTGAGTTCTCCCTTGCTTCTTGGGTTTCACATTTCCTTTCTACGAAATATATAGGCTGCTTTGGTATTGGGCGTGGCATGGCCTCATTGTCCAGCATGGACACAACTAATGGCATGAGTGGCCTTCCATTTGGGCTGTCCTGAACACACAACAGTCCAATATGGATGCATTGCAAAACTTCATTAAGCGAATAGCTCTCCAAAACCAATGTGTCCATGAAATCCCTTGCCATTCCATCTTTCCATAAGTTCCATGCCTGAGACATGAGAACAAAGTTTATATTTAGTTGCTATATTTCATTCAACTTGTTCTAATTCTAAGCAGTATTTGATTGAACTTACATAAGCTACAAGGTTCGGACAATCCATTCTAAGACAAGGTGAGCTGATCTTTAAGCCACTTATGATCTCCAACACTAAAATGCCGAAGCTATAGGTGTCGGATTTTACAGAAAAGATGCCTTCCATTGCATATTCAGGAGACATGTAACCGCTGTTTGAATCATTTCACAAACAAGTAGGCATAATTTAATAGCTTCAGTCATATAACAATATTTTAAGCATACCTTGTGCAAGAGTTACTCACTATGTCCCAACAACTCGTTTGGTACTCGCTTGTTGCTCGTTGCTGCCAAAGATTCTTGCCATACCAAAATCTGATATTTTGGGGTTCATCTCCTCATCCAACAGGATGTTGCTTGCTTTGAGATCTCTATGAATTATCGTCATTCTTGAATCTTGGTGAAGATACAGCAGTCCTCTAGCTACCCCTTTTATTATGTTGAATCGTGTTGGCCAATCAAGCATCGACTTCCTTGCATCATCTGCTAAGAACAGAATGAACGAAGCATTTAGTCATTCAGCCGGCATGTTCCTTTGGTTGACCCAATAATTTGTTTAGAACATGTGATTAGAATGTACCAAAAAGGAAATTGTCCAAGCTTTTATTGGGCAAGTATTCATAAATAAGCAGCTTCTCATCTCCATAAATGCAGTAACCAAAAAGTCTAACTAGGTTCCTGTGCTGCAATTTGGCAATAAGAACAACTTCATTTCTAAAATGCTCTATCCCTTGCTCAGAACTCTTACTAAGCCTTTTAACAGCAACTTCCTCGCCACCATCCAGTGTTCCCTATGTGGTTGCATCATTCGTGAATTAAACGGGAGAAAATGCCTGATATTTTCCGTCATAGACCATATAAAATTTATATCACCTTAATACCTTATAAACTTTGCCAAAGCCTCCTTTTCCAAGTATGTTGGTGTCACAAAAATTGTTCGTCGCGGCGGCAATGTCTTCAAAGCTAATACATGGTAATTCTGGATTTTGATCCCTTAGTTCATCGAAAGTGCTTAAGTGTTCCAGTACAGTTCTTTCCTGGGTTTCTTCCCTATTTCGTCGTATGCCTAAAAGGAATCTCAGTAATGTCAACACTAACACCATTACACCAACATTGCATAACACAAGCAGGTTTTAACTATTGCTCTACCTCTGGACTTGCATATCCTGAAAACCGTATATATGCATGTGAGTATGAGCAGGCAAGCTATTACTGGGAGCACAATCTTCACTAGAACGCTCTTCTTCTTGTTAACTGCATAATTGTGTCCTACGAAGAGAATAATTTAACAAGACCTTCAGAACTTACTAAATCAAGCATGACTTGCAGGAGTATGACTAGTATATATTGGCATATGGAAAAAAGGAGTAAATTGACAAGTTCAAATGAATTGTTGTGTCTAGAAGTCCCCTGCATCATAAATGTCGGTGCTTATAACTTGGTGCGCAGGTTATCTGAGTCCCTTTTGGCACAACAGAGATACTACCAGCGCGGTACTTTAAGGGCTACATTATTGTCACTTTCATGCAAAGCAACAAATGAAGCAGAAGTGCAGAGATGGTAGATGATCATAATCTTAGTGTGATTGAACAATTGGCAATGACATCGAGGTGTTTGGAAAACCCTCGGTTTTAGCGAAGTTTAGCCGTTGTCAGGCTCTGGCGGTTTGACCGGCCATAGGCGGCGGTCGAACTGGTCAGTGGCCAGCGGTCTGACCAGTCTTGGGTTGGTGGCCAAACCGACTGGTCCACATCGGTCTGACCAGCCAAAAGTAACGGTCTAACGGCCGAAAGTAGAAAAGTTGAATGTTTAGATTTTGCAAAAAAAAAAATCATGTGTATAGGAAAGTGAGATGATGTGTTTGCACTCGGTTTTATTGAAAATAGAGTTTGAAGAAAAACTAGATAAAGTTTAAAATTTCCAGAGAGAATGCAGTCTGAAGACTTGGGAAAATTTCCTAAATCCCACGCGGTCTGACCGGCCGTTTGTCGATGGTCAGACCGGTGAGGTAGTCTGATCGGCTGGCTGGCGGTCGGACCAGCCAGGGCAACAGTCTGATCGGCCAGATGCTATTCATTTGGCCTCAGAGATTTCCGGTTTCTAACGCAGGACTTCCGTTGTGTTCTCGTGTTTCTGATATTCATAGTTTTCATAGCTATTGAAGTGAAAAAGAAATTAAATACTGTTATGTTGAAAAAGAGTAGGGGTTCCTATTCACATCCTTCTAGTTATCTTTTCGGTCCAAGCAGAAGTCACACAAGTTCGGACCTTCCATCGTAGGATTCTAGCATGATTGGAGTGGTACATACCAGAGATTCAGCAAGCGGAGGTACATGCCTGGCCTTTGCCGTGTCGACAAGCTCTCCGCCCACAGCAAGCACCGGTTTCGTTGAGTCTACATTCTTTGCACTTGGGTTTACGAGAGGAAGGGATGAGAGGAAGAGGTTACCATCCGTTGCATTAGAGGAGGAGGAGGCCATGTGTTCTCGGTGGTGCTTCCGCCGCTAGTGTCGGTTAGGGTTTTGTTGGTGGGGACCGCTCGCACGAACCTCGTGCCGAGCCGCCCGGCCCACCCTTTATATATGGCGTATGACGCGACGGGCCCACCACCAAAAGATGGACCGACGCCCCGATCGTATGCGGATCAAGGCCCCAATTAGCCGTTAGGCTAATTGGGGGGGAAGAGATCATTCTAACATTCTCCCCCTTGATCTCAATCTATGCTTTATCTTTAATTACAATTGTTTACACATTCCATCACAAATTAGTGCATAGAACATGTCTCATCGTCACGGTCAATCGCCGATAGATTCAACAGCTACAATACACCTCTGCTGCGAAATAGTTACTTTAAACTTTTGGGCCAGCTAACATCTTTGCGGTACTTATATTCAAGACTTATAATTTGAGAACTTTATCTTTCACAACATAGTACTTTATGTCAATGTGTTTTGAAGTGAAAAAGAAATTAAATACTGTTATGTTGACAAATGAGTGACGGTTTGCTTTGAGGTTCCAATGAGAGTGAACACATTCGGATGTAGACATCCTTCTAGTTATCTTTTCGGTCCAAGCAGAAGTCATACAAGTTCACCGATCGAGCCTTCCATGAATAGGATTCTAGCATGATAGGAATGGTACATACCAGGAGATTCAGCAAGCCGGAGGTACATATTCTCACCAAACGTGCTGGCCTTTGCCGTGTCGACAAGCTCTCCCGTCCACAGCAAGCACCTTGACGGGTCGCCCGTCGTGCCAAAACTGCTCCAGTTGGTGTAGGCGTACGCCGTGCACGAGCAGCTGCGGCTGCACTCGGCCGCACACTCGTCGAAGCTCCTGTTCCTAGCTTTAGCTCCAGCAGACTCCCCCACACGTAAGTGGTTTAGTGAGGAACTCTTCATCACAACTACAGGAACTTGTCGGGCACCTCAATCCCTGGCACGGTCAGGAAATGGTCTTCGTCGCCACATCTCGGCAACTGATGAGGTAGTGTGAAGAAGAATCATCGGAGTGGGCCTCAATCTCACGAGCTACCATACTTCCTCTCATCATTTCATCCTCTTGTCTCTCCTGGGCAGCCTCAGCAGACTCCCACACACCTGTTGAGAATATGAATGGCGGTTTTCATCCAAATGTCACTCCATTTTGCCGAGGTTCACCCGTGTAGAATATGGGCTACTATACCAGTAAAACCTTGCAAAAGGTCCAGAACTTGCCATCAGGCTCGAACTTAATCTTTAAATCGTGTTGGTTTTCAACTTCACCTTAAATATCTTGAATTTATCCAAGGCTTCATTTCTTTCTTTGATTGGATAAATATATCCATAACGGAGCGTGAATGTTATGGGTCATATCCATCCACACTTTTCACAGAAAAGGACCACAAATGTCGATGTGAATAATTTGTAGAATTCTGTGCTTCTTTGGCGTCTTTCTTAATTTTCTTTACATATTTTCCTTTAATGTGATTGTTCTGTCGAGAACTCTAATGGAGGAAGAATATCATTCTTAACTAGTCTTTCTATTCTCCCCCGAAATATGGAACGGCGACCGCATCTAGACGTTTAAATTGGCGATTCATTTACTTTCGCAGCGACGCTCCCATTATCGCATACGACATGCACATCATCATAGTGATAACAAATAAAGCTCATTTTGTAAGATGGCAAGACCAACACATTCTTTATTAAACATTATTTCACACTTGCCATTTCCAAAATGACAATCATAACCATCATTGTCCAAACATGCAGTAAAGAGGAACATTCTAAGTAAAGCTTGAAGCCATCACTAGCTCTAATGAAAGATCGCCAATAGCTTCAACTTCGACTCCATTTCGACTTTAATGCATCTTTCTTTTCTTCGCGATTGTCGAACGGAATCTGATATTATTGGCAACATGAACAGTTGCACCTGAATCAATCCACCAAGTAGATTTTGAATATTGTACATACAGGGACTCATTTATGAACGTAATAATGTCCTCACCTTTCTTTGACATAATCATTTTCAAGAAATCAGGACAATCTTTCTTGTAATGTCCCTTTTTCTTGCAATGAAGACACTGATCTTTGTCTACTGCAAACTTATTTTGTTGAGGCTGATGGACAGAGGCTTTTCCCTTGTTCTTTGAGGAGAAGTTACTGTTGAAGTTCTTTCTCTTGTTGTCCTTCACATAGTTGATAGAACCACCATGTGAGGATTTAAATCTTTCCTCCTCTTGCACACACATAGCTATGCATTTTTCTAAGTCCCATTTCTCGGGCTGCATGTTGTAGTTGACAACAAAGGTGTCAAACTTTTCCGGCAAGGAAGCAAAAATCAAATGAATAAGGAACTCATCCTTGAGAGCCAAATCCATTGGTTTAAGCTTTGATGCCAAGTTGCTCATCCTCAGTATGTGCTCTCTTATGCCACCGCGAGTACCTTTCTCACAAGTCGCTTAATCAGTGTGTAGCGTATGTCTTTGAAGAGCCGAGAACCGACTCTTTATTTTCTCAAGGTACTCGTGACAAGTCACACTCTGCGATTGAGCCAACAATTGCAGGCTCAATCGTATTCTTTATCACAGCCAAACATTTCTTGTTGGCTGTGGTCCATTTCTTATGCTCAAGGTCATAAGACATCTGTAAGGGAGCATGATCTCTCTGTCTTTTCTGCCAAGCAGTATCATCCTCATTTTGATCCTCACCGTGCCATAGGCTCGGTGGGACGTCTTTGTAGTGAGGACCCAGTCCACCTCAGCCAAGATAAACGCTAAGTCTATCTTTTTCTTCCACTCTCCATAATTATCTCCTTTGAGAGTGGGGATCTCTCTGATACAACTCATCAAGTTGTATCCTCCTGAAAAAAGTTCAAGTAAAGTGAGAACATAACAGCAAAATTATATGCCTTATTTCCAACGTTGGTCAAAAATACGACATACAATTTAAAACAATTTTATCTATGCATTAAATCTACATCACCGTTGGGCAGAAGTAGAAATAACGCATAAAAAACGTCAATTAAAAATTATAATATTGTTATTATCAACGTTGGTCAGAAAATAACAATATCATAAAATTTCTTGAAATTATGTCTATTTTTCCAAAATTAAATTCTCCCGTTGGTTCGAATTTAATAATGAAAAAATAAATCAATCAATATTAACTTTTGCAGCGGAAACTGTAATTATTCTAAAATAATTCATACTCAGAAGCATTCTTTCTGTACTCATTTAATCTATGGAAAAATTAACACGTTGGTGCAAAAATTTCCAGAAATTTGGATCAATTTTTTCAATCAAAATCACTTATAAAAGCTTCTGAAAACATTAAATCCAAAAATCGGATTTTTACTGTTCAAAATGGCCATTTGGCCCATTCCTTCGCAGCCGGCCCACTCAGCTATCTCGAAAACGGCCACCGCGGCGGCTTTCCCACGTGGGCCAAAACCCCACACAGCCTTCGCCCACCGCCGCTTAGCAGAGCCCCCGCCGATCTCGGCCGTCCGTGCGATCGGACGGCCCCGGTCAATCCCGCCCACAACCCAAAAACACCAAACCCTAGCCCTCAACCGGCTCCTTCCACAGGGCGCAAAAACCGGATCGCGTGCAAGCGGCGCACACGGGGCGGCGGCTCGCGCGCGCGAGGTGGAGCGGCCGAGAGAGCGGCGCGAAGCGAGCAAAGACCGCGCCTCGATCGGCGGCTGGCTGGGGCGCCAAGGGGCGAGGCGCTTTCGCTGCCGCTCGGGAGGCGGCGGCGGCAACGTGGCGGCCGGCGGCGCGCGACCGCCGCCAGTCGCGCCGGCGCGGCGCGACCGGTCCAGCGGCGTCCCGCACGCGCAAAAAAAAACGAGCGGCAGCGGTAGATCCACGCGAGGAGCGGCGGCTCACGGGCGGCGACCACACGAAACGGCGGCGCCAACGGTAAGCCCCGAACCTTGCTCTGATACCATTGTTGGAGTCTACATTCTTTGCACTTGGGTTTAGTTCCGAGAGGGAAGGGATGAGAGGAAGAGGTTACCATCCGTTGCATTAGAGGAGGAGGAGGCCATGGCGGCGGCGACTGTCGGGGAAGACGAAGACGGCGGCGGCGGGTCGGAACCGATGAAGAAGACGGCGGTGGTGCTTCCCGTCGCTAGCTGCGCGCCCTCAGTAGATCGGTTAGGGTTTTGTTGGTGGGGGGGGGACCGGCTCAGACGAACCTCGTACTTCGAGCCGCCGGCCTCCCACCCTTTATATATGGCGCAGCGCGACGGGGGCCCACCAGCCAAAAGATGGACTGGACGCCCCCGATCAGGGCGCGGATCAAGGCCCCAATTAGCCGTTAGGCTAATTGGGGGGGAAGAGATCATTCTAACAAAACTGCTCCAGTTGGTGTAGGCGTACGCCGTGCACGAGCAGCTGCGGCTGCACTCGGCCGCACACTCGTCGAAGCTCCTGTTCCTAGCGTACAGGAACT
The DNA here is from genome assembly GCA_036346255.1 of Ampelocalamus luodianensis. Classification (NCBI taxonomy): domain Eukaryota; kingdom Viridiplantae; phylum Streptophyta; class Magnoliopsida; order Poales; family Poaceae; genus Ampelocalamus; species Ampelocalamus luodianensis. The sequence continues at coordinate 4,754,395 of CM070624.1, read as the reverse complement.
TGTCGGGCACCTCAATCCCTGGCACGGTCAGGAAATGGTCTTCGTCGCCACATCTCAGCGCCTCTTTTCTCCTGCACCCTCTCGAAATGTCAAGGCCATCAGGCTCGAACCCGTCGAGGCACTTGCATGCTGGGACGGGCAGCGTGATGTCGCAGTAGCCGAACGGCCCGCACGTGGCGTAGCGGCTGCAGTCAGGGCCGGGGCGCTCAAACAAGGCCTTCCACGATGACAATTCGTCGTCCCAGATGTAGAACCTCGCCACGCCCGTGTAGTCCAGCCTCAGGCGCGTGCTCGGCGTTCCGTCGGAGGTAGCATACGTCCCGTAGATCTCTCTCCCATCGTCTATCACCTCTAGGTGGAACCTGCCGGTGACCACCACACCGGTCCACACCCAGCTGCGCCAGTAAGTGCTTGACCCGCGCCAGATGATGATCTGGAGGCCCGAGCTCGGGTCAGCACCGAGGGAGAAGTCGCCGGTGGACGGGTCATCAAGGCCCTTCCACGCAACAATTCGCTCTGTGGTGTGGGTATTGTAGTTTATCCATAGCCTCATGCCAGGGAGGACGGTGTCGGTCGGGTGGTCGAAGCTCTGCCACACGACCGTGCCATTTGGCGACTGAAGGACAAAGTTTCCCGTGTTGAGAAGCACTGCAGCAGCTCCAATGGCGGTGTTGTTTGTTGTTGTTGTCGCCCAAACAGTGCGACCTTTGGAGTCGAACAGCACAAGGTCAGACCTGTTGGTGACGGCCAGCTTCCCTGAGGGTGTGGTGATTGGGTTGTCGCGGTTGGCGACCCACACGTATGTGCGCTCGGAGTCGCGGATGTTGTTGTACCATATGCCGACGTACAAGCCTGGGGTTGAGTTGGTCGGGGAGAAGAAGCCGAGAGCAAAGACGCCGCCGTCCGAGACGAGCACGTCGTTGGGGTAGAGTGCCTTTGCTGGTGTTAGGCGGTCATCGGAGTTGCAAAAGGAGATCAAGATCATGAGGATGATGACGTGTAGGGAGGTCATATTCTTTTGCCTATCCTTGTGAAGATTGAACAGCATTGCAAAAACTATATAGGGAGAGGTAACTGAGGCTGTTGTTCTTGACGGTTAGACAGCAGAGAGTAAAATATTGTTTGTGGATGTTTTTCTGACTCTATAGATAAGAGAAATCAATACTGCTCAACTCTGGGTTCAGTTCGGTCATCGGTAGTTATGTGTCAACGTTGAGATACCAAGACCCAAGTAAATACATTTGGTCTCTAGGCACAATTTTCAATGTATTAACTCGGCACATCAAGTGATAACTGTCTAACAAACATGACGTCTTGTCGAATTTTCCCAAATAGTGCCCATCTTGCTTGACTTGGTATATGAATTGGTTACAGATTTGCAGGACATTTGTTACCACTAGTTGCGATGGATTGATTACAAACAGTAATAGACGCGCAATCGAAGCGGATACGGACGGATATCGCTTATCTTGTATTCTATTGCGCTTTTTTTTCTCAGAGTAAGAGACGCGAATAGTACCAGATATTTATTTATCCGTCCTGTATTCGCTCCGCAAGCCTTCGGTCGGTCGGATGGAAATTATCCATTTGTTTCGCACCCCTACACAAGACATTGCACATTAGGGGTGAAATCAGAGCGAGCATGGAGAGATTAATCGCCGAGATGTCAAACGGAGAGCACTCACTATTCCTCGCCTGCTCAGATGCGGCAATCCGCCTATCTGTTATCCTATTCCTAAGTGAAGTCACAACATACTTCCTCATACCACATGATATACAAACGGATATCGCTCATCTCGTATCCTATTTTGCATTTTTAAAATGTATTATTAAAAAATCGATTATTAATGAATAAGCAATCTGCACTGTAGGTTGTGTTTGATCCAGTACTGAGAGAAAGGCATATTGGAGATCTCCAGGGCCTAAAGTTTAAAGATGCTGCCATAGAAAGGCCAGAGGCTTACCAAGCTTTTATGCCCCACAAGAGAAACCAACAAATTCCTGTAAGCATTCTTATCCTCCCTACTTTTGAGAAAAATGTTGATATTGATTCACTGAGAAGTATTATACTTAACAATACCACTCATATATGGTAGGGTGTGTCTGTACCACTCATACACACAGATCTGGGCACTTTCAGACTAGCTGTACCTATACCCTTATTGCTATTTTAAATAAGCACCTGAGCTATGATCACTGATCAGTGTACCATTCACATCATTTCCTATATCATACTCCGAACATTTGCATCATGCTGTAAATAATAATACATTGCCACCTTTTTAATCGTCTCAGTTTTAGAAGGCGTGTGCATGCGGCCGCGTTGCAGGGGCGAGCCGGCAATGCGCGCGGGCCAGAGGCAGTGGGGCATGCGTTGTGCTAGAGAAAGTGCTTAGAGGTAGGATTACCTATTTTCGTTTCACATGTTAGTCGGAAAATTAGGAGTAGCAGCAAAGGAGTTTGAAAATAGAAATGACCAGGAATCACCTGTGCTAGCTCCAACAGAAATACCTAGCCCATCTTGTCAAATTTCCAAAATCTGACTGTTCAAGATTCCATCATTTTACAATTATTCTATGTCCATGGATTTGCAGCAGTAGCTAGCTGTTGATGCTTTTCTGCACTTGCTAGGCTAAAGGAATCCTAGAAAAGACACAGCAAAGGAGATCTTTCTCCTATCCAAAAGATTTTATTTCTTTTGAAAATATTCTCCAAATATTTGACTAATAATTATTAACTGCTTTCCCCCAAATTGTTATACTAAAAAATCTTATCCTGCTTTGGATTCAGAGGCTTGTTCTACCCATTTTGTTAAGTATTGTATGTCCTTTTCTTTTTGGGGAATAAAGGGGCTTCTTTTCCCATTGTATTTACTGCCTGTTTTTGATGGATTCTAGAACATCTAGGTGTATATGTACTACAACTTGTGGCAAGTTAATGCTTCACGTCCATTATGCGCTATTATGACAAAAGAAAAGTATTTGCTATGATTTACAATGATACTGTAGGCATTTTTGATTTGTTGTATTCAAAATTGACACTTGACATAGTCTGTTTCCCCTTTGTGATCAACAGTCCACTGTTTTCTTCCGTTCTTCTCAACATCTGCAGAATCTGGTTGTGTCCACTTGTGCTTAAAACTGTTGTTTGATCTTGTTAGCCCGAGTTCCTTGCATATATCTTCAATTGTGTTACTGGTCTGTGCAGCAGAGCATGGAAGACCGAAATACCATCCATCCATAGCATTTGGTGATGGTGATGATGTTATCATCTTTTATTAAGCGTCACTGTCGATGGCTCATGAGTTATATGCTGTGATTTGATTGTAGCTCGTATAAGTTAAGTGTAAATCCCTAGCACATTCACATTCTTGTTTCTCCAAGAACCATATGCCACATGACAAATCCACATCATAATGTGTGGCTCAATGATCTTAAATACAGGCTACAAGGGGATAAGTTGGATTCTCATTTTGTGCTTTTTATATCAGAAGCTAGCAGGCAAAGATCAGCTTCTTTCAGAATGAGGAAGGCAAACATCGGCAGAGTAATTTCTTGTGAGAGTGATTGAGAAAATGTATCATTTTGTTTTCCATTATTCAGGTTTGTTGTATGAAAGATGATTTCCGAAGTTGAAATTTGGAAGCTACATGGCATGTGCCTACGGAGTTACACATTTTTTTTGTCATGCCATCTCTTACTGTTATTTGTTTGGGTGCTTATGTGTCAAGATTGAATCCAATTGAGATAAATGATATCTACAAAATTATTCAGGTTTGTTGTATGAAAGATGATTTCTAAAGTTGAAATTTGGAAGCTACATGGCATGTGCCTACGGAGTTACACATTTTTTTTGTTATGCAATCTCTTACTGTTATTTGTTTGGGTGCTTATGTGTCAAGATTGAATCTAATTGAGATAAATGATATCTACAAAATTAATTGAGATGCACAGACATGAAATATTTCGTAACAACGCACGATCACTTAACTAATTACGTTGTGTAGTCGTAGTCCGCATCCAAAATACAGTCGGCCGCCTGGGCATGTGCCGTAGAAAAGCAAAAAGCGGGCCGAGCGTATGAGTTCACGCGGCCTTCCCGCTTAGAACGCCGAGATTGGGCTGGGGACCCTGTCTGGATAGGGCTACCAACAAGGCCTTACCGATTTGGGAATGGCGGGGTGTCCATAGAAACCCCTCAGCAACTGAAGATAAGCGCAAACCTTCTATGCATTACATTCTTTCGGATCTCTATAAATCTCAATTGCTAGTGGATTATACAGTTACAGAAGTACTGAAATTTTCACACACTATAATAGCTTACACTAAACATTTAGCGGCCTTCTAGCGTCGTCAAGCTCGCGTTATTATCAGAGTTTTCCAAGCCTTCTCTTGCCGCTTCGGTTTCGTGATTCCTCTGCGCAAAATACATAGGCTGCTTCGGCATTGGGCGCGACATGGCTTCATTGTCCAGCATGGACACAACTAGTGACATGAGTGGCCTAGCATTTGCGATGTCCTGAACACACAAGAGTCCAATATGGATGCATTGCAAGACCTCACTTAGTGAACAACTCTCCAAAGTCAATGTGTCCACGAAATCCCTAAGGTCGTGTTTGGCACAGCTTCGGTTTCCGGCTTTCGCTCGGAAAAGCCAGAAACCGAAACAAATGGTTGCCTTTTTCGTTGGCTTTCGTCAGAAGCTCGAAGCTGTCAATACACGTGGAAGCCGAAAGCCGGTGTCGAGGCGTTTCCTGCCGCTTCCCCCTAGTGCTGGCCAAATGGGCCGGGCCTAATGGGCGACACACGGCACGACACACGACTGGCATCGTTCATGGGCGTGGTCGGCCGCGACGACGCCCCCGCGTGCTCGCGCGCCACCCGCACGGGGCGCCCGCACGCACGACGAAGCGATGTCGGGCCGTGCTAGGTACCCGCATGGCCGAGCACGGCGTGAGGCACGACACGGGAGGTGGGGTCGTGGAGAGGCGAGGGTCGAGGCGGCGGCAGACGGTGCTGCGCGGCGCGCGAGCGCGCGGCCGAGGAAAGGCGGGCAGCGGCGCGCGACGGATGGAGCCGGCAGCGGACCGACCGTGGGAGGCGAGGAGGCGCCGCGCGGTGGCGAGGCGCGAGGCGGCGGCCGCGACGAGGCGGCGAGGACCGAGACGGCCGCGTCCGAGGAGGCGGCGGGTCGGGGAGGCGAGGCCGCGGCGGGCCACGGAGGCGACGACGCGACGAGGACGAGGTCGGCGAACAGCGAGGACCGAGGAGGCGGCGCGCGGGAGGCGAGGAGGCGCGCGCGGCGGGTCGGCTAGGGCGGCGGGGCCACGAGGAGGCGGCGGGGTCGACGAGGACACCGAGGAGGTGGGGTCGCGCCATCGCGGGAGCGAGGAGGCGAGGAGGCGCGCCGCCGGGCGGCGGCCGCGCGCCAAGAAAGGAAGGGTTAGGGGACCAGGAGAAGAAAGGGGTGCGGGCAGCAGCCAGCCAGGGGTGGTGGGTCGTGCCTAGGCTGTCGGGCTAAATGGGCTCGGGTCGACCCGGCACGAATGCCCGATGGGCTGTGCCTGGGCCGCCACCCCGGCCCGTGGGCCGGCACGGCACAAATAGTACACGGGCCTAAATGGGCCGTGCTTAGTCGGGCTCGGGCCGTGCCGTGCGGCGCCCGTTTGGCCACCTCTGCTTCTCCCCCTCAGCGTTCCGAAAATGCCCCCTTACTTCCCGAAAATTACCCGCCTTGTACCAAAGTACTTAAGCCAGGAGCGTGCGTTCCCCTCCCCACTCGTGCTCCTCCCTGAGAAGCTGCCCTAACCCTAGCTCCGTTCCCTCCCCGCTCACGCTCCTCCTCGATTGCGCCTCCCCCCCGCCACCGTTATCGGGATTCTCGCCTCGACGCCGCGCCTGGTGGCCCGCCCGCACCTCCTGCCCGTCTCGTCGCCCTCCCACACGGCCGCTGGAGCTGCTGTACTGCACCGCCGAGAACCCCTACGACCGCGACAGGTCCCCCCCCCCTCGACGCCCTCCGCGAGTGCGTCGCCCGGAAGGTGAGCAGCTGATTCTCTTGTCTTCTCTTCTCTCCATCCTTAGCGGCAACATTACAGGAAGTAGTTCTCCCCATCTCGAGCACCTTCCTTTTGGTGGACTGTGTACTGATGTCACATGGATTTCTTGGCTAATTCTTGCTAATACAACTATGATTTATGATCTTGTATCGAAGCACTTTGGTCATAAGGAAAAAATGTGTGGAGATGCTTGGGAAGAACTCCAAAGCTTTAGATGAATTCAACTGCCTGTTGCATGATTCATCAGTAAAACTGGAATGTGCATAACAATAACTATGGCTTATTATGTTGTCAGAATCTTTGTGCTTGATGTTTTCAAAGTTGAGTCACTTCCTGTTGCCAAAATGTGCATACTGAAAATGGAAAGAAGCCTGAGTTTTAAACATCAGGCCAAAGGAAATGACAAGAGTGAATTTGGGGCTATACTTGCTGATGTTGTGGCAAACATGAGTGTTCCTGTTACTGTGTTAAATGTAACTTTGATGGGGGCCTTAAGAACTGATGCTCATGTTGGTTTTGTCAACTATTGAGAGGTCCAACTGATGCTCATGTTGGTTTTGTCAACTATTGAGAGGTCCAACTGATGCTCATGTTGGTTTTGTCAGAATTGAAGGCATAAGTTCTGCTGTGTCATCAGCATCTAGTGACATTATATACGATATTCTTGTTTATTTAACTGATTAGGCTGCAGATTAGGGAAGCCCAGTTGTTTTTATCAAATCAAACTGGCTAAACTTTCGAAGATAGTTTAACTAAGGTGCTGTCCTTTAGATCTATTGGTAATATCTGTTGGTAGTCAATGGCCTTTGTTTCTATGGATTTATTTTTCAGTTTAGGAGCTTGAGTTATGGTTTGTGGTGGCCAGTGGTATTCACCTGGAGATAGTTAACTATTAATAATTTTGTAGTATCATGTCTATTCAGCTACCATACTGTTGTACTGATTTTCTTGGGACAAAAATGACACTACGATCATTCATTCAACTGTGTTGTCGATGATCGAGTCGCCGATCTTACAAAATAAAGTAAAGGAAAATGGCACAGGATCTCTTGGGAGAGAATGGGACTGTTCTTTATTGATGAACTGGCTATTACAGGGGGTGCTTGCGACCAGACTTGAAACATAGGTTTGATTCTAATTGCTATGCTCCAAAACATAGGTTTGATTCTAATTGCTATGCTCCAATCCGATACCGCTTGATCCTTCTCATTCCATCCATGCTCCATTTTTAAATAACCCTTGAAGAGGTGGCAGTTACTCTTGGAGAAGACGTTTGTTGTGAAGCGTCACGACTGGTCGGAGCAAGGCGATGGTTGATGAAGTATCAACTACTTTGCGGTTAAGTGTCTGTGAGACACTCAACCGTACGATGATTGTTTGTCAGTGACTTAGAATTATGTAACGTCGTGTGGTATGAAATATATAACATGTGTTCCATTCATCACACGGTAGGGAATATACCTAGAGTTAGATCCAGATGCCAGTTCATAGCTTCTACGAGCAGTTAACTGGTCGGAGGCTAAGTACAGGACCTTGTCCGACAAGGGTATCCTTTATGTAACCTCCGAAATCCTTACGACCAGTTAGATCGTGAGCCTTAGAGGTTGCGACCATGAAGAGGTATGGTCTTTTATTATATATTAAAGAAATACATAGAGATTTTAATCCTCATCATATGTCAATGAAAATAATTTGATGTTGCTGAATCTAGTTTGTTAGGTCGCAACTTTTCTAGTTTCTAGTGTGAGGTGATGGAAATTTCTGATGCCCTGAGCAAAATAGGTCTAGCCCTGAGCAAAATATTGTGGGTGTTGTTGTACTTTTAATGGTGCATACTTACATGGACCTTGATGCCTTGATCATAATTTTGAATTCTTTTCTATCAAATTGAGATATATGAATGTGATGAGTACTAGTTCTGAACTGCCGATCATCTTAATGTAGCATTCCTTCGATATCAGTTTGAATCTGCTTGGTTTACTTTCAGTATTTAGTTTGATATTGTTTAGTAGATGTTAACAACAAAGGAATGATAATTTTGCATAACACTACTGATGCTGGTCTCAAGCTCGGAAAAAAGTGGAGAGGGCATGAATTGTCACTTTGTTGTACTGAACTAACTAGTCCAAATATTGTCACTTTGTCACTAATTCTGTATATTGTATCAATCAATCCAAACATTGACAGTTCTTGGCATGTCAATGATAATGGAACTTATTGATCTCCTTGATTCACATAGTGGAGAAATTCGTGCAACATGCTTCATTTCGAGTGCTTGATTAGTTTTATGACCTAATTGAGGTTGGTAATTGCTTTTATTGATTGTTATTGCAATGTTCAATGTTTGTGTCTATGTAAAAATTATCCATAATTGTCTTCAGATGAATTTCATAATAATGATTGCAGTGGTTAATTTTTTTAGTGGTCATGCTGTTAAAATTGCTGCTACTCATGTATGCCATGGAATTGCTGATGCCTGATTGACTGAGCATTATCAAAATTTAAATTCTGTTGGCATGGATTTGTTTTTAATAATTATTTATTGTAATATTTATTCATTATAATAATTATTTTAGTTGTATTCATTATTCACCATAATAATTGTGTGTGAATTATTTCTTTCGGATCTCTATAAATCTCAGTTGCTAGTGAATTATACAGTTACAAAAGTACTGAAATTTTGACACACTATAATAGCTTACGCTAAACATTTAGCGGCCTTCTAGCGTCGTCAGGCTCGCGTTATTATCAGAGTTTTCCCAGCCTTCTCTTGCCTCTTTGGTTTCGTGATTCCTCTGCGCAAAATACATAGGCTGCTTCGGCATTGGGCGCGACATGGCTTCATTGTCCAGCATGGACACAACTAGTGACATGAGTGGCCTATCATTTGCGCTGTCCTGAACACACAATAGTCCAATATGGATGCATTGCAAGACCTCACTTAGTGAACAACTCTCCAAAGTCAATGTGTCCACGAAATCCATTGCTTTTCCATCTTTCCATAAGTTCCATGCCTGAAACATGACAAGAAAATCCCTATTTATATTGGCTATATTCTGTTCGTGCTGTCCAAATTTGAAGCATTTGGTAGCACTTACATAAGCTATCAGGTTTGAATATTCCATTATAAGATGATGAGGTGAGCTGATCTTTAATCCGCTTACAACCTCCAGTAGCAAAATACCATAACTGTAGGTGTCGGACTTGACCGAGAAAATGCCTTCCATCGCATATTCAGGTGACATGTAACCGCTATTTGAATCATTTCACAATCAAGCAGGCATAATTTGGATTATTTCAAGCGCATAAATAATATGTTGGGAAGAGCTAGCGCAAGAGTTACTTACTATGTCCCAACAACTCGTTTAGTACTTGCTTGGTACTCGTTGCCTCCAAAGATTCTTGCCATTCCAAAATCTGATATTTTCGGGTTCATCTGTGCATCCAGCAAGATGTTACTTGCTTTGAGATCTCTATGAATTATCGTCATTCTTGAATCTTGGTGGAGATATAGAATTCCTCTAGCTACCCCTTTGATTATGTTGAATCGTGTTGGCCAATCAAGCATAGACTTCCTTGCATCATCTGTCAAGATCAATATGAAACGAAACTCGTTAGTCGTCATGAACATCATTATGAATCTAAGAACTTTTTGCAATATGTGATCAGATGTCAGAACATACCAAAAAGGAAGGCATCCAAACTTTTGTTAGGTAAGTATTCGTAGATGAGCAACTTCTCATCTTCATGAATGCAGCAACCATAAAGTGTAACTAGGTTTCTGTGCTGCAATTTGGCAATTATAACTACTTCATTTCTGAACTCTTCTATACCTTGTCCAGAACCCTTAATAAGCCTTTTGACAGCAACTTCCTTTCCACCCTCCAATATTCCCTAGATGATTGCACCATTCAGAATTGGCAAACGATGAAAGGCACAATTTTTCCCGTTACAATAATTATCTTTTGAAAAAACAATTTCCATTGTAATTATCGATGTAAAACTTTTTGTTACCTTGTAAACTTTGCCAAAACCTCCCCTTCCAAGCAGGTTAGAATCAGAAAAAATATCTGTTGCGACAAGAATGTCTTCGAAGCTAACAAATGGAAATTCAACATTTTCGCCTTCGAGTTCACTGGAAGCGCTCAAGTATCCTAGCGTTGGTCTCTTCTGGATTTCCTTCTTTCGTCGTTTGCCTGATGGCAGCGACATCGATACTTTTTTTTATTAACACTTACACAATAACTCCGCATTTCAAAAACATGGGCTCTTACCTCTGTATTTGCATATCCAGACAAGGGCTATGCATGTGAACAGTAGCAGGCATGCTGTAATCGGGGTACAATCTGTACTAAATTGCTCCTTTTTTGAACTGCAGAAATGTAACCCATCAGAATTCACTGCATCAAACATTAGTTGCAATTATATGGATTCACTTGCATACAATACCATGACGGATCTGTGAACCTAAGCACCTACTACTAGTAACCCCTCCAGCATTACTTCTGGGCTTGTGGTAAATCGAGGGTTTGATGTTGCTATATGCTCGTGTAGAATGCTTGCATTTTTCTGGCTACAAACTCCAAAGTAATTGGCCATTGTCAACGCAAAAAAAGGAGTAATTGGCTAAGATAAGTAGTTCTTTACTAGAAAAATATTATACTGACAAGTTCATACTAATTACTATGCCCACAAGTCCCGTGTATAAATATTGGTGTTGACGCACACAGGCGATTGACCTGAAAATGAGAGTTTAATATTTTTGTTTAGTTTCCTTTTCATTGACTGCCGTATCCAGTCTGCATGTATTCCGAGTCCTAGTCTTATTCCTTATGTTTGGCTGAGTCCTGGTACTATATAAGCAATGACATTGTACTCTAATATGTGTGAGTTAACAGCAAGAACAAGAGCAATAGACAAGAAGAAGAAAATCAGAGAAACTGCTATTGTTTCGGCGGCACACTTTTTTTTTTTTACGTTCTTGTGTTCGCATGTGTCCCGTCTTTGGTTTAGGCAAACAAAAAACTCTATTAAGACTAGTGACATGTCGTATTAAGAACACTAATATCAGTATGTCACCATAGAGAAAAAGGAGGTGGGCATGAAACGGTACATACCGAGAGAATCAGCACGTCGAAGGTACAGGTTCTCGGTGTTGTCTTTGTCGATGGGCTTCCCTGTGTCGACAAGCTCCCCTGTCCAAACCAAGCACCTTGACGGGTCGGCCATAACTCCACCACTGCTCATGTTGGCGTAAGCGTATGCTGTACATAAGCAGTTGCTGCTGCACTCGACCGCGCATTGGTCGAAGGTTCTGTTCCGGATATGCAAGAACTTGTCGGGAACCATCATCCCAGGTAAGGTCACGAAATTATTTTCATTTCCGCATTTCAATGCTTCCGTTCTCCGACATCCTCTCGAAAAGTTCAGACCGTCTGGCTCAAACCCATCGAGGCAATGGCATGTCGGGACAGCCCCCGTGTAGTCGCAATAGCCGAACGGGCCACACGAGTCGTAGATCTCGCAGCTGCCACTGGCGGGGCTTTCAGAGATGACTGCCCACGACGACGAGTGGTTGTCCCAGCTCAGAGTCCTCAACATGCCCGTGTATTGAAGCGTCATACGCTTATACGGTGAGCCGTCGGGGACTGTGTACATAAAGTAGAACTCGTCCCCTGTGTTGACCATCGTTTCGTACTCAATGGAGCTGATGTTGCTCTGGTATCCGCCGCCGGACACTGACACACCGTTCCACACAGCGATGCGGCAATACGGTTTGGTCCCGTTCCAAGTGACGATCTGAAGGTTTGAAGTGGGGTCGCTGCCGCAGGAGAAGTCCCCAGACGATGGGTCATCAGGGCCCTTCCAAGCAACAAGACGCCCGACGATGTGGGCCTTGTAGCTCAACAAAATCTTCATGGTCGGAAGGAGCGTGTCAGTCGGGTGATCGAAGCTCTGCCATATGTTCGTGCCGTTCGGCAACCTGACAACCAAGTTCCCCGAGTTGAGTAGCACTGCGACAACTTCGGTGCCTCCGGCGGTGATGTTGTTCTTCGTTGTCCAAGGAGTGCGGCCATGGGAGTCTGACAACACCAGGTCAGAACTGTTGGTGATGGCGAGCATAGCGGATGAAGGGGTGGTGATTGGGTTATCGCGGTTGGCAATCCACACGACGGTGCGTCCGGGGATGTTATGGTACCATATGCCAAGGTATAAACTCCTGTTAGAGCTGGTCGGGGAGAAGAAGCCGAGAGCAAAGGCGCCATCCTGGGAGATGAGCATGTCGCCGGGGGAGAGCGGCTTTGCATGTGTGAGCTGGCCATCGGATTTGCAGAAACAAATCAAGAGCAAGAGGATGAAAACGGGAAGGTAGGCCATATCCATCAGGCCTTTTTTTCCTCTTCGGCTGTGACAAAGTGAAGAAAATAGCATACCGATATCGATAACAAACTGAGGTGCTCTTGTGAACAGTTTGGCCGCCGGGAGTGTCCTCACGGACCAAGTCGGGAAGCCAGCGCGCGAGGCAGGGAATAGAGAGAGGAAAACCAAGTCGAGGCGCGGGGCAGTGACGCAGGAGACGCGTGAGCTAGAGAAAGGGTCTTGCGCTTTTAGCTTCCCAAATCAGGCACTATCAGATAAAGGGAAATCTAGTGGAGAACTCCAGGGGAAAGAGTGGAAGATAAATAGTAGACACCAATCAGATGAGGGTGTTAGCCGTATGACAATGGTATTTATTTGAGATACTTCGGTGGTTGGCAATTAAATATAATCTCTATTCTTAATTTATTTGAGGTACTTTGGTCGTTGGCAATTAAATGGATAGGCCAACAAAGAAATATATATTTTTTCAGGAGGGAAACGCTAGGAGTCGGAGGAACAGGTGGAGCTCCCACCCGGGCGGTCCTCCCGTGTTGATTTTTTTGCCCCCTTATCAATCCTTAATTCAAGATACACCGGTAGTATTCATGATGTTTCCCTCTAGAAGAGAAGGGCAAGTCTAATTGTAACTAATATATGCATATATCACACAGGTTCGCCAGAAATCGGGCCATGATTCTAGCAGCGCACACGCCCGATTAGCCAGCCGGTCTCACCTCGCGTGCCGGTATTGCGAGGAGCTAGCCAGTACATATATGCACATATCACACAAGCTAGCTCACTGCAGGTTCCACATACAACCACACGACACACAGATAGACTTTTATTAGCTTGGGCGTTGAAAAAAATTACAATATCGTCGTGAATAGTATATAATTTTTTTTCTACAGATGCAACACTTGCAACATCACCGAACAACGGTTGTAACATTCTAGGACAATGGTTGCAACATCCTAGGACAACGGTTGCAACATTCTAGAACAACGGTTGCAACATCACCGGACAACGGGTGCAATAACTTTGGACAATGATTGCAACATCTTAAAACAATGATTGCAACATCACAAATCAACGCAGCGTCCTAATCGAACGTATGTGTAGGATCGTTTCCCTAATACTTTTGCTAATTTGTGCTACAGCCCATCTGACGCAACACTTTGCTATTATCAAGTGCGTGCAAAGAAGACTATTGACACGACAAGGATATCATTAGCACTGTCACTACTATTCAAGCATGTACTCCTAGCTTATTTACTACACGCAGCCAGAAACAAAAAGATTTTTTTTTTCTCCATTGCCCCTGCATTTGCGTGATTTAGGTGTAACTGTATAAGGTGTGCGTCGTTTGCGTGTGGTGTTGGGGCTGGCCCTTAGGAATTAGGATGGACGTGTGGTGTGGACGTGTGGTGGCCCTGAGGTCAATAAGTGCGGTCGGTGGGGTTGGGAGCGGAGTGCCTCCCGTGAAAGGACGTATTTGTTGAGGAACCGTCGCTGGCGAGTCCAGGTCCGAAGCGATTATCCGTGAGCAGCGAGAATCGTAGAACAATGCATGAACAACAAGAAATGAATAAGAGATTGAACACGAGATATAGGGGACGTCTTGCTTCTCTTTATTTCTTCATCCATCGATCAGTCGTTTACAATGAATAGCACCCCCTATTTATAGGCTACAACCCTGCTAGGGTTTGGGATGAGCGCCCACTAATGGGCCGATCGCAGGTCAGCCTATGGTTTCCCAACACTCCCTTGGGCACCCATCCTTCATGTCCATGTCTCACAAAACTCCATAAAAACCGAGTGGGAAAAATTTGGAGAAAGAGTACATGATACACGTTCTCATTGTGATGCACGAATTGCCTCATTAAAAACCTTAGCCGAGAAACTTCGGAAAACTCGTCAAGGAAAAGAGTACAATCCACCCAATTTCATTTAATCTCTGGATTTATTCTTTGGGTACTCGATCTTCATGATCAAGCTTTAATAATGAGTTCGTGAAGGTTCTCCCCGACTCTGCAGACTTAAGTCTCATCATTCCAATTCACATATGCATCTTTCAAAGTTAGATGTCGAAGTGACTTAGTGAATAAATCTGCAAGATTCTCACATGACTTAGTATGCAAGACTTTAAAAATGTTCATCTTTTGCAATTCATGAGCATAGAAGAACTTGGGGTTGATATGCTTTGTGAGAGGATTCTTCACATAACCCATCTGCATTTGTGCAACACAAGTGCATTTATCTTCATAGATAATAGTGGGGTTAGTGCGGCATTCAATCCACATGACCGCTGGATGTGGTGGATCATCCGCCGGCCAAGTACATTCTCGTGAGGCCTCGCACAATGCTATTATTTCCGAGTGGTTCGTCGAAGTTGATACAAGACTGCTTAGATGATTTTCATGGAATTGCGCCCACCACATAGGAATACATAGCCTGTTTGCTATTTATCGTATGCGGGTCCTACAAGTACCGTTATCTGCATTGCCATTCATAGTTAAGTCTTAGTTCTTTTCAGAGAACAGACCAAGTTCTTTGCTTCCTTGGAGGTATCGGAAGATGTCCTTCATTCCCCGCCAATGCCTTTGGTAGGTTACGTACTATACCTTGCTAATAGGTTCACGGCATATGCAATGCCGGTCTAGTACTGATTTGTTCAATACATGAGTGTTTCTATCACACTTAAATATGGGAATTCGGTCCCGTGACTTCCTCCCCTCTTTCTAGGTTTGTACGGGTCCTTGTCTTGCCGCAAAGATCTCCCACCATTGGCACTTTCAAAGGGTATGCCTTTCCAAAGCCGAACCTTTCCAACACCTTTCGAGTGTAGGTTGACCGATGTACTAAAATTCCTTCAGGGCATGCCCAAGTCGCAAGCCTAGGCAATATTTGGTTTTCACCCAAATCTTTCATTTCAACTCGACTTCAAGTAAGAGCTTACTTTCTTAATATCCTTCGTGGTTCCGATGATATTCAGATTATTTTCATACACTGAGATTATACAAAATCCATTCGGAATCATCGATAAATACACGTGGTTTATTCTCATTGTTCGTGTAGCCTTTCTTGCATAGAAAGTCGCCTCAAGCGATTATACCACATTCATTCGATTGCTTAAGATCGCATAATGACTTTCTCGAGTTTCACATCGTATATATTTCTATTTGCTCTATCTTGGTTGGGACATTGATACATTCTGTATCTTCAATGTCCGAATCCAATATTTCATAAAGGTATTTGGTACCTCATCCATCAATTTCAATTCTAACTTCAAGTTCACTGCCATTGAGATAAATGTCTAAAGGGGGTTCTGCCCATGATCGGGGAATATGTTTCTTCATAATCATCTCCTGGATGTTCAATGAAACCTTATGCAACGAGCCTTGCTTCTTTTCATTTCTCTTTCGAACAAATATCCACTTATACCCTACGGGGTGCACAAGGGAAAACGTACGGCTTACAGGCCCAAACGCCCTTCTTTTATTCGAAGAGAATAAATCAGTTTCTACTGCCTTCTTTCAATCTGATTTTTTCTTTCATTCAGCGAGCGATACAGGCTCTGAATCAAGATTGATGATTGTGGCAAGTTTCTTTGCAAAGTATATGTCGACATTGGTCGTTGTCATATTCAAATATTCTCCGAGGTCATAAATTTTATAGTTATTTCTTCAAGGGCGATTCTTCTAATGCTTTTACTTGCTCACCGCCGCTTTCTATTGGGGCAAGTCCCTTTAGTTTTTTTAGTTCGATGTGTGCGCACACATCCATACCGATGTCTCCTTCATGGGGATGTTCAATTCTAGTATGCTTTTTCAAGGTTCCATACCGATACCGTGTCTCAACCGACTTCTTTTGGTTCGGGGCACTTCGTGATCTACCGTGTCAAGTCCTTCTTATCCTTTTCACCAGCGCCCCTGGTTTCTGGATTCGAGGGGCGGAGTTCTCGTTCCTTTCTCGAGGCCTCGGACGGGATTAGGATACCTTCATTGGTATTTCAACCCTCTCGGTGCATTGCGCATGTGCAAATGCTACTTGGTCACGCTCTTCAAATCACTAAAGTGGTCGACAGTTGATTTGCTAATATTTGCAAATCTATTATCTTCGGACTTCAATTGTCTTCTAGACTTCAATTCAATTATCTTCGGATCGCAATTATCTTCGGACTTCTATTTGCTTCACTAGTGCGCGGATCATATGCATAGATTTTTAATTATCTTCGGATTTCAATTGTCTTCTAGACTTCAATTATTTCCCGACATTATCATAAAAGGGTTGATTTCCTTCCCATAATGACGGGAAACTAACCTCATCTCATGTACTATTAGCGAATCGGGCATTGTTCAAATCTCCAGTCATCGGGTCCAGATACCTGATTATGGATGCTGTCTCATAACCAACGTATATCCCAGACTTTCGGAGAAGACCCATTTCAGTTCGCTGCGGTGGTGGTAAAGGCATATAACCCTTGCAACCAAAACTGCGAAGATGAGGAGTTTTCAGTGCTGACCCTTACGCTAGTTGCATAGGTGGATGGATGTTATAGGCCGACGGTCTAAGATTGATGAGAGTTGCTGCGAGCAGGACTACGTGTCCCCAATATGTAGTTGGTAACTTACAATTCTTCAAAGTTCTGCTAGTCCATTCGGATGCGGACATGTGGCATGTAATGCTCAACTTTTAATTCCCATTTTCATACAATAATCATCAAATGCTTTCAAAGTAAATTCTCCGGCGTTGTCCATTCAGGGGGACTTTACATGATGATCAGGGAAATTATTTTTCAATTGTTAATTATCTGCGAGATTTAGCTTTGCAAAAGTATGATTTCTCATAGACAATAAACATATGTGCGACCATTCCGAGGAAGCATCGATGAGCACCATAAAATACCTAATTGACCCTTACAGGGGTTGTATAGGGCCGCAAAAGCCTCCCTGGATACGGTCCAGGAATGCAGGGACTTCATCCTTCGCTTTCAGAGCAAAAGGTCTAATAATTAATTTCCCGGTGGCACATGCGGGGCACACAAAATCTTCCTGATTCGAGAAATTATTAACATTCATATCATGTCCCTGTGAATTGTTAATTATATTTCTCATCATCCTAAGACCTAGACGGCACAATCTATCATGCCAGAGAGAGAAAAGTTCAGAGCTTCTAAATACGGTTTTCAGGACAGTATAGGTTGTAGGTGCCCTAATATTAGTGTAGTATAGCCCAATTTCATATGAAGGAAGATATTCTAATGCTATTTTTCACTTTCTTCACGCTTTGTAATGAGCAGGTATTCTGTACCATACTCTTCTTCAGTCTCTACATGGAAACTGTTAGCGCAAATATCCTTGAGAATTCTAGTCGATTCTGGGTACAACAAGTCTTCTTCAATGACCAAAGTTGTGCCCGTTGGAAGTATAATTATGGCCCTTCCTGAGCCTATTATACAAGTATCACGTCTGCGATCGTCGAAGACTACCAAAGATTCTTGCCGATCGATCAAAAATTTCTGTTTCTCTCAGGATGGTATTCGTTGTGCCGCTACATGCTAAGCACACTTCCTCCATAGGGCGCCACACGCGTTCTAATATAATGTACTTTATTAATATGTAGCAGAAAGCAAGCAACACATAAATAAAATACTTCAGATATCAGAACGTAACTTGCTATTATAAAGACGGGAAAATAAGCCTTGCAGGACTCATAATAAGAATTTAATGCTTTTGCTCTTCTAGAGCTTGCAACCATTATTCAATAATTCAAAAATTCTGCTTCAATTACAAACTGCAAGTTTCTATAAAAGGTCCGAGTGCAATGCGTGCACTGGATCTAATAGGCAAAGTATTCAGAACTTCGCTAAATCGGCTCCATGCGCGATCTTCTCCTCTTGGGCGACTACTACCGGGGCCGCGATGTCCAAAAGGAGGGATGATGGGGCTGCATCGGGTCGTTCACATTCATAAGTGCGGTAATGGATGTGAATCCTCCGGCTCGCAATGGCGAGGTATGCCTCATGCTATCATTTGCCCTTCTTCTTAGACCGAAAACATCAATAATGTGCGACGCACGACCTTACTCTTCTTGTTCCTCTCATTCGTGAGAGGCTTCATCACTTGTAGCGCTAGCGATGGCTTCATGGCCAACATTGCTACTAGGTGGTTGCGAGATGAAGTTCCTTTTTAGAATATCATCTTCGTTTACGCAACTTGCATGATGTCAATTAATTCGGCATACTTCATGTAGCCGTCTTGACGATAGTTGCTTGCGGATTGCACCACGTTCGTGAAAGGTAGAGAGTCTTCTCAATCTTACGCTCATCCGTGATTACATTACCACGTAATTGAAGATCGTATAAATTTCGCACAAATTCGACCATACCGGGTCGATTCTCCGATTCTCGATTCGTGATGCCGGTCATCTTCATATTCATGCAAAAGTTCAAAGGATTACTGCTGTAATCTGCATAAAATGGTTGCAAAATTTCACAATGCTCTTCAACTCTGTGTTCGTGTTCTCGTATTTTTCTATGCATTTTTCATGATTTACTGCTATTTCCATTGATTAAAAGCAATATAAACAATCACAGATAATCAAAAGCGAGAATGCGTAAATAAATCGCATAGAAATAATAATAACAAAGTTAAACATGCTTCAAGTTCAAAAATATGCAAGAATTTGGATTCTCAAGCCCTTTTCACTGGAAAAAATTCGCAAAAGCGCAAGTTTCGGGGTTAAACGCGAAATTTCAGTTTCGAGAAAAATTTCGCGTGATTTTCGATAACCGAGGCCCTTTACAAATCTTCTTTTTCTTGGGATTTTCTTTCCCAATTTTTCTTTTCCACGTTGCCATGCCCTTCAAATACCATGGCTTTTAATGCCTGTCGGCCAAATTTCCACGGCCACGTTGCCATGGCCTTTAAGGCCCATTCAACCATTCCTATAACTACCGGCCGGCCCACCATGGACTATGGTTCCCAGGACTTTTAGCCTTTTCGGCCAATTAATCCCACCACCGGCCAGATGCTTCAATCGGGCAGGGTTTCCCTACCCTATTCACCCGAGTGGCGGCGGCACCAAAATGCGCCCGAGGCAGCAGCTCCAAAATGCCAGGTACGGCGGCGCTACGAGGAGCCGGAGGCGGGCGGGAACATGGGCGCCGTGCGGCGGTTTCCATGGGAGGCGGTCAGCGAGCACGGGGTGGCGCGTTCGGGCGCAGCTTGCGGGCGACGCTGCAAGCGACCGGGAGGCTCGGAGGCAGGGAGGTGCCGTGCGGCGACGCGGGTATGGTCGGCGCGGGCGAGCCGTGCGTGTGGCGGCTCGCGCGGCGCCACTTCAAGGTGGCGCCGCTAATGGGGGCGCGCCGAGGCGGGCGCCGCTTCGCGCAGCGGCGAAGCGGGCCGAGCGCGCGAGCGGTGAGGCCGTGCGTGGCGGCGCGGCTTCAAGGCCGGGAGCGGTGGTGCCGGCGCCGCTTGCGGGCGGAGGCAGAGCACGCGCGACGACGCTTCGATGGCGGAGGCGACGTGGGCGCGCGGCGACAAGTGGCGGCGCTTCAAGGCCAGAAGGTGGTGCCGCGCGGGGTGGCCGAGGAGGCCCGTGCTGGGTGGTCGCCCGGCTACCGACCGGTGACAAGGGAGCGTTGCGGCGCGCCGCCGGGCGGCTCGTGCCGGCCGGTTTTTTCCGTTACTGTTCATATGTGCAGATGCGATCTGATGTGATGCAATACCATGTAATACGAGATTGCAACGGAGACGCGACTTTATGCCGACATGTGCATGCTTGCCGCGTGCTGACGGCGTGGCTCTGTCGTTGCCTCCGTAGCGATGCGTGATGGCGGACTAAGCCGACCGGTAACGATCGCGAGGTAGTGACACCGCGCTGCGTGCGTGCGCGCACATGGTGCCTTTCGTGCTATTGTATCTTCCAACTACAGTGCAATCATCATCTACTCTTTCATGCAACCCACCGATCGGCTTGGCCGGCGACTTCAAGTCGGCTCGCGGTAGATTAGAGCGAATTTGCACCGTAGAGAATCAATCTAGAAAGCTAAATTTGCAGAATTGAAAGCAATCTAGAAAAACTATTCAATCTACGAGTGTCGTTCATCGACGGTTACCTTTTCGATGCGAGGAGAGTCGATCGTGCTGATAACGTGTTGAGGAACCGTCGCTGGCGAGTCCAGTCCGAGCGATTACCTCGTAGACAAGCGTAGAATCGTAAGAACAATGCATGAACAACAAGAACAGAATAAGAGATTGAACACAGAGATATAGGGGGACGTCTTGCTTCTCTTTATTTCTTCATCCATCGATCAGTCGTTTACAATGAATAGCACCCCCTATTTATAGGCTACAACCCTGCTAGGGTTTGGGATAGGCGCCACTAATGGGCCGATCGCAGGTCAGCCTATGGTTTCCCAAAGATTCATGGCAGTCGAGAAACAAACACAAGGCGGGATAAAGTTCGACCGACAAAAATCGGACACATAACTACTCCCTTTACATCTTACCTATTATCCCCACAAGTTTTAGTTGGATTAAACTTCATGGTTCTCCCCAAACTAATTCCACCAGTAGTAACTATCTTTTGAAATAAAGAGAAAACCAAGTTTCAAAACTTAAATTAGAGTAAGATGAGTAGAAAGCTAAGATAGATAAGAGAATAAAATCGAGAATGCGCTAGGTTTTCACAAACCCTTTTATAATTTGAAAATAAGACTTTCAAAATATCCTAGGGCGACTATGCTTGGGTTACTACAGTCGAGAATGGCTCGATACCAACTTTGTGAGGACCCAGTTTATTTGGTTTGTAATGTAACCAACCACACAGTCCTAGCATCACAAATCAAATAAATGATCCTCGAGATATGTATACTTCCCAGCGATATACACACCGGTACAAAATTAGACATCAACTCCATTCCACATAGAGTCCAAACACCACACTTCCAAGCGGAAGATAAACAAATAGCAAAGATATTACGGACAATGGCCTAGCCACAAGATACACAAATAACAAAACGGCGTGAAGCAAAAGTGCCATAAGATGGCTATAAACAAAGCCAATCAGCGTGCCTTCAACCCACAAGGCATCAGCCGGGACCGAACTAGACTAGTCGTCACCCACAGAAGCGGCAGCCTGACTCCGCAGTGAGGACCACGAGGCTCACCTTCTTCCTGCGCAACAAAAACATTAAGCAAAGCACCGAGTACAAAGATTGTCTTTGTACCCGCAAAACGGCGTGTGAACTAGCGGACTGTTCATATGCTACATGCAGGCTTGTTTAGTGGAGGCCATATGTTTTATTTGCACAAACCAATTTTTGTTTGCTGATTTAAAGACAAGTTTGCAATTCATTTTAAGATTGAAATCTGATGCGGATATTAATAATAACAAGCGAAAGATAAACAACCTAAGTGACTATCCCAATAGTCACCCCAACAATATACGAATCGATTAGTACCACCCATCAAGTTTTAATTTAAATGTTGTAGTCTAGTTCTTACGGGCGTATCGGCGTGTCCATAACCTGGGGCGAGGCTATTCGAATAGTTTTAACCTGCTGCGGGTGTTGTACCCACACTGGACCGCCTTTAAGCCAAAACACACTTAGAAGGTATCTTTGTACGGCTAAGTCCTCAGTGTTTCCAATATTGTGTATCAACCTTGAGCCAGCTCGTATGGATAGAAACCCATACGCTTACATGGTAGTAGCCGAAAGACAACTACCGCTCGGGATAAAGCTTTTGGACAACTACCATGCTCCCACCTCAGTCCCTCTGCGACCTCTGCGACGGGCCAATACCGCCAAAGTACTAGGTCAAGAGAGGTCCATATACTCTAGTGTGGTTATTGCGCAAAATGCTCTGTCACGATGGCGCAAGTAACTTTCGGTCCTTAAGCGGCTCGGGCACCTTTCGGTCACACAGCAGATCACACCAGTCTTACCATTGTACCCAAGTCTAAATCATTTTGTTTTCATTTTTAATTTTGTAATTAAACATAGCGAGAAATGCTAAAACATAAAGTTATAGTAAATTTTATTGTGATCAAGGTTCACCGACTAAAGTCGATAACTTTTGATTCTGGAAATAGCTAAGCATGTCTAAGCAAGTTGACCGGATCTACTAAGTGATAAGAGATCATCCAGCGATCTCTAATCACGACAAATAACCTAGGCTCGGGTAGTAGAGATCAATATTTTGCCTACAGGATATGCACTCTGGATTTAACTAATCAATTTAACACAAATTAAGCAATGCATACACAATTTGAAACAAAATATTAATCTTTAAAATACTAGGATTAAACATGATCAAGCACTTGCTTGCACATTCTTGCTCAAGTTGTTCTTGAGGATCGTCCTCGGGTTTGCATAAAATATCGAAGCCTAACGATCGAACAAAGCAATGAATTGTATCTTCGAGAATCAATCTAGAAAGCTAAATTTGCGAATTGAAAGCAATCTAGAAAAACTATTCAATCTACGAGTGTCGTTCATCGGCGGTTACCTTTCGATGCGAGGAGAGTCGATCGTCTTGATAACGTGTTGAGGAACCGTCGTTGGCGAGTCGATCGGCGATTACCTCGTGACAAGCGTAGAATCGTAAGAACAATGCATGAACAACAAACGAGAATAAGAGATTGAACACGAGATATAGGGGGCGTCTTGCTTCTCTTTATTTCTTCATCCATCGATCAGTCGTTTACAATGAATAGCACCCCCTATTTATAGGCTACAACCCTGCTAGGGTTTGGGATAGGGCGCCCACTAATGGGCCGACTGCAGGGTCAGGCCTATGGTTTCCCAACAGTATTGACCGTATGCGTACGATACAAGCATCCGATCGGACGTATGTGTGGGATCATTTCCCATATTTTTAATCTCTATTCTTTATTTATTTGAGGTAATACGGTGGTTGGCAATTAAATGGATAGGCCAACAGAAAAATATATATATTTTTAATCTATATTCTTTTTCTCCCTCCTACCTTTCTTTAACCAGATATTTACTTAATATTTTCCTTTCTTTCCTTTCTCTCTCTTCAAACTTTATTCCGTGTTCTTACATGGATATTATAGTGATATGCTCATGATCTTAGGATGATGATACAATTAGCAATAGCGTTGATGATTTATCGAAACACTCATTTTCGGCGAAATTCAGTTTCTATCAAGCAGTAGATGGTCAGACCGGCCTTGGTGGCGGTTTGACTGACCACCTCTGACGGTCAGACCAGCCGTTGGGCAGGTCAAGCGACTAGCGATCAGACTGGCCATGGGCGACGGTCTGATCAGCCATAAAGATGACTTTCATGTTTAGAGCCGAACCAAAAATAGAAAGTGTAGGCAAGAAAGATGATTCTTCTACACTTGATCTCATAATTTTTGAAGCTTCGAGCCAAAAGTTCTATTTGTTTTAAATTTTCAAGGAGGTTTCGGATTTCCAGGGAGGAAATTTGACAAGTCCCCATGCTGGGCGGTCAGACCGGTCAGGGGCGGTCAGACCAGCCATGGGTGGCGATCTGACCGATTTTGCCCTGTTCGCTGGCCAACTTAGTAGCGATGTCTATAGGTTAGGCCAATTTAATGGGTTTCAGTGCATATGTGTTGCATGATACATGTTTTAACTAACGTGGATCAAGTTACGAAGAACTTGTTCCCAGAATCAATTTCTTGGTCTATTGTTGTGCAGGAGGCTTAGAGGTCAACGACGGTCAACCGCGAGGAGGATCGGGACTAGGCTTGGAAAGCTGAGGTTTAGAACGATCGAGGATGCCGGTGAAGTTAGTGGACTCAAGTATGGCGCAAAATGGACAAGGATGATCGAACGGGGAGTTCGGTGCGACGAGTTGGATCAAGCGGTGTGAGGGTCGGTGCAAGTGCCATGGTGATTTCGGTGGAAACTAGATGGGAAAGACTTGCCGGCATGAAGATTGGACTACGTCTTTAGAGAAGGATCGAGAAGTGGTATTTTAATAATTTCACCAAAATACCGCATTGATGACCTTTGGCTAAACCACGGCATAAGACGGCGCAAGGAGAGGTAGTTTTGTCCAATGAAGATAAAGATCACGAAGAAACGGATTCGGAAAGCCTGGTTCGTCATCCACTCTAAGAAACGTGCATGAGTGTAGACCCGTTTATGTGTGAACTTAACAGGTGTCCATTATGATCTTCTCTCTCAGCCTAGCCTCCACTATATAAGAGGATGTACAGATGTGGAGCCTCCAAGTCCTTCTTAGAGAAAAACCCTATTTTGTGTTTTTTGGGATTTGGAATAGTTGAGACTAGGGTTTGTAAGAGATGGATTGATTGTATGCTCAAGTGTTGAGCTTTTGTCCTCCATGATGAAGTGGTTGTAAACCAACATCTATCTCAAATCAATCCAAGCAAAATTTCCCAAGATAAGTCTTTTCTTATTCTTGTTCTCACTTTGGTGACTTTTGGGATTTTGATGATCCTTTAGTTTTCCTTTGGTTTCTTATGGTGATCTTGTTTGCTGTGACATGTGAGAATATATCTAGGATCATTTTTTTACCTACGAGCAAGTTTTGTGATCAAAGTTTGATTTTCCTCGGTTCTTGTTCCCTCCTCCACTCATATATGAAATTCATAGAACCTTGACTTTAATCTTCCCGATCGTCGATTGGAATAGATTCCTAACCTTTTTGATGAGTTATGATTGAAATTTGAGGAGATTTGGATCACCGAATCAAAAGTTGAGCCGATTTGTGATTTGATTTCGTACTGATTTCACTGTTCATCGAGTTATAGATCATACCGTCCCTGGTGAGAGATCTGACCGCTAGGCCAACGGTCAGACTGCCCAACCTAAGAGGTTTGACCCCTCAACTCACTTTGATTTGAGTTTTTGATCATTTTGGTTGTTGTACTTTGGGCTTTCGATTAGATTTGATACAAGTCTTTTACTATGCTTGTACATTAGAGCCACTGCATTTCAGTGGATGAAATGGGAAGTGAGGGCAGATGAAAGGAAACCAAGGAAAGTATTGCTTTCAGGGCAAGGCTTGGAGAGGTCGGCCATGGTCTCATGGCCCTCGAGTGGGAATCCAAGGAAAATATTGGTTTCAAGGGCATATTGGTTTCAAGGGCAAGGCTTGCAGAGGAGGGCCATGGTCTCATGGCCCTCGAGTGGTGCGACTGAAAGGAATCCAAGGAAAGTAATGGTTTCAAGGGCAAGACTTGGAGAGGTCGGCCATGGTCCCATGGCCCTCGAGTGGTACGACTTAACATTTGTTCACTTGGAATTCCACGTCCTCTCTTGCTCCATCGGTTGCACAATTCCTTTGCGCAAAATAGGCAGGTTGCTTAGGTGTTGGAAGTGTTGTGGCTTCATTCTCCAATATGAACACAATAGATGACATGAGTGGTCTAGCATTTGGGTCGTCCTGAACACACACACACACGTCCTATATGGATACAGTAAAACCTCATTAAGTGAATAGCCCTCCAAAAGAAATGAGTCCACAAAATCTCTTGCCTTTCCTTCAATCCACAAACTCCATGACCAAACAAAGAGAACGAAGTTCCTATTTAGTTGAAATTAATGTTTTGAGTGGTTGAAATTTTAGGTGTTCAGTAGTACTTAAACAAGCTATAAGGTTAGGAAAATCCATTATAAGATGAGATGAGCTCATCTTTAAACCACTCATAATCTCCAAGACTAAAATACCAAAGCTGTAGATGTCAGACTTAAGGAAAAGATGCCTTCCATCGCATATTCAGAAGACATGTAACCACTACTTGAATCATTTCACCAGAAAGTATGCGTAATTTGAATGTGTTAAAGCAGATGAATAGTATTTAAATGTTTTAAGCATAACCAGTGAAGTTACTATGTCCCAACAACATGTTTAGTATTTGCTTGATGCTGGCTGCCACCGAAGATCCTTGCCATTCCAAATTCTGATATTTTAGGGATCATCTCCATATCCGATAATATGTTGCTTGCTCTGAGGTCTCTATGAATTATAGTCATTCTGGAATCTTGGTGGAGGTAAACAAGTCCTCTAGCTACCCCTTTGATTATGCTAAACCGTGTCGGCCAATCAAGCATAGACTTTCTTGCATCATGTGCCAAGAACAGCATAAAATGCAGCATGTAGTCATTCATGCACGTACCTTTGGTTAACTCAAATTTTAAATGTAGTCATTCATGCACGTACCTTTGGTTAACTCAAATTTTAAATGTCTAATTAGGACGTACCAAAAAGGAAGTAGTCTAAGCTTTTGTTGTGTAAGTATTCATAAATAAGTAGCTTCTCATCTCCATGAATGCAGCACCCAAGTAGTCTAACTAGATTTTTGTATTGCAGTTTGGCAATAAGAACTACTTCATTTCTAAACTGCTCTATCCCTTGCTCAGAAACCTTGCTGAGTCTTTTAACAACATTTTCCTTGCCATTTTCCAATGTTCCCTGCATAATTGCATTATTCCTAAATTAAACAGGGAAATACTGTAGATTTCCACTGTTGTATTTTTCCATTGGGATTTTTTTTAACCTTATAAACCGTACCAAAACCCCCTTTTGAAAGCGGAAAGTGATTCACACAATTGATTGATTGATTGTTCAAGGTACACGGGTTGCACATATATATAGCCAGTCGAGGCTGGTGTGAACACGAGACCGAACTGAACAGTCGGTGTGAACACGACATTGGTGTGAACACGACATTGATGTGAACACCGGTGTGAACACGATATTGGTGTGAACATGCACAAGACCGGTATGAACACGATTACATAGCTAACACTCCCCCCCGCAGTCGATACGGTCGAAGGATGAACGTTGAGGCTGGATCGAAATTCCGTGAAGACAGACGTTGGAAGTCCCTTGGTGAAGATGTCGGCGTACTGTGAGGACGCAGGCACATGAAGAACGCGAACTTGGCCAAGGGCGACGCGCTCACGAACGAAGTGCAGATCAATCTCCACGTGCTTGGTCCGCTGATGTTGAACCGGATTAGTGGAGAGATAGACTGCACTGATATTGTCACAGTAAACAAGTGTGGCCCGATGGAGTGAAGAATGAAGCTCAGAGAGGAGTTGGCGTAACCAGCTCGCCTCGGCAACGCCGTTGGCCACAACACGACACTCAGCCTCTTCACTAGACCGTGAGACGGTGTTCGCCGCTTAGAGGACCAAGAGATGAGGTTGTCACCGAGAAAACACCATAGCGGACTTGATTTCCGTGTATCGGGCACCCATTGATCGACATCGGTGTAGACGACCAAATTTTCTAGAGAAGTCCGGTGCACCAAAAGACCATGATCAAGAGTGCCACGGAGATACCGAAGAATGCGCTTCACTAGCGTAAGATGAGGCACTCTGAAAGTCGTGCATAAACAAGCAAACTTGCAACAAAGATACGCAATGTCGGGCGAGTAAAGGTCACGTCTTGTAAGGCACCAGCGAGGTGCGGTAATGGGTGGCATCCTCGGCGGGAGCTCCGTCCTTTGAAAGCTTAGAGTGTGTGTCATTCGAGTCTTTGCACCACTTGCAATCGACATGCCGGCTTCGCTCGAGTATTTCAAGAATATAGTGACGCTGAGAAAGATGCATGGAGCCATGTTGTCTGGTCACGGATAATCCCAGGAAGTGATGAAGCGGCCCCAGATCTTTCATAGAAAATTCGTGCTGAAGAGCAATGATAGTACGACGAAGAAGAGCATCTAAGGAGGCTGTTAGGACTATGTCATCCACATATAGTAACAAGTAGACCGTGTCAGTGCCTCGACGAAATATGAACAATGATGTATCGGACTTGGCTTCAACAAAACCCAGAGAAAGAAGAAAGCGCAAAGAAACGCCGTACCATGCACGTGGAGCCTGCTTGAGCCTGTAGAGAGACTTGTTGAGTCGGCATACATAATCAGGATGAGCCGGGTCGACGAAGCCAGAGGGCTGCACATAGTACACTGTTTCAGAGAGAGTCCCATGCAGAAAAGCATTCTTCACATCAAGCTGGTGAACGGGCTAGTCACGGGAGAGAGCCAGAGTTAGAACTGTCCGGATGGTAGCTGGTTTCACCACAGGGCTGAATGTCTCATCAAAGTCAATGCCGGGGCGCTGCATAAAACTGCGGAGAACCCACCGAGCCTTGTAGCGATCAAGAGACCCATCAGGATGAAATTTGTGGCGAAAGACCCACTTGCTAGTCACAAGGTTGACGCCAGGCGGTCGAGGAAGAAGATCCCAAGTGTTGTTTGCCTAAAGAGCATCAAACTCCTCGGTCATGGCGGCTCGCCAATTGGGATCGGCAAGAGCCCCACGATACGTCTTGGGAACAGGAGAGAGCACTGAAGCGTGGAGATTCATCCGGTCTACTGAAAGACGGAAACCGGTCTTGCCTCGAGTGGTCATGCGGTGTGCATTGACGACAGGAGGAACAGGGATCACCACGGGAGGTGCACTGGTGCTAGTGCAGGAGACGGGCCGGGGTCCTGGGAGGAACCGGGCATGGCGTCAACAGTCCCCGCGCCCGAGCCAAGCTGACCAGGCGTGTCGAATCCAGGGCGGCCGTGGATCGCCTCACCTGGTCGGCGCGTCGAGCCGGACCGGTATTGTGATGAGGAAGGCTCACGGGTGCCGGGCTGGACACCGGTGACAACAGGTCCAGCGGCGTGACCGGTCAGCTCGGCGGCCGCGCCGTGGTGGTGATCCAACGGGGGCAGCAGGGCCGGACCGGGGAGTACCTGCAGGGAAGCATGGCCCAATGGGCAGCGGCAAGCACTCCACATCCAATAAAAAAATCAAGGTTAGCATCAATAGACGACGATGTGGCCGCCATGTTACCAAAGGGAAAAGAATTCTCGTCGAAAGTAACGTGACGAGAAATAATGACCCGATTGGAGCTCATATCTAGACACCGTAACCTTTGTGCTCGGAGGAGTAACTAAGAAAGACACAGCGTGGAGCGCGGTGAGAGTTTGTTGGCAATGGTGGCGGAAAGGTTAGGATAGCATCGACAGCCGAAAACCCGTAGATGATCATATGAGGGAGGAGAGCCATACAGGGCAAGGTGTGGGGTGGAAAACTGAAGGGTTTTCGTGGGGTGTCGATTTATGAGATATGTGGCGGCATGAAGAGCTTCGACCCAATACTGAGGCGGCATGCGAGCTTCAATTAAAAGAGTGCGAACAACATTATTGATCGTCCTAATGGAACGCTCAGCCTTGCCATTCTGTTGGGATGTATATGGGCACGACATACGGAGTGCAACACCGTGTGTGAGAAAGAACGAGCGGGCGGAGAGATTATCGAACTCACGTCCGTTGTCACACTGGACTGTTTTAATGGTGGTGCCGAACTGATTTTGGACATATGCGAAAAGTGGGAAAGAGTGGGAAAGGTTTCCGACTTCAAGCGCAGGGGAAACGTCCAAAGAAAATGTGAACAGTCGTCAAGAATCACCAAATAATACTTGTAACCAGAGACGCTAGCAACAGGGGAGGTCCAAAGGTCACAATGAATTAAAACAAAATTTTGAGTAGCACGAGAAGTAGAAGAAGAAAAAGGTAGACGAATGTGTCGACCTAGTTGACATGCATGACAAAGAGTATCAATGGAGCTCTTGTTACATGAGATAGCTGTGGAGCTAGCTAAATGGTGGAGAGCTTCGGTGCCGAGGTGACCAAGACGACGGTGCCAAAGAGTGGAACTGGTGGCGACCATGGCATGTGGGTGGGTGAAGACAAACACTAGAGGGTAAAGGTCTCGGTGCTATTGTACCGCGATCTCGCTCTCAGTGCGAAGGTCCTTCACGAAAGGCGGATGGGTCAAACTCGATGAACAATTATTATCAATGGTGAAGCGACGAATGAAATTAAATTCTTGATAATTTGAGTGTAACTAAAATGTTTCAAGGGTGAAGGGACCATGTGGAGTAGGGATATGTGGAGCCAATAGAGGTGATAGGAACCAAGGAACCATTGCCAACTATGATCTGGAAGGAAAAGCATTGGATGGTGGATGAGAAGTGGGAAGATTACCTGGCGTCCGATGTCATATGGTTGCTAGCACGAGTCCATGTACCGTTGGTCGATGGAGGTTGTTGCGTTGCATGGTCTTTGAACGCGTTGGCGAGTGCGGCTTGATCCGGCCTCCGTTGGCGCGAGTTGCCCATGGCGGCGGTGTCTTGGGAACATGCCTGGCAGAAGCGAGCATGTTTCTTGGCAGCGCGACACCGGGACCGTAGGGAGCGATGTAGCGGGGAATGTCGTGAGCGGGTGGCGCGGTATATACGGCGTCTTGCGGCAAGCGCATGCGGCTGGGGCGTAGTGCGCGGAGCGTGGTCACTAGAGGGAGGGCGGGGTGCACCTGCAGGTCAGACCTGCACGGTGCCCGTCCAAGGGTTGAAGAAGGATGGTGGCCAACCGCCTTGCTGTGCGCCGGCCTTCCTGTCGCCACCGTTGTTGCGGTTGTTGCGACGGTGACAATTGTTCTGTCGATTGCCGCCGGTCGTAGTGAAGGTGTTGTTGCCACGCGCGACACCCTGGGCGCTGGGCTCACCATGGCAGCGCCGCGGCGCCATCGGGCGTGGTGCTGGCGCTCATCAGGGGATGGCGAGCACTGGCCGCCGGTGGAGAGGAGGGTCGACGGTGTGGAGGCCCGGTCATTGAAGGTGATTTCTTCGAGGAGAAGGTCGTTGCAGACGGCATCAAACGATGGGAATGGCCTCTGGCGCTTGAGGAGAGCTGTCATATGAGTGAACCTCTCATTGAGGCCACGTAAGGTAGCCAAAACAAGGGTTCGGTCGAGCACGGGTTCGTCCAAACTACCGAGTTGATCTGCCATGGTTTTAAGTTTGCGACAATAATCTGAAATATTGAGATCACCTTGGACGAAAGTTCAAAACTCCGTGTCGAGGATCAAGGCACGGGCCTCCTTATTGCCGACGAACATGTCCTCAAGAGCAAGCCAGACTTCCCAGCTGGTGGCTTGCCGGTCGGTGTCGCTGGGGGTCATGACGAGCTCGAGGAGATTGGTAGAGATGGTGCCAAAAATCCAAGAGACCACGACGCAATCCATGCGATGCCACGGCGCGACATCGGGAAAGGTGTTGTCGGAGAGAACGTGTTCGGAGCGCGTATTTGCCGAGGTGATGAGATGGAGACCGCGCCACTTGGGGTAGGAGATGGAGCCGACTCGAGGACAACGGGGACCAAAGCCGGATGTTCGAGACGGCGACTGTGCATGCATGCAAAGTTGGCGGCGAAGGGCGTCGGCCTCGGCTTCTGGCGGCGACGGTCTTCTTCTCGCTGCTGGGACTCTAATCGGCGTTGGTCGCGGCAAGAAGCGCGGCGGCATGCGCCGCTCTTCCTCAAAGACGCCATTGGTCTTCCTCGACGCGCGGGTGGCCTCCGTCTTGAGCAACTCGATTTCTGGCGCAGAGCTCGAGCTCGGTCAGATTGCCGGCCATGGGGACGCGCAGGAGCGGCGGCGGCAAGGTTAGGTGCGGAAGCGGTAGGTCACAGGAGCGGGGTGCTCTGATATCATGAAAGCAGAAAGTGATTCACACAATTGATTGATTGATTGTTCAAGGTACACGGGTTACACATATATATAGCCAGTCGAGGCTGGTGTGAACACGAGACCAAACCGAACAGTCGGTGTGAACACGACATTGGTGTGAACACCGGTGTGAACACGACATTGATGTGAACACCGGTGTGAACACGACATTGGTGTGAACGACATTGGTGTGAACATGCACAAGACCAGTGTGAACACGATTACATAGCTAACAGGAGTCACAGAACTTGTTTGTTGCAGCTGCAATGTCTTCAAAGCCAATGCATGAAAGTTCTAAATTTTTATCCCATAGTTCATGAAAAGTGCTCGAGTCTCCCAGCACCGACCTATTCTGGGCTTCCTCATTTCGTCGCACACCTGATAAGAATATTAATAATGTTAACACTCAGCATTGTTACATTAACAGTGCATGTTACTAGCAGGTTTTGACTGTAGTCTACCTCTCAACTTGCATATCCTGACAAGCAGATATAAGCATGCGAGTATCAACAGGCATGCTACAACTGGGTGTTAGACCATGTGGCCAGGACTAGAATATTTTAGTGATGAATAATTGACAAGGTTAGGTACTGATGTTATTCGAGGCGTGTGTGCGTGTGTGGACTTATGTCGGTCAAGTTGAAAAGAATTTGTGCCAGGAAAAGATGTGTTTTGGTCTTTGCATGTGCAGGGTAACTCGGAGGCGATCGTGGTCTACAGCGGTGACCGGGAGATGACTTGGTGTAAAGTCATGGTCCGAAGGGTCAAGGGTGCTGGAGGAGACGGTTGGGCTCGAGTTGGGGCGCGTGGAGGTCAAAGTTGGATGATGTGTGGTGGAGCTACGGATGTGCACTCCAGAGGCTACAACACATGATAATCTGGTGTAAAAACCCATGTATTGGGCCATAGGACTTTAGTGAGCCGTATTGTCGGACCCGGATTTTCTAATTCCGAATCCTCTGTGAAAGCACTGTGCTATTCCCTGGATCAGTAGGTAGCACTCACAGATACATTGCTGAATCATCCATACATGGCGTGGACTAAAGTATCATTATTACAACCATCAGAGTGACATAGACCACGTCGGGTCGAAGTTTTACAAAAGGGGTCGATCAAAGCCAAACCGATTACATTACATAAAAGCAACGTCGGCTACAATGAAGCAAAGGGGTGAGCTCATCTTTCCACGAAGCTAGCGGCGGGGCAGGTACGATCGAGATATTAACCAAGGACTCGGATAATATCGGTTGTACGCAAGTACCTATGAGTCAGCTAGACTGGGACGAGACCTAGACTACAGAATCTAGTCTATTCTTCATAGTTTCCTTGCCCATCGACTTCTGGATCCTCGTAGTATGCATAGTCTCCTTCTTCAACGCTCATCGAAGGGTTTGGGGAGGCGAGAATGAGCACAACCTCCGTGCTCGCGAGCCAATACACAATGCAATGATATACATGCAAGGCTTAACAAAGGTGGCTCGGTTCTTTTATTTTAAAGCGAGATTTTCAATTATCATAATTACAAAGTCCTAACACTTTGCGGTTTTGCAAATTGTATTTTATTTAAAGAGAGTAAATGTGCAATAATTTGATATCAGAGGTTCCTTCCATCGAAACTCTACCTTACGATAATTTGATTGGAGCTACCTCCAAGTATTAACCGTGTTGAGTCAAAACTCGGGAAAATCCGATCGAGGCTAGAGAGCCCAACACATTTTTCATACCACCTACAAAAGTTTTGGAAATAGAACTAACTTAAGTTAAGTTCCCATGTTCGCCTTTGACCAGTAGGCACACTGTTTAAACAGCTTTATAACTCTGAGAGATTGTACACTTTACCCACAAGAGACAATTAACTCGTTGCCCTACACGATTAGTGTAGTCGTGTAGTCGAGAGGTTGTCACAATAACTTTTCAACTACCTCGTCCTTTCCATCATCTCACCCACATGGGGTTACGCCCATACGTTCGCGAGGATGTTGTACCGCAGCGTCTGGATGTACCGCACGACGTTGGCAACTTCACCTTGTATCGGTGTCCCCGTGTTGGATGTACCGCAGTTTGCGCGCCGCTTCTCCACCGGTGAGATGACTTTCAGATTCGATAATTTACTAAGCCAAGTCGCGGTTTGTTGCGGACTTGTGGTTGTACTTGTTGTACGGGAGGTCGTGACAAGATTAAGTCCTTAGGGGTTATCTCGGCGGTTCTTCCACATTCCATCCACAAAATGACATTCTCAGGCTACATTAGCACCCATTGTCATACCATCCACCTCTCCATCCACCCAGATATGGTAATAGCAATTTAGGGTTTTTGAGAAGTAAAATACAACATTTCAACCATCTCATCATTTACCCGTAATGTTGCCCAAATCATTTTGTGTTTGAAAAGATGATGATTGGGACAGTTTAATGTCCGTACTTAACAAGGCTAGCATGTCGCTTAAGTACAACCTATAGCTAGTATTACCGTATAGTTACTAGGGTGACAATGGCTAGGTGATCCAAGTTGTCAGGATGGCATAATAATTAATTAATCATCAAGTGGGTATTTAACTACCTTAAACTTTAACATATATTTGATTAAAGAATTAAAGCATGCAATTTGATATTTTTAAAAGAATATAATTTGCACAAAGTGTAGGCTCAATATGATCAAAGTATTGACTCGCCTTGGTTGTAGGGAAGAGAGTCCGGGTAGTCTTGTTCTTGATCGATGTGGAGGTCTCCGGTGTCCTCGAATCCTATGCGGGCGAAGTACCGGAAAAGTAAACAACAAGCAAATAAATACAAATAAATACAAATGAAGTAGCAAATGAACTTCAAATTGAACAAGACCTATGCCATTAGCAAGGTCTTGATTTTACAAATTTTTAGGAATTTATTTTACAATTTTTGGAGTTGAAATGGAGGAGTTACACATAATTGAAGTCTTACTTTTAAATTAAAATAGAAAAAGGAAAACGAAAATCATCGGAAAAGAAAAACAAAAACGACCCACAACCACTTCGGCCCGGCCACGTCGCGGGCGAAAGCAAGACACGCTGGCGGGCGCGCCCACTGCGACGGAGGCGGCCCACCGGCGCGAAGAAAAGGAGGAGGCGGGCGGCTCGCGCGAGAGAGGGGAGGCGCGGCGCGGCGGCGGGGAAGAGAAGAAAGGCGCGCGGCGCAGCTGGTGGAGGAGGCGCGACCGAGAGGAGGCGCGGCTAGGGGCCGGTGACGCGATGGAGACGAGGAGGTCCCGGCGCGCGGCGCACGACGAGAGGGAGGATCGTGGCGCGGCGATGACGAAGCGGATCGGCGGGGGCTCACCAACGGCGGCAGCGATGGAGGAGGTAAGCTCGGCCTCTTCTTCTTCCTCTGGCTCTCCTTGCTTCTTCTACCTCGGTTGCTTGCTTGGGAAAGAAGAGAAGTCGGGAGAAATGGGGAGGAGGGGAACGGAGAGGCGCCGGGGCTTTATAGGCCGCAGAGGAGCTCGGGAGAAGGGGGTCCGGGCGCAGCAGCGGCAGCAGCGTCTGGGCTGGGCGTGGGTTCAGCGGCGGGCGGGCACGCGGGAGGGAGGTGACGGCGTCGGGCGCGGCGATGCGAGTAGGGTACCGGCGGGAGCGACGGCACGGGTGCGGGCGCGGCGACGCGGGCAAGACCCGAGTGCGGCGACGCGGAACCGGGCGGGAAGATTTAACGTCTTGGCGCGGGCGGCGAGACCTGCGCGCGCGGAGGGGCTCCACCGACCTTGCAAAGGCGGATGACTTGCCGTCTTGTTCGCTTCGACGACGCCGAGGATCTTGATCGGTGTTCGATACGCCAAATCTTTCTCGCGCGATGGCTTCGACGAGTCTCGCTCTTGGTACCACGAGACATTTCTTGATTGAGAGACGTGAAACACGTTGTGGACGTCGACAAGTTTTTCGTAGCTCCAGTTGATAGGCGACTTCTCCACGCTTGACGATGATCGGGAACGGGCCTATGTATCTTGGTGCGAGCTTGCCTTTCACCTTAAATCTTCTAGTTCCACGAAGCGGTGACACTTTGAGATACACAGCATCTCCAACTTCAAAATTTAGGTCTCTTCGACGGTTGTCGGCATAACTCTTTTGTCTTGACTGAGCTGCTTGAAGGCGATCTCTGATCAGTCGAACTTTCTCTTCAGATTGCTTGAGAGTATCCGGTCCGAAGATATATCCTTCACCTGATTCTGACCAATGCAGAGGAGTTCTGCATTTTCTTCCATAGAGTGCTTCAAATGGGGACATTTTCAAACTTGACTGATAACTATTATTGTATGCAAACTTGGCATACGGTAGACATTTTTCCCAGTCTACGGTAAACTCCAAAGCACAAGCTCGAAGCATGTCTTCTAGGATTTGATTTGTTCTTTCCGTCTGACCATCGGTCTGCGGATGATAGGCCGTGCTGAAGGTAAGGTGTGTTCCAAGGGCATCATGCAAACTAGCCCAGAAATGCGAGGTAAATTGAGAACCTCGATCGGAGACTATTCTCTTGGGTACTCCATGTAAACACACCAGTGCGGGCCATGTATAACTCGGCTAACTTGTCTCCTTGTAAGTTGTCTTCACAGGGATGAAGTGGGCGACTTTAGTCAATCTGTCAACTATAACCCATACTGAGTCACATCAGGACTTAGTTCGAGGTAGACCGGTAATGAAATCTATTCCGTTTTCTTCCCATTTCCACGAGGATCCATGGGGTTGTAGCAATCCGGTGGTCTTTGATGTTCACCTTGATTACGACATACATCACAACAAGCTACATACTCGGCGATATCTCTTTTCATTCGTGACCACCAATACAAAATCTTCATGTCTTGATACATCTTGGTGCTACCTGGGTGCAGGGTGTAAGCTGAGCTGTGAGCTTCCTTTAGAATCAAGTCCTTGAGTTCCTTCTGGTGGGGAACAAAGAGACGTTTCCCAAACCATAGGATTCCTTGCTGATCTTCTATCATCTTAGGAGCTTTTCCTTTTGCCATGAGATGCTTGAATCTGTGGACTCCAGGATGTCCTTCTTGAGCGGTCTTGATTTGCTCTTCTAGAGTTGGATGGGCTTCCATAGCATCTACATTGCCTTGTTCTAATAAACAAAGGTTGAGCGCCTCAAATTCCTTGTAGAGCTCAGGTTGATGCTCTTGAATCATGATATTACTGCAGTAGGATTTACGGCTTAATGCATCAGCAACTACATTAGCCTTTCCAGGGTGATAATGGACATCCAAGTTATAATCCTTTATTAACTCTAACCATCTTCTTTGTCGGAGGTTGAGATCTGATTAAGTGAAAATATACTTGAGACTCTTGTGGTCTGTGTAGATATCACAATGATTTCCAATCAAGTAATGTCGCCAAATTTTTAAGGCATGCACTACTGCTGCTAACTCCAAATCATGGGTTGGGTAATTGTCTTCGTGAGGACGGAGTTGTCTGGATGCATAAGCTACAACTTTTCCTCCTTGCATGAGTACGCAACCAAGACCTTGGCGCGATGCATCACAGTAGACTTCGAAGTCTTGATGTATGTCCGGCAGATCAATACCGTGCGTAGTTAACTTCTTCTTCAATTCTTGGAAACTCTTTTCACAAGCTTCTATCCAATCATACTTCTTTTCCTTTTTAAGCAAATGGGTCATCGGTTTGGAAAGCTTGGAGAATCCTTCAATGAAGCGTCAGAGTATCCGCCAAACCAGAAAACTACGCATACATTCTACCGATGTGGGTCGTTTCCATTCCATCACGGCTTCTACTTTGGATGGATCAACCGCAATTCCTCCAGCGGATACAATGTGTCCGAGGAAACTGATTTCATAAAGCCAAAATTCACATTTACTGTACTTGGCATAAAGATGATTCTCTTTAAGCTTTTCTAAGACCAATTGCAAGTGTTCGTGATGTTCTTCATCGGTCTTTGAATAGATCAAGATGTCGTCTATGAACACGACAACAAACATGTCTAAGTATTCCATGAATACTTTGTTCATGAGTTCATGAAGTAGGTGGCGCATTGGTCAAGCCAAACGGCATGACGATGAACTCATACAGCCATCTTGGGTGGTGAAAGCCGTTTAGGAATATCCTCATTCTGATCTTAAGTTGATGGTATCACGATCTCGAGTCTATCTTGGAGAAAAGCGATGCTCTGTCAAGCGATCGAGCAGTCATCAATGCGAGGTAAGGGATACTTGTTCTTGATGGTCACCTCATTGAGTGCTCTGTAATCCACACATAATCTGGCGGTGCCATCTTTCTTCTTCACGAAGAGGACTGGTGAACCCCAGGGGGAAGAACTAGGTCTAATGAAACCTTTTTCTTGCAAGTCTTCAATTTGCGTCTTCAATTCTTCAAGTTCGTCAGCGGCCATTCTGTATGGTCTCTTAGCAATTGGGGCTGTCCCTGGCTTCAAGTTGATGACAAACTCAACATCTCTGTCTGGTGGCATGCACAGTAATTCTTACGGAAAGACATGGGGTAAGCTTGAACTACAGGCGTTGTCTCTAGGGACAACTCTCCAAGGTGGTGGATTGTTCGATCCAAGGGAGAGGAACGATCCACACTAACTCTTATTGTGGTTTCTGGGTTCTTGGTGAGCACCACTTTTCTGTTGGCACAATCTATTAATCCTTGATATTTGGCCAACCAATCCATCCCTAGGATGATATCTAGAGTTTGGGATTCTAGTACAAGAAGGTTTGCTAGGAATCCGGAACTTTCCAAAGCAATCTCTACTTTGGGACTTACTGAGGTAGCATATAAGGGTCCCCCGGGTGAACTAAGTACCACGGGTTTCTTTAACTTATAGGTTGGCAACTTAAGCCTTTCAACAAACTTTCTTGAAACAAAAGAGTGCGAAGCTCCAGAATCAAACAAAACTTGTGCGGGTACTGAATTAACAGGGAACGTACCCATTAGCACTCCGGAGGCATCTTGAGCTTCCTCGGCTGTGACGTGGTTCACACGACCGTGGCTTTGTGTCGGGGTAGACCTTGATGCTTGTGAAGTCTCGTGACTCTTGCTTGGAGCGGAGGTTCGTCCTGAACTGGAGCGGCCTTGGCGGCAGTGCTATGGCGTCGAGGCCACCGTTAGCAGTGACCTTTTTCTCCCACAGTAAGCAGTGGAGGTTTCTTCTTTGGGTTGACTCTGCTTTGGTTTGCTGGCGGGCGAGAATACGAAACCACTTCCTTGGGGACGTGGGGGCTGGAGCTTGAGTTCTCTGAAAGGAGGCTGCAGATGATCTGAAAGATGAACTGCCCTGGAATGTTGACTTCTGGGGAAAGCTACCTTGTGGCCTCTGAAATGACAACTTCCTTTTGCGGCTAATCTCCGCAGTCTTTTTCTCATTCTCACAGATGAGAGCTTTGTTGACCAATTGTTGAAAGCTGGAGTAGTCATGGAGGATAAGCTGTCCTCTCATATCTTCGTGCATTCCTTCCACGAAGCGATCAATCTTTTCTTCTTCATCAGCTATATCATTAGGGGCATAGCGGGCAAGTTGATTAAACTTGGTGAGGTATTCATTAACTGACATATGACCTTGCTTTAGAGTTATGAACTCATTTTTCTTCATCCTCATTGTACCGGCTGGTACAAAGTTAGCTCTGAAAGCGGCCTTGAATTCAGTCCAAGAGATTGGCTGCCATGTGGGTTCAGTTTTTGCTTGTTGTATTTCAACAACTTCCTCTACTGCGGTGGCAGCAGCAGAGGGCTCTTGTGGGGCTCCAATCGTAGATGCTACGACTTCTGCTTCTTCTTCTAGACTTTCATTACCTTGGACAGCGAGGTAATTTTCCCACCAAGCAGCGGCGGCACCTTTCAGCTGATGGGTGGTGAAATCCACCTTGTCCTCATTTGAGCAGCGGGCAAGACGGAGTTTCTTCTCAGTGTCCCTGAGCCAATCTTCAGCTTCTAGAGGTTCACTTGCTGCAGCAAAAGTGAGAGGTCTTGTCCTGAGAAAGTCTGCTAGCTTGGAATTTCGACTGGCTGCTCCAGCCTGTTGATTATTGAGCAAAGCTTGGAGGATCTGAGACTGCTGAAACATGACTTGAGCCATGGTTGGGTTTGCTGGTGGTGGAGGAGGTAGATCTTGTCCTCGACCTTGGCCACGACCACGGCCACAGCCTCTTCCTCGGCCTGCTGCAAAGGCACCACGGACTGGGGCGGCAGCTCTCCTTGGCGGCATCATGAAGAAACGCTGAAGCTTAGAACTAAAGGGGATGGTATATATGAGGGTTCACTAGCCCTCTAAGGCACACACACACAAGAACAAAACCAACGAAAAGATCGAAACAGGTACAATACAAAGCCTAGAGTGGCTGCACTAAATTAGGGGGTTAAGTGTTACATGACTCTCGAACAAAGCTTATAGGCTAAGCTAAGTCATGACACAGGATACAAACACAACGTCTACAAAAGAAGGAAACAAAAGTGCTTGCAACCCAAAAGACTGCTTAGCAAGCACTGCTAGCTAACCTAGTCTAAACTGACAACTACTCCACCGGGGACTGACCACAGGCGGTACAGTTGCCCGGGGAGCGGGAACGAGAACGGCTTTGACTGAAGCTCGGCGAGCGGGAGCAGGAACGGGAATGGCTGAGGTGGTGTCCACGGCTGGACTCGTCGAATCCGGGCGGTGGACTCGAAGTGCGCCCACGGCCGACTCTCCAGCGGCGCGGACGGCGGCGGCGCACCTTCTTGCGTCTTGTGAGGCGAGCGGGTCCTCTGGATGGGAACGTCGGCCCGCACCGGGAGGCGGGGCGGCGGCGTGTGCAATCTGGCCGGGCGGGATCGCAGCAGCGCTCGAGGCGTGCCAACTCGCAAGAGCAAGATCCTCTCTCGCACGCGGCATCCCTCTCTGTCATCGCAGATGGGTGAGCTTCATCACTCCGATCATGTTGCTACGGAGGGTGTCGGAGTGGCGTAGCCGCCGTGAGGAGTGTCCGAGGTATCGATCTCATCCATGGCGCACCGATGGTGGTCGTCATCGCTGCGTAAGTTGGACCTGCTGCGTCAGGCTATGGTCGTCATCCCTGGTGTCGAAGACTGCTGGGATACGCTCCTCATCAGGGAGATACGAGTAGAAGCAGAAGGGTGACCTCAGCAAGAGATCCTCGTACTTCCAACACAAGCGGGTGGAGGCAACGCGTGCGGCGTCCTGAATGGCGTCAAGACTGCTGCGTCGGGGTGCCTCGGCCTTGAAGAGGTAAGCAGTGAACTCGCCAACCCTGGCGGAGAGGTAAACCTCCATCGTCCAGGACTCGCGGGTCTCGATCCTCGTCATCCTACCTCGGAACATAGGCTGACGGGGAAAGCCGAGGTACTGCATCAGTTGGCGAAGTATGTCCGCGAACCCTCCCTCGTTCTCTCCGTGAACGAGGAGGTCCCACTGCCATCGGACGACGGGTAGCCATCTACAATTTTTGAAACAGGAGAAAAGGGTTAGCGAAACCTAATGAAATAGGGATAAGTATAGAGCTAGGAATGATGAGTAGAAGCAATAAATACTCTATATTTTAGCAAAAGCTTTTTCTTAGTTTTCGAAAATAAGATCCAAGTCCTTAAGGTAACAACCAATCTAACTAAGACTCTCTGAACAGATGCTCGATACACTCTGTCGGACCGGATTTTCTAATTTCGAATCCTCTCGTGAAAGCAACGTGCTATTCCACTGGATCGATGGTAGCACTCACAGATACATTGCTGAATCATCCATACATGGCGTGGACTAAAGTATCATTATTACAACCATCAGAGTGACATAGACCACGTCGGGTCGAGTTTTACAAAAGGGGTCGATCAGGCCAAACTGATTACATTACATAAAAGCAACGTCGGCTACAGCGGAAGCAAAAGGGGTAGAGCTCATCTTTCCACGAGCAAGCGATAGGGCAACTTTGTGTCGATCGATATTAACCAAGGACACGGATAATATCGGTTATGCATAAGTACCTATGAGTCAGCTAGACTGGGACGAGACCTAGACTACAGAATCTAGTCTATTCTTCATCGTTTCCTTGCCCATCGACTTCTGGATCCTCGTAGTATGCATAGTCTCCTTCTTCAACGTCATCTGAAGGGTTTGGGGGAGAGCGAGAATGAGCACAACCTCCGTGCTCGCGAGCCAATACACAATGCAATGATATACATGCAAGGCTTAACAAAGGTGGCTCGGTTCTTTTATTTGCGAAAGCAGTATTTTCAATTATCATAATTACAAAGTCCTAACACTTAGCAGTTTTGCAAATTGTATTTTATTTAAAGAGAGTAAATGTGCAATAATTTGATATCAGCAGAGGTTCCTTCCATCGGAAACTCTACCTTACGCATA
The DNA here is from genome assembly GCA_036346255.1 of Ampelocalamus luodianensis. Classification (NCBI taxonomy): domain Eukaryota; kingdom Viridiplantae; phylum Streptophyta; class Magnoliopsida; order Poales; family Poaceae; genus Ampelocalamus; species Ampelocalamus luodianensis. The sequence continues at coordinate 4,712,103 of CM070624.1, read as the reverse complement.
ATTTGATTGGAGCTACCTCCAAGTATTAACCGCGCTGAGTCTGAAACTCAGGGAAAATCCGATGTCAGGGCTAGGAGAGCCCAACACATTTTTCATACCACCCACAAAAGTTTTGGAAATAGAACTAACTTAAGTTAAGTTCCCATGTTCGCCTTTGACCGTAGGCACGGCTGTTTAAACAGTTTATAACTCTGCAGAGATTGTACACTTTACCCACAAGAGACAATTAACTCGTTGCCCTACACGATTCCGTAGTCGTGTAGTCGAGAGGTTGTCACAATAACTTTTCAACTACCTCGTCATTTCCATCATCTCACCCACATGGGGTTACGCCCATACGTTCGCGAGGGATGTTGTACCGCAGCGTCTGGATGTACCGCACGACGTTGGCAACTTCACCTTGTATCGGTGTCCCCGTCAAGCTGGATGTACCGCAAGCTTGCGCGTGCCGTTTCTCCACCAGTGAGATGACTTTCAGGATTCGATAATTTACTAAGCCAAGTCGCGGTTTGTTGCAGACTTGTGGTTGTACTTGTTGTACACGGGAGGTCGTGACAAGATTAAGTCCTTATGGGTTATCTGGGCGGTTCTTCCACATTCCATCCACAAAATGACATTCTGTGGGCTACATTAGCACCCATTGTCATACCATCCACCTCTCCATTCACCCAGATATGGTAATAGCAATTTAGGGTTTTTGAGAAGTAAAATACAACATTTCAACCATCTCAGTCATTTACCCGTAATGACTGCCCAAATCATTTTGTGTTTGAAAAGATGATGATTGGGACAGTTTAATGTCCCGGTACTTAAGCAAGGCTAGCATGTCGCTTAAGTACAACCTATAGCTAGTATTACCATATAGTTACTAGGGTGACAATAGCTAGGTGATCCAAGTTGTCAAGGATGGCATAATAATTAATTAATCATCAAGTGGGTATTTAACTACCTTAAACTTTAACATATATTTGATTAAAGAATTAAAGCATGCAATTTGATATTTTTAAAAGAATATAATTTGCACAAAGTGTAGGCTCAATATGATCAAAGTATTGACTCGCCTTGGTTGTAGGGAAGAGAGTCCGGGTAGTCTTGTTCTTGATCGATGTGGAGGTCTCCGGTGTCCTCGAATCCTATGCGGGCGAAGTACCGGAAAAGTAAACAACAAGCAAATAAATACAAATGAAGTAGCAAATGAACTTCAAATTGAACAAGACCTATGCCATTAGCAAGATCTTGATTTTACAAATTTTAGGAATTTATTTTACAATTTTTGGAGTTGAAATGGAGGAGTTACACATAATTGAAGTCTTACTTTTAAATTAAAATAGAAAAACGAAAACGAAAATCATCAGAAAAACAAAAACAAAAACGACCCACAACCACTTTCGGCCCGGCCCACGTCGCGGGCCGAAACGCGCGCACACGCGGCGCGCGCGCCACGGCACGAGGCGACCCACCCAGCGGAAGAAAGGAGGCGCGCGCGCTCGGCGAGAAGAGGGAGGGAACGGCGGCGCGCGCGGCGGAGGGAGGCGGCGACCGGAGGGGAGGCGCGGCTAGGGGCTCGGTGACGCGATGGAGACGAGGAGGTCCCGAGGCGTGCGGCGACGACGACAGAGGGGAGGATCGTGGCGCGGCGATGACGAAGTGGATCGGCGGCGGGGCTCACCAACGGCGACGGCGACTGGAGGAGGTAAGCTCGGCCTCTTCTTCTTCCTCTCTGGCTCTCCTTTGCTTCTTCTACCTCGGTTGCTTGCTTGGGAAAGAAGAGAGGGTCGGGAGAAATGGGGAGGAGGGGAACGGAGGCGCGGGGCTTTATAGGCCGCGGAGGAGCTCGGGAGAAGGGTCCGGCGGCAGCAGCGGCAAGGGCGTCTGTGTGGGCGGCGGGTTCAGCGAGCGGCGGGCACGCGGGAGAGGTGACGGGCGTGGGCGCGGCGATGCAGAGCAGGGTACCGGCGGGAGCGACGGGCACGGGGGTGCGGACGTGCGACGCGGCAAGACCCGGCGGCGGCGCGGAGGCGGGCGGGAAGACGAGCGTCTGGCGCTGGGCGGCGAGACCAGCGCGGCGGGAGAGGCGCCACGTCGTGAGGAGGCAAGGCACGGGCGCGGGCGGCGCGGGCGGGCGCGCAGCGAGAAGGGAGAGGGTCCGGCGGGGAGGAAGAAAGAGAGGGAAAAAGGGGGTGCTACCCGTATATGGGTAAATAGATGTAAAAGCTGAAAGTCATTAGGGCTATATATATATACATATGCCCGCAGGCCTTGAGGGAGATACGGCTGTTAGGGTTAACTCTGGTTTGTTTTTGGGAGGCGGCGCTTTGGTGTTGTGAGTGTTCTTGCAGCAGAAGATCGCAGTTGTGCTTATTTTTCTATGCGTGAGTGCAGGCTTTGATGATTGGGTCATTTGTTTATTCATGAGACTTGGTGGCTGTACGTGACTTGCATGAGGTGGTAGGTCATCAAACATTACATGAGGTAGCTTTTGTTCGGAGGTGAGGTGGCTTTTGTTTTGCATCGATTTTGTTTCCTGCAGCAGGTGGAAGGACCGAGGCAAGACTTGGACTTTTCACGGCTGGTGTCGGTTGTTCGTGTGCGAACTCTAGAAAATAGGTGTGCGTTTTGGCGACTGGAGTTAATAGGTGTGCGTTTTGGCGACTGGAGTTTTTGGTCGTACGCATCCGGTGTCAAGGACTGCGTCACGCTGGCGTTCCAAGGGCGAGACAGTGAGACGAACAAGAACAGAAAAAGCATTCAGCTAACGCAGTGAAAAAACTTTAAACAATCATTCACCCTCTCTGATTGTCATTTACGATCCTACACTAGGAGTACAATCTTCACCAGAACTCTTTTCTTCTTGTCAATCTCAGAATTGTGTCCTATGAAGAGAAAAGTGAGAATACGTTTCAGAATTTACTGAATCAAGCATAACTACAGATTTACTTCCACACAATACTATCACCAATCTGTCAATCTAAGCATCTCCACTGGTACTGTTGATCATAGGATAAATTCAATTCGCTTTATGCTTGTATAGACCTACATGCAGATTTACTGATTCTGCAAGCACCAAAGTGATTGGCTAGTATATGATGGGGCACCAGCCACCTGGACAAGAAACATATACTAGAAGAAATGGTGAATTGATAAATTCAGATGAATTATGATGTCTAGAGTCTAAACGTTCCCTGCAGTATACATGTTAGTGTGTATAACTTGATGCATGTTAAAGTGTATTTTGTCGTTGACACAGCACATTAAGGGCGCTAGTGTCACTTTCGTGCAAAACAATAAATGAAACCCAAGATTGTAATGCAAAATCACACAATTTGCTGGCTGGGCCTTCCTGTGAGTTTACATTTTATATACGAAACTCTTATGAACTCCCATATTTTCTCTCATTTCAGACAATACATACCAGGAGAGCCGGCAAGCCGGAGGTACAAGTTCTCACCAATGTTGCTGGCCTTCCCATATCGACAAGCTCCCCCATCCACACCAAGCACCTTGATGGGTCACCGATCGTGCTGGCACTGCTCCAGTTGGTGTAAGCGTATGCCGTGCACGAGCAGTTGTGGTTGCACTCTGCTGTGCACTCGTCAAAGCTTCTGTTCCTAACATACAAGAACTTGTCAGGCTCAGGCACCGTCATCCCTGGAATGGTCAAGAAATGGTCTCCTTCGCCACATTTAAGTGCTTGCTTTGTCAGGCATCCTCTCGAGAAGTTATGGCCATCGGGCTCGAACCCTTCAAGGCACTTGCATGCTGGTATGGCCCCTGTGACATCGCAATAACCGAACAGTCCGCACGAGTCGTAGCGACGGCGGTCAGGACTTGGGAACTCAACAAAGACAGTCCAAGACAACGAGCTGTTGTTCCAGATCAGGAACTTCACCATTCCCGTGTAGTCCAGCGTCCAGCGCGTCTTTGGTGAGCTGTCGGAAGTTGTGTACATCAGCTGGATCTCGTCCGCATTGTCGACAATCGTCTGGTAACGGAGCTGATATTGCTTTGGTACATGCCGGAACTATCACACCGTTCCACATTCTGGTGCGCCAGTACGGACTTATCCCACGCAAGATGAGGAGCTGGAGGCCCAAGCTGGAGTCACCGATGAGGGAATTCGCCGGTGGATGGGTCACCAGGGCCCTTCCAAGCAATACCCACCATTCTGGCGAGCTCTGGCATCCGTCGGCCGGGAAACCCCCTCCCCCGAGTGCCAGCCGCTCGTTGCCTGAGAAGAAGCAGACGCAAGCCCAACTGCGCAAGCCGCAAGGCCTCAACATCGACCACACCCCGGCCCCCGGGCGTTCCAGATCGACGCAACGCAAGCCAGAAATGAGATGATAGGAGGCAAGCGGCCTCCACGCATGGCTAACTACCTGGGCGCGGAGGCTGAGGGCGAAGCAGGAGAATCCGGCGCGGGAGAAGAAGGGCAGCCAGTGCTCCACCCAGCACCAGGCCGCGTGGAAGCTCCGTGCACGAACACCAGCGGCGGCCGCTCGCTCCCGCCTGGGATCGGGACCTGTGCCAGCGGGTGCTGCGCGATGACCTCGAGGTCGAGGCCGGAAGGCAGGCGGTGGAAGCGGCGGGACTGGCCCTCCTGGTGCGCGTAGGCGCACGCGGCGCGGAGGGGCCTCCTCCTCCTCGTTGTCGGCGTCGCCCGCGCTGCCGTTGGCGGCGAGATGGGGAGGATGGGAAGGGTGAGCGTGGCGGTGGCGGCGGGCTAGGAGCTGCGCACCTGAGGGCCGGCGGCGCGACGAGGGGCGTCCGCGCGGGGAAGCTGGGGCGGTGGCACGGCGAGCTGGGGAAGGGAAGGACCGGAGGAGGGGGCGACGTCACAAGCTGGGAGGGGAGGACCCGAGGCGCGACGGTAGATCTGGGGCCGCAAGCAGCCGGCAATTGGTATTTGTACTTTCTCTTGATTCTTGATGTATGAATTTCGTTTCTTTTTTTCGCTTTGCTTCTTTTCTGTTGAGGTATGAATGAATTCGGATGCAAAAGAGAACAGGACTAAGTTTACTATGTTTATCTCAATATAGCTTAATTCTTTGAGCACTCTTTTCATATCCATGCTAGCTTCGCCTTAGGACTCCACCACTCGGGCTCAAAATTCTAGAATCTAGAATCTAGATCAAGCGATGTTTGACGATAGACCCTATGTGATTGTGATTTTTTCTTTAAGATTTTGAATGACTGACTATTTAATTTGCTAGAAATGGTTCGCGTGTGGATTGTAATTGTTGATTCTATTTAGTGTCACGTAGTGTGATTATAATATAATTTATGTATTGATTTTTTTTACTTTAAGGTGTACTTTTGTTCCACGCAGAGGACTCCGCTATACCTAATATTTAGTTCTGAGTGTGAGCAATGTTGTGCTTTGGAGTGTGAGCCTTGTAATTCAGCCACAGCCTCGTGGCAGAGAGGACGGTGTCGGTTGGATGATCGAAGCTCTACCGTATGTCCGTGCCATTTGGCAACCGGAAGACCAAGTTCCCGGTGTTCAGCAGCACTGTCGCAGCTCCAGTTGTGATGTTGTTCATCGTCGTCCAAAGAGTGCGGTCTTTGGAGTCTGACAAGACAAGGTCAGACCGATTGGTTACGGCGAGTATTGCGGAGGAAGGGATGGCGATTGGGTTGTCACGGTTGGCAACCCACACGACCTTGCACTCCGGTATGTTGTGGTACCACATGCCAACATATAATGTCACGGTTGAGTTTGTCGGGGAGAAGAAGCCAAGAGCAAAGGCACCACCGTCCGAGACAAGCTTGTTGCCGGGGGGGAGTGGTTTTGCAAGTGTTACGCGGTCACGAGGGTGATGAAGGGAATAAGGGAGGTCGTATCCATGAGACCTTCTTTTGCAAATGGCTGTGAAAACTGGAGAACATAGCTACTACATGATATAGAGGGATGACTAAGGTCGTCAGTCTTCTAGTCAGTTGGAGCGCAGGGAGTGAATAGTGTAGAAACTTTGCTGACCCTCCAATGGCACAGGAGAAGTCTACCCTTCCCAAGTCTGAATTCAGACTAGAAGATCAGTAATTATCTGGCACCGTTGAGGTACCAAAACCCAAGTAAATGTTGGGGCTGAAGCATAATTTTCAATGCATCAAGTCGGCACAGCAGTTTGTCGACAAGAATAACATGGCGTCTTCTCGATAATTTTCTGAAAAGTGTCATCTTGATTGACTTGGTACATGGATTGGTTATTATTTATTGGTCAAGGGAATTTGTTAGTTGTTAGTAGTTGCGGTGGAACAGTCGACAAGTTAAATATTTACATATAACTGCAAAGTGCAGGGGTTAATTACTCCATTCAGCTTCGCTGCACATCACGTCTTTGTACGTGCATTGCTGAACCGCGTGCACCCGGCGCGCAACAGTCACCGTTGTAAGCTCGTAGCGTCACGGCCAAATCCGAGAGCCATATGGTGGCTCCGTTCTGCCGTTTCTTCTCGCAGACTTCTTCCCAGGGCATTATTGTTAAAATCTATCAAATGTATAGGAGTTCATGAAGAGGAACAACAAGAGAAAGGAGCAAGTATGCATAGCTAGCTGAAGGAAGAATATACATTATCGTGTAAAAATATTGATCTTTAATGTGTAATTACACTATTGCAAATTGCTGAAATATATATACTATCTTATTAAAGTAGAGTAAAAAAAAAGTTACAACATTCGCTCTCAGGTACTAAAAATTCTCATGTTAATCGGTACAAAAAGAGAAATATCGATGGATTAGTATCAATCTTATAAATGAATGCTGTGACTCTCCTAGAATGAAACCACACAGAAAATGACACGAGGATTTTTATACAAGTTCAGACCTTCTCCTGAGAGAATAATAACCTTGCTCTTGTGTTTGTTGTATTGATTGTGTTTACAACAAGAAGTCACTAAAACTAGGGCTTGATCTTCTTGTCCCTCGCCTCTTTCTCTGTCACCGACTTTACTTCTTATATTGCACATGAAGAGGTGGCAGTTGTTCACGTCAAGAGGTACTTTGTCGTTCGATGCAATGCGCACGTTTAAGGACAATTATTGTCATAGACGCATCCCCCCACGTCGCCTTGCGGTTATGTCAGAGACAGAGGTTTTAATACATGCAGTTATCCCAAGAATAATAGCACATATTAGCTACTGCGTGTATTAAACATAGTGCACAAATGTCCATAATCAATTGGGCCTATGTCTGTAGGTTTTATCGATCATAGGGTGGTCGTAGCCGACCTGGTTATAGTAAGGTTACAACCATGAGGTGGTCGTAGTAGAACATACGGTCAATAGGTGGTTATAGAAGGACTTAAGATCACAAGGTGATCATAGTAGAACTTATGATCAATAAGTGGCTATTTCTTGACAGATTTAACTGTCTTGGACACGTAGGAGGTGGTCGTAGACCTCAAGCATAAGGTGTCTAAAGCTAAGGTACCCTTCTATTATGACGATAAGACATTCTTAGTTTCTCATTCTCCTGCTTTTGTTAAGCGAATCGAAAAGAAAAACCAGAAGAGTTATGTTTCTTTTGTGAAGGCTACTGCCGGTGCTGCAGAGCTTGTGATCGAAAGAAACAACAACCTCCAAGCAGTCAAAACTATTTTCAATCACCCAGAATAAGAGGTTGCACAAGAAGTTCCGACCACCCCCTCGTTGTACGACCAGTTGAGGTCGCACAGGACGTGGTCATTTAAACCAATGATGCGGGGAGCCTTTCAGAGGCTGAGACTGCAAAGCCAATAAGAGCAACCAAAGAGGAGGAAAAGAAGGAGAAAAAGATCAAATCTTCTCTCGGAAAGGTTTCTTTAGGCTTTAAGATTGTATCTAAAAAGTTTAGGTATGTAAAATTTAAAGAATAAATAATTGTACTTACTCTTTTTATTTTACCTCTTGATGTACTAATATCTATCTTGTTTCAGTCCTGTCTCTCCAGCTCCCAGGAATGTTCCTGTGGATAAAGAGGCCATTGTCATAGCTACGACCATGGGAATGATGGTTTCCCCTCTGATCGTTACAGAAGCAACGTTAGTCGAGTCTTCGACCACTATTCCTGAGGTAGCGAGAGAAGGGACGCTCGCTAATGAGCCCTCTGTGCAAATTGAGGTGGTCAAACCACCTATGGTCGTGGAGGTAAAGACGAAGATGCTCAAAGACGAAACAATGATGATTATCGAGTCAATTGTCGAGGATAGTAATGTTCAAACATGAGACTTGTCATTGCAATCGCCAAGAGCAGCTGATCCGGTGGTCGTAGAGAGTTCCGACCACCGTGCCAGAAAATAGGTTGTGGAGAAGGTTCCTCCAGGTCTCCAAGGTGGAGTTATTTCTTCTGTCAACAACGAAGAAGAAGTAAAAAAAGACTCTTTCGACATCTTTCCCGAGTTCTTTGGACCACCAACCGTTGGGTCCTCTTCATTTAGGTCCCGTGATCGAGTCTCACACCCTAAGGATATTCCCAATAGGGGATATATCTTTGACGACGAGCGTCTTCAAAGAATATGGTAGGACAAAGTTGACGGGTTCCGTAAACTAGAGGATTCTAAGATAGTGTACGCTCATTTTGCTCGGTCAACCATCAATGTAAGTGTTCGATACCAAATATTTATATATTTGTGTTTTTCTTTTCCTCACTGTGTATTTCTTTGTTCAGAGAGCTTTTGAACAAGTTGCTACTGTCGGTGAATACCACATGCAACTAGTGTTGCTGAGAAAACAGAAGGCTGAACGTCGCGAACAAGTAGTGAGATGGTAAGACACTGTTAACGAGTAGTTTTTGACTACTTGTTAAGTACTCATATCACTTTTTCCCTGTAGATTTAAAAGTAATGAAAGGAACTTAGTCGATGCGCTCGACTATGTGAAAGTCAAGTGTAAAGGCTAAAGAACGAAAAAGATCTATTGAAGAATCTTCAAGAGGCAAATTCTGTAGCTTGCGAGCTGTAGAATGCAATAAACAATAAGTTTTTCACTTGACATTGTTTATTTCGACAACTTTATTTTTTTCTTTTTTGACTCTTTTTCTTGTTTAGAAAAAGATGTCGATTAGGTAAGCTTTACACTAATGTTGATTTGAAGATCTTGATGATCAACGAGTTTACTCGTATCTCCAAAGAAAAAGATGAGAGCATAAAAGAATGAGAAGAGCCGTGCACAAATAATGCTGCTCTCATAATGAAGAGATCAATAAGCTTGACTCTCGCTTGACAGGTAAAAATTCTTTACCTACGACTAGTTTTATTTACTAATACTTGAGAAATGTTTTTCTAACTGGTCGTGTTCTATTTTCAGAGCAAGCAGTTGAAATAAAATAACTTCAGGAAGTTTCAACCCGTAGTCAGGAGGAAATGAAGGTTACAAAGGTAAATCTTCAAAATAACATTTCTCTCCTAAACAATGTGCTCGATGAACTTAATGCTGAGAAAGCCACTCCTCTTGAAGACACCGTGGGAACCAACAAGGCCTTACCGATTTGGGAACGGCTGGCTGTCCGTAGCGCAGGAAACCCCTTAGCGGCCGAAGATGAGCGCAAACCTTCTATGCATTACATTCTTTCGGATCTCTATAAATCTCAGTTGCTAGTGAATTATGCAGTTACAAAAGTACTGAAATGTTCACACACTATAATGGCTTACGCTAAACATTTAGCGGCCTTCTAGCGTCGTCATGCTCGCGTTATTAACAGAGTTTTCCAAGCCTTCTCTTGCCTCTTCGGTTTCGTGATTCCTCTGCGCAAAATACATAGGCTGCTTCGGCATTGGGCGCGGCATGGCTTCATTGTCCAGCATGGACACAACTAGTGACATGAGTGGCCTAGCATTTGCGCTGTCCTGAACACACAAGAGTCCAATATGGATGCATTGCAAGACCTCACTTAGTGAACAACTCTCCAAAGTCAATGTGTCCACGAAATCCCTTGCTTTTCCATCTTTCCATAAGTTCCATGCCTGAAACATGACAAGAAAATTCCTATTTATATTGGCTATATTCTGTTCGAGCTGTCCAAATTTGAAGCATTTGGTAACACTTACATAAGCTATCAGGTTTGAATATTCCATTATAAGATGATGAGGTGAACTGATCTTTAATCCGCTTACAACCTCCAATAGCAAAATACCATAGCTATAGGTGTCGGACTTGACCGAGAAAATGCCTTCCATCGCATATTCAGGTGACATGTAACCGCTATTTGAATAATTTCACAAGCAAGCAGGCATAATTTGGACTATTTCAAGCGCATAAATAATATATTGAGAAGAGCTAGCGCAAGAGTTACTTACTATGTCCCAACAACTCGTTTAGTACTTGCTTGTTGCTCGTTGCCTCCAAAGATTCTCGCCATTCCAAAATCTGATATTTTCGGGTTCATCTCTGCATCCAGCAAGATGTTGCTTGCTTTGAGATCTCTATGAATTATCGTCATTCTCGAATCTTGGTGGAGATATAGAATTCCTCTAGCTACCCCTTTGATTATGTTGAATCGTGTTGGCCAATCAAGCATAGACTTCCTTGCATCATCTGCCATGAACAAGATGGATAGGAGTGAACCACGTAGCGAGACACTCAACTACGTTTCTTAGGCCAATTCAAGATCTTTTTAGAGTATGTGATTAAAGCATACCAAAAGGAATTTGTCCAAGCTTTTGTTGGGCAAGTATTCGTAGATAAGCAACTTCTCATCCTCATGAATACAGCAACCTAGAAGTCTAACTAGGTTCTTATGCTGCAATTTGGCAATAAGAACTACTTCATTTTGAAATGCTCCATCCCTTGCTCAGAACCCTTGCTAAGCCTTTTAACAGCAACTTCCTTGCCATATTCCAGTGTTCCCTGTGTGATTTCATCAGTATTGAATTAACCAGGAGGAAATGAGACGGATTTTCCAACGTTATATTTGACAAGGTAAAATTTTATACGACCTTATAAACTTTGCCAAAACCTCCTTTTCCAAGCATGTTGGCGTCACGGAAACTGTCTGTTGCCGCGTCAATGTCTTCGAAGCTAATACATGGAAATTCTAGATTTTGATCCCAAAGTTCATGAATAGTGCTCAAGTGTCCCAGCACCGGTCTATTCAAGGTTTCCTTGTTTCGTCGTATGCCTAATAGAAATATCAGTAATGTCAACACTCAACACTATTATATGAACAATTGCATATTACAAGTAGGCCAGTGTTTTATCTTGTTCTACCTCTTGACTTGCATATACTGACAAGATATATGCATGTGAGTAGCAGCAGGCATGCTATAATTGGAAGGACAATCTTTACCACACCGCTCTTCTTCTTGCTGTTGTTCACTGCATGAAGCATAGCTTGTGAGAGTATGTGTTTACCCCTTTTATTTCGAGGAGTGTATCGATTTACTAATACTACCACACCAATCTGTCAACCTAATTAAGCATAAGCATCCCTAGGATTAAATTGGAGTCGTCAGTCGTCTAGTAGTCTTTCCAGATCATGTTTCAAAAATGTACTTACAGGCACCAAAAGTATTTGGCTAGCTAGTGTTCAAGTGACACTAGGACAAGTAGCTATTTTCTGGAAGAAATGGTAAATTGATGAATTTGTTCGAATGAATCTATCTATTATATAGTAAAAGCTGATGACACATGATGTACAACTGTTAAGAAAAAAAAAATATGCTAGAAATTCACACAAGGAATTAAAAAAACATCTAAACCATACTTTGGTAGAGCCAAATTTTAAAGACTTGGATTTGAAGGTTGGCATAGAGATATAGGAATTTGAAATAATTCTATAAAAACGAGAAAAATATACTGGATCCTAATTTTAAAGGTTTAGATTTGATAGTAGGCCTAGATGTATGTTATTTTTTTAAAAAAGAGATAAATAGCACTAACTTGAATTTAATCCTCTGTTTTACATTGGGGAGAAATCTAAAAAAAATGCAGTAATTAAATAAGAAATCAAATATTTGTTGATCTAAACAAAGTATTCTGTTAACGAAATAGAAATTGTTAACATTTGGAATCCACAAAGAAAATATTATACATTGTACTGTACCATACTACACCATGCAATTGTGCAGGTCAATCGGGTAGTTAATTACAACGGCGATATGTGTCGAGCATAAAAGTTGTTTTGTTTAGTTTGGCGTGCAGTTGTTAATTAATGTTTAAATTCATTGAGTAGTGACACGGTCACGCTTTGTGGGCACTAATGTAGCTGTTGAAAAAAACAACGTTGGCATGGAACTGAACATACCAGCGAGCCGAAGGTACAGGTTCTCGCCAATGTCGCCGGCCTTCTCCGTGTCGACAAGCTCCCCCATCCAAACCAAGCACCTTGACAGGTCACCCGTCGAGCCCGACGTGAGGATACTGCTCAAGTTGGCATAAGCGTATGCCGTGCACGAGCAGTTTCGGTTACACTCAGTAGCGCACTCCTCGAAGCTTCTGTTCCTGATATACAAGAACTTGTCGGGCACCTTCATCCCTGGCAAGGGCTGGAAGTGGTCTTCGTCGCCGCATTTCAGCTCCTCCTTTCTCAGGCATCCTCTGGAAAAGTTGAGGTGAAATCCGCCAGCCGGCTCGAACCCGTCGAGGCACTTGCACTCCCGGTTTCCCCCTGTGATGTCGCAGTAGCCGAACGGTCCACACGAGCCATAGTGGAGACAGCCATTGCCGGGGCGCTCAAACAAAACATCCCACGACGAGGATTGGTTATTCCATATCCGGAACATCACGTTGCCCATGAAGTCCAGCTTCCAGTGCGTTCTCTGTGAGCCCTCAGCCGCGTTGTACGTTGCGTAGATCTCCTCCCCATCGTCAACGATCTGGGACCAGCTGGAACTGGTGAGGCCGGAGGCCGTCGCGCCGTTCCACACCGCGCTGCGCCAGTACGGAGTTGCCCCGTGCAAGACGATGATCTGGAGACCCGAGCTGGGGTCACCACTGAAGGAGAAGTTGCCGGTGGACAGGTCTTGAGAACCCTTCCAAGCAACGATGCGCACTGCTATGTGGGTCTTGTAGTTCGTCCATAACTTGAAGCCAGGGAGAACAATGTCGGTGGGGTGATCGTAGCTCTGCCATATCTCCGTGCCGTTTGGCGACTGGAGGACAAAGTTCCCTGTGCTGAGCAGCACCGCGACAGCTCCGTCGCCTCCGGTGGTGATGGTGTTCTTCGTCGTCCAAAGGATTCGGCCTTTGGAGTCTGACAAGACAAGGTCAGAGCTGTTGGTCACGACCAGCTTCCCGGACGAATTGCTGGTGATTGGGTTGTCGCGGTTGGCGATCCACACGTATGTTGGCTCGGAGATGTTGTGGTACCATATGCCGACATATGAGTTTGCGGTGGAGTTTGTCGGGGAGAAGAAGCCAAGAGCAAAGACGCCGCCGTTCGAGATGAGCTTATCACCGGGAAAGAGTGGCTTTGCAGGTGTTAGGCGGTCATCGGATTTGCAGAAACAAATCAAGAGCAAGAGGATGAAAACGGGGAGGGAGGTCATATTCTTTTTCATGAAGACTGAACTACATCGCAGTACTATGTTACAGAGAGATACTTGAGGTCGTCGTCTTCTTAACAGCGTAAGAGATAACTCCGGATTCAGACTAGCTAGAGGATTTGAATGGCGCCTCCTCAGTAGTTATGTGTCACTGTTGTGTTAGCAAGACCCAATTTAAGGGCATGTCCAGTAGTCCACATCATCTCCTATTAATATTAGAGATAACTCATCTAATAGTAGACATCTAGACGACCAAAGTTGACTTTGTATATCACTAAACACTAGCCTACACGCTCCAATATCGTCTCTTGCATAGAGGGTGCGTGCACTGTTTATTGAGTTCTCTCTCCTCTGCCTCACCCAAATTATGACATGGCAAAGATAATAAACAGGTGACGTGACACTATTGGAGTTGGAGATGCACATAATTTTCGGTGCATTAAATCCAGTCGGCACAGCAGCCAGTAACAATCTAACACGAATAGCATGATGTCTTGTGAAAATTTTCCGGAAAGTGTCATTTTCGCACGCGTGACGGAGATGCCTGGGCAGCGACTTCGGCGTGGGCTTTCTCGTGCCAGCCTGCGGAATATAGTTGGACCGGACGTCCAAGGGCCTTACGTCCCGGGCCCGGACGTTCATTGCTTCTCCGGGGATTACTTTTCTGGGACGAAACTACCTCGCTCGCGCAGCCGGCGGCCACGCCGTTCCATCCCAATTGGCTAAGCCTAACCGATCGGACTCGCGTCCACGCCGCCCTGCTCCGTCGCCGGCTCCCCCGCGCGGCCGCGCCGCCCTACTCGCTGCGCGCCCGGCATCACCGCCTCTCTCCCCCCGCGCCCTGCTCACCGGACACCACCTTCCTCCCCCGCGCGCCGCATCTCACCGCTTGGTCCTGGGCTGCTCGCCGGCGCTTCCTCGGCCTCGGGTCGGGGACGGCGGCGCTTCGTCAGATCGACCTCCCTGCCCGTACTAAGTGAGTAATCCTAACCAATAGAACCCCTTGGTTCCTGTAGGCGGGCTGCGATGGCGTTCATGGGGCGGAGGGTCGGGGGCTACATTTGCTCGGAGCTGTGCGGCTCTGTTATGAACCAGAGGCGACTACGAAGGAAGTCCTTCCACCTTCTTTTTGAAGTGGTCGCAGGAGAACTGCGTGCTAAGCCCTTCCACCTATGTTCTCGTAATCGTGTGCTTGTCAAACAACGGCATGACGAGCATGTTAGCAATTTAAGATAAAAGCAACCACATGTGGAATGGAAACACCTTGTTTGAAATGAGAAATTTTTCGATGAAAGTCTCAATTCCTAATGTATTATCCACAGTTTGCATATACAGTGAACTCCACTTCAGTGTTTTGCATACAGTAAACCGAAGAGTTCACACCTATGCTAAAATTCACACCTATGCCTCGCGCGGTTCTTGTACATTTTTTTCTTCTGAACTCTGAAGTTAGGGAGTTTAAGTTAGCAAAGTGATAGACGAAGTGGCACAATTTTCAATCAAAACACAAAGTGACGCAATACTGAAAACAACTCTGAACTTCGTACAATTTCTCCTTCTGAACTCGGAAGTTTGGGAGTTTAGTTCTTATCGTCTATGCGTGCCAATGCTGACATAATACGCAGGTTTGCAAGCCTTTTTGAGGAATATGATGACTCAGCAATCTCAGGATACAAGTGAGACCATTTCATAATCTAATACTCCCTCTGTTCTTTTTTACTTGACAGTTGACTTTTTACATTCAAATTTTCTAAAGTTTGACCATCAATAGGTTTAAAACTATCTAGATTGACTATATAAAAATTATATCATTAGAATTGTCATTGAAAATACTTTCATAATATTATAATTTTATTAGTACATCTTAATGTAAAAGTTATAAAAAATTGTAGTCAAAGTCACATCTCAAAATCCGTAAAAAGTCAACTTTGTCAAATAAAAAAGAACGAAAGAAGTACATAATGAGGTGCAACGTCAAAACTATCGGATAGCCTTCTCCATTCGGGCATGTTAGCACTTAGCAACTGAAGATAAGAGCAACCACATATGGAATAAGAATACCTTCGTTTGAAATGAGGCATTTTGGATGTAAATCTCAATTCTAATGTGTTCTTCGCAGTTTTTTTTCCCGTACAGTATACTAGCAGAGATTACAACCACATATGCGAAAATTCACAATCCACAGAGTATCATAAAGCATACAACAACCTATACTGAAATTTGCATACACTAGAAGTTGACATAAAACATCTAACGTCCCTCTAGTGTTGTGATACTAATTGCATTCACGAATTTTCCTGTTTTCCCTTGTTTCTTGGTTCGCAATTACTTGGAGCAAAATATACTGAGGTTGCTTTGGGGTTTGGAAGTAACGTGCTTTCGTTCTCTAACATAAACACAACCGATGACATAAGTGGCCTATCATCCGGATGGTCTTGTACACACAAGAGTCCTACATGAATACAGTAGAACTTCATGAAGTGGACATCTCTCAACAACCGAGAAGTCGGCCAGATCTGTTGCTTTTCCATCTCTCCATAATCTCCACGCTGAGCCAATAGAATCAAGTTCGAACAACTTATATATTTTGTTTGGGCTATTGAAATTTTGAGCATTCCACAATACTTACATAGGTGTAAGGTGGCAAAGTTCTTTATGAGCTGTGGTGAGCTGATCTTCAATCCACTTACAATCTCCAACATAAGAACACCAAAGCTATAGGTGTCCGTTTTGACAGAAAAGGCTCCTCCCATCACATATTCAGGTGACATGTAACCACTGTTTAAATTGGTTCAACCACAAGGAATGCACAATTTGAAATTCTGAATTTAACCAGATCATAACAAATAGAATGTTAAGGTTGGCTGGTGCATTAAAATTACTTACTATGTCCCAACAACCCGGGTAGTGTTCGCTTGTTGCTGGTTTCCAACAAAGATCCTTGCCATACCAAAATCTGATATTTTGGGAGTCATTTCTCTATCCAACAAGATGTTGCTTGCTTTGAGATCTCTATGAATTATCGTTAATCTTGAATCTTGGTGGAGATAAAGAAGTCCTCTTGCTACACCTTTAATTATTTTGAACCGTGTAAACCAATCAAGCACGTATTTTCTTGCAGCATCTTCCAAGATCAATATGAAACGAAACTCGTTAGTCATCATGAACATCATTATGAATCTAAGAACTTTTTGCAATATGTGATCAAATGTCGAACATACCAAAAGGAAGGCATCCAAACTTTTGTTAGGTAAGTATTCGTAGATCGACAATTTCTCATCTTCATGAATGCGGCAACCATAAAGTCTAACTAGGTTTTACGTCTTTGCAATTTGGCAATTAGAACTACTTCATTTCGAACTCCTCTATACCTTGTCCGAACCCTTAATAAGCCTTTTGACAACTTCCTTTCCACCTTCCAATATTCCTAGATGATTGCACCATTGAATTGGCAAGCGATGAATGGCACAATTTTTCTGTTACTATAATTATCTTTTGAAAAAACAATTTCATTGTAATTATCGAGGTAAAATTTTTGTTACCTTGTAAACTTTGCCAAAACCTCCCCTTCCAAGCAAGTTGGAATCAGAAAAGATATCTGTTGAGGCAAGAATGTCTTGAAGCTAACAAATGGAAATTCAACATTTTCGCCTTCATGTCCATTGGAGGCGCTCAAGTATCCTAGCATCGGTCTCTTACGGATTTCCTTCTTTCGTCGTTTGCACGATGGTAGGGACATCAATACTTTTTATTAACACTTACACAATAACTCGCATTTAAAACATGGGCTCTTACCTCGTAATTGCATATCCGGACAAGGGCTATGCATGTGGCGATGTGAGCATCTTTATGTCGGGAGTACAATCTTGACTAAATTGCTCTTTTTTAAGCTGCAGAAATGTAACCCATCGAATTCATTGCATCAAACATTAGTTGCAATTGTATGGATTCACTTGCATACAATACCATGGCGATCTGTGAACCTAAGTGGTGATCTGTGAGCCTAAGCACCTACTACTAGTAACCTCTCAGTATTCTTCTTTGGGCTCCGGAGGGCCGAATATTCTGACCTCTCCCGATCTCTTGTATTGAGATAGAACCACAATAGTTCTACAAAGATTTAGTAGTGTTTTGGGAAGAACAACAAAGAGGAGAGGAGGTTCGAGAGGATCTGGAAAATAAAAAGGTTCGAGTTTACATCATCCATGAGCTATGAGACAAGCAGGACCACTACTTATATCTATGCACTTAGGGTTGGCTAGTTGGGCCTTCTTACCGCTAACAACCTGAGATATCACCCAATCACTTAGCCCATTCGATTCAAGAAACGCGCGCCTGGGCTTCTCTGCGCTTCCCTTCTGTCAGACATCTTGACAACGGTCTTTGCCTGCGGCGGAGCGATCTTGGCCTAGGCCTCGGCGGCCCATCACATTCGGCCTAGAGTTAAATTTAGTGGCATTTTCATGTTTGTATTTTCACATTTAGCGGTATTTTTATTTGGGCTTGAGGCCCAGCTCGCCCTATTGCCTGTACACTATCAAGCAACCTAACATCCCTCCTTCGGTTTGCGAACTCTATTGTATGTCATTTGAAACCGAATGCTCTGTCGCACTAGCATGCATAGCGGTGAGAATTTTCTGCTACATAGGAATATTAGCACCAACCCATACCCATCCCGCATAACGCAGCGGACCATCGCGAAGTTGAAATTTTGGATTTGTCACGCCTTTGACACTTAACTGAGTCAACAGATTCTTGGTTGATACATCAGACTCATAACCCACAATGACCTCCATTAGTCACAATGGAACACACGTTGCTACTGCAACTAAGTCTCCAGGAAGACATGTGGGTTGGCGAGATAACGCATCAGTGGCCTTATTCTCCACCCCTTTCTTGTAAATCAACCGATATCTCAAACCTAACAATTTGGTTAAAGCTTTCTGTTGCCAAACCATCGTCGGTCGCTGATCATCCATATGCACTAAACTCTTCTGATCAGTCCGGATCATGAACTCGTGATGCTGCAAATACAGTCTCCATTGGTCAATTGCCAACATGATTGCCATGCTTTCCTTTTCATAAGTGGACAACCCTTGATTATGTGGCCCTAGTGACTTCGAGATAAGCCAAAGGGTGTCTGCTTGCATTAACACGGCTCCAATGCCTTTGCATTTGAAGCATCCGTTTGATTTGAGCGCTTGGTGAAATCGGGAAGGGCTAGCAGGAGTAGTCACGAGCTTCTTTGAGAGATTGAAATCTGCTCCTTGCCGGATGTCCACCCAAAGTGAATTCTTCTTGAGCATGTGCGTGGTGGCCTCTTGATCAGCGAAAGTTCCTCACAAACTTACGATAATAACAGGCCATCCTAGGAATCCACACACTTCTTTGGTATTAGTGGGAGAAGGCCAATTCGCACTTCATCAATGTTCTTGGTGTCTTGCCACTCCTTCCTTCTCGATGATATGGCCCAAATAGGAGAGTTCTTCAACTGCGCAAAAGAGCACTTGGATCTTTTGATTTTCAACTAATGTTTATCCATAATGTGGAGCACTTGCCTCAACATGATCTCATGTTCATGCAGAGTTTTACTATATATGAGGATATCGTCAATAAAGACTAGTACTCCTTTCCGCAACAGAGAAGCTAGGATAGTGTTCATCAGCCCTTGAAATGTGGCTGGAGCACTTGTCAAACCATAAGACATCACCCGAAAATCATAATGCCCATGATGGGTCTTAAATGTCGTCTTGTGTTCATCTTCCGGTCTCATTCGGATCTGGTGATATCCTGCGTGCAAGTCTACGCTTGTGAACCATTGAGAACCTGCAAGTTCACCAAGGAGCTCGTCGATAATAGGTAGAGGATATCGGTTCTTCACTGTTGCAACATTCAATTGGCGGTAATCTACATAGAAACACCATGTCCGATCTTTTTTTTTTGGACTAACAACATTGGAGAGGAGAAGGAACTAGAGCTTGGCCGGATAATGCCTTGAGATAACATGTCAGCCACCTGCCTCTCAATTTCATCCTTTTGTGCCGGGGTGTACCGATAGGGTTTGAGATTAACTGGCTTGACTCCTGAAAGCAATGGTATTGCATGATCAAAAGTTCTGCTCGATGGTAACCCTTTTGGTTCAGCAAACAGATGGTCAAATTCAACCAGCAGAGCTTGGATGGATTGAGGTATATTTTCGATGGGTTGCTTAGTGACACATAAGGATAATCCTGCATCTGAATTGACAGACATCTCCAGACTTGCTAACTGTTGTAACCAAATCATGCAGCATTGTGGTGATTTCTCCTTAAGTCCTTGCAGACATACTTTCCTTCTGTGATGTGAGAACAACAAGGTTTTCTTCAACCAATGCACATTCATTGGACTATGCTGCTCCAACCAGTCCATGCCGAGGATGATATCATAAGATCCTAAAGGCAAAACTTTGAAGTGCGTGTGAAATGTATGCCCTTGGACAATCCATTGGCAATTTGGAAACTCCTCGGCACACTACAATGAGTTCTCCATTGGCAATATGCACTCGTATCGGAGATATGGACTTCTTGGCTCCCTTGATAAGAGGCGCAAAACTCTCACCGATGATGCAATGGAGCGCGAATCTACTAACATTATAACCGATCGACCACGAATTTCCCTGCACCGCATATGCGGAAATTTTAACATCACTCAAGGCCTCCTTTGAGATGGACATCAAGTCATCATCTGCCCTTGATTCTTCCCCCTTGTCTTGTTGAGAATCACTATCAGGACTTCGCAACATGTCCCATAATTCTTCCACCACATGAAGCTGCATTGTTGGCCCACACCGATGATCTCGAGACCACTTTTCCCCACAAGTATAACAAAGTCCCTTAGCTCGTTTGTAAGCACGATGGGCAAGCAGCTTTTCATCAGTAGCAGGAATAGTTCTGGCCACTTCTGTACCCCTCCGGTCGTCAGTCTTGACACTCGGTGTACTTCTTCCGGGCGGCAAAGGAAGAGGGAAGGCATTACGCACTGCGGAGCGAACACCTGACGATGACTCACCTCTACGGGGATCATACGTATAGAGTCCAAGACCTCCTCCTGCAAACCGGCCAAAGCCACAGCAATATCCAAATCTTGTGGTCGGTGTAAAACAACCGTCAATCGAATATCCCCCCGTAAACCATCCACAAATTGGGTGACAAAAAAAGAGATTCCATGATGCATGATGTGTCAACAATAGATGCATAAGTTCATTAAAATTTTCGACATATTCGGTTCTTGAATTTGTTTGGCGCAAATGATTGAATTGTTGAACTAGTTGTTGCAATTCCTCCTACCAAATGTACCACACACAACCTCTACAAAAGTGTCCCAAATCTGAAAGCGAAGGTGTGCTTTGGATGATTGTAACCACAAGAAGGCTCCACTGAAAAATACATAGTTGCTACATTGACCATGAACTCGGATGCCTGAACAAACTCAAAAGTAATTCTCACATTTAAGTTGCCATGCTTTTGGGTTTTCAGTCAAATGATGGAAAATCTAATTTCGGTGGAAAAGGGTGATGATGAAATGGACCTAATGTCTAAATGGTGCAGCTACCCCTCATGCGAATGAGAACACAACTCGGGTGATCGGACTTACCATTGCTCGGGCGGCCTCGGAGAAAATTTTCCCAAATGCCTTCCCCGACATGTAAGTTCATCATGGCAGCCGATCGGCCCATCGCCGAGCTCTCCTCGGGCTCCTGGCGACTCCCCTTTCCATATCGGTAATGTGTCTCCCATCAAAGTCAGATCAGACTTGACCTCCGGCAATGGCAGAAGCGTGATAGATTTCGGATCGCCTCGCGGCCCGAGATTACAGGAGAGTGAACCACGTGATCGCGGTTCAACCACCTCGCGCGTAGCCCATCGGCCGATTGTTCCATCTCGGACTTCCATCTCTATAACTCAAGCACCGCTGGCTAGATTTCTTCCACCGTAGCATGGATGGCTTTGCTCCTTGCTTCTAGTTTCCTGAGCGATTCGCCTTGGGCCCTGATCGCCTTGGTTAGTTCGGCGGTTGTTGATCCATTTAATGACGGATGCGAGCATGAGTCTGATAACGTGGAGGATCCGGGCTTAGAAATGGCTCTGATACCAATTGTTACCGACCTCTCTTGATCTCTTGTATTTAGATAGCACCACAATAGTTCTACAAAGATTTTTGGTAGAGTTGAGGATACGGAAAATAAAGAGGTTCAAAGTTTACATCATCCATGAGCTAACAGACAAATAGGACCACTACTTATATCTATGCACTTTTCGGTTGGCTAGTTGAGCCTTCTTACCGCTAACAACCCAGATATCGCCCAATCACTTAGCCCATTATGATTCAGGAAACCGCGCACTGGGCTTCCTCTGCTGCTTCCCTTTCTATCCGACATCTTGACAACTAGTGCTGCCCTGTACACTATCCGGCAACCTAACACCGAAGGCCGCCGAAGGGGCCCGAAGATATCTGAAGCACTACAACTCCCGGGGTGGCCAAGGCCCTTCGGACTGGGGGCATCCTGCACCCTGCGAAGGACCACTGTACCGCTGAACCGGGCGTGCCAAGCAGATGGGCCAGGACTAGGAGGGTCCACCATAAGCCAAACGCTACGCGCATGGAGGGCCCGAAGGCCGCTAAAGGGGCCCAAAAATATCCGAAGCACTACAACTCCCGAGGTGGCCAAGGCCCTTCAGACTGGGGGCATCCCGCACCCTGTGAAGGACCATTGTACCACTGGACCGGGCGCGCTAGGCAGATGGGCCAAGGCCAGGACAAGGAGGGTCCACCATGAGCCAAAGGCTACGCGTAGGGGTAGAAAAAACCTCTGCAGCCCCTACTAGTATAGGGTCCTGTAGGGGGTAGATCTGGAATCTCATATACCTGATGGAAAGGCTATAGATAGCCACCTCCCCAGTGTAATAAGACTAACTCATTTTTTTTGGGATAAGCCCGGTCCCTCACGCAAACACCAATCCCCTCTCCGTGGTCCCTCAGACCCTCACACAGACACCGAAGGTCCGCTTTCTTCTACTATTTGGTCGTTTTTGCTACGACAACTAGTAACCCCTCCAGCGTTACTGTTGGGCTTGTGGTAAATCAAGGGTTTGATGTTGCAATATGCTCGTGTAGAATACTTGCATTTTTCTGGCTACAAACTCCAAAGTAATTGGCCATTGTCAATGCAAAAAAAAAGGAGTAATTGGCTAAGATAAGTAGTTGTTTACTAGAAGGATATTATATTTACAAGTTCATACTAATTACTATGTCCACAAGCCTCGTGTATAAATATTGGTATTGATGCACACTGGCGATTGATATGAAAAACTCCATTAAAACTAGTGACACGTCGCATTAAGAACACTAATGTCAATATGCCACTGTGGAGAAAAAGGGGGTGGGCATGAAACGGTGCATACCGGGAGAATCGGCAAGGCGGAAGTACAGGTTCTCGACGTAGTTGGTGGACTTCCCCTTCCCCGTATCAACAAGCTCCCCTATCCAAACCAAACACCTTGACGTGTCGGCCATAGCGCCAACAATGCTCATGTTGGCGTGGCGTATGCCGTACATGAGCGATTCTTTGCTACACTCGGCGCGCATTGGTGAAGGTTCTATTCCGGATACGCAAGAACTTGTCGGAACCTTCATCCCGAGCGAGGTCACGAAATTATTTTCCTTTCGCATTTCAATGCTTCCGTTCTCCGACATCCGCTCGAAAAGTTCAGACCGTCGGCTCAAACCCATCGAGGCAATGGCATGTCGGGACAGCCCCGTGTAGTCGCAATAGCGAGCGGGCCACGAGGCGTAGATCTCGCAGCTGCCAGTGGGGTGCTTAGATATGACTGCCACGACGACGACCGGTTGTTCCAGCTCAGATACTGAAACATACCCGTGTCTTGAAGCGTGTGACGCGTATACGGTGAGCCGTCGGAGACTGTGTACATAAAGTAGAACTCGTCCCCTGTGTTGACCATCGTTTCGTACACCGACACAGGGGAGCTGATGTTGCTCTGGTATGTACCGCCGTACACCGACACACCGTTCCACACATTGAGGCGGCAGTACGGCTTGGTCCTGTGCCAAATGACGATCTGAAGGTTTGAAGTGGGGTCGCTGCTGCAGGAGAAGTCCCCAGACGATGGGTCATCAGGGCCCTTCCAAGCGACAAGACGCCCGACGACGTGGGCCTTGTAGCTCAACAAAAACCTCATGGTTGGAAGGATTGTGTCAGTCGGGTGATCGAAGCTCTGCCATATGTCCGTGCCGTTCGGCAACCTGACAACCAAGTTCCCCGAGTTGAGTAGCACTGCGGCAACTTCGGTGCCTCCGGCGGTGATGTTGTTCTTCGTTGTCCAAGGAGTGCGGCCATGGGAGTCTGACAACACCAGGTCAGAACTGTTGGTGATGGCGAGCATAGCGGATGAAGGGGCGGTGATTGGGTTATCGCGGTTGGCGATCCACACGACGGTGCGTCCGGGGATGCTATGGTACCATATGCCAAGGTATAAACTCCTGTCAGAGCTGGTCGGGGAGAAGAAGCCGAGAGCAAAGACGCCATCCTGGGAGATGAGCATGTCGCCAGGGGAGAGCGGCTTTGCATGTGTGAGCTGGTCTTCGGATTTGCAGAAACAAATCAAGAGCAAGAGGATGAAAACGGGAAGGTAGGCCATATTCATCAGGCCTTTTTTTCCTCTTCGGCTGTGACAAAGTGAAGAAAATAGCATACCGATATCGATAACTAACTGAGTTTCATGGTTCTTGTGAACAGTTTGGCCGCCGGGAGTAGACTTGTATAAATGCAGGATGGATAAAGACAGCAAGGAACTAGCGAAAGCAATGCGGACGAACGGCACGGGAGCAGACTCCAAGTCTCAAAAAATGCTGCACGCGCGAAGAAAAACTGTTACTACGAATCCAGATTGGACATTGGAGCGAGAGGACGAGAGCGAAACCTCACGGCGTGGCGCGCGGAGCTGCTGGGGGTGGGGGGGGGGGGCAGACCTGCTCCGGGGCGCACGCCCGGACCTCCTCGGGGACGCGCGCGGTGCGGCGCGGAGGGCGTCAACGCGGAGCGGTGCGGTGCGGTGCGGTGCAGTGAGGGGAGCTTCGCGCCGTGTAGGAAAGGCCGCGCCAGGAGCACGGCGCGACGTCGTCCAGGCGAGGCGGCGCGGCGCGTGAGGTCCCAGGACAGCGCGGCGTGAAGCACCTCGGAGGCGCTCCGCGGGCAGGCTCGGGACGCCAGGTCCCGAGTGTCCTCACGGACCAAGTCGGGAAGCCAGCGCGCGAGGCAGGGAAGAGAGAGAAAAAACCGAGTTGGGAAGCCAGCGTGCGAGGCAATGATCAGGGAAGAGACGTGTGACGGTGTGAGCCAGAGACTCAGAGAGAAGGGAAAGCTAAATAGGACATACCAATCAGCTGTTAGCTTCCAAAACCAGAGACTATCAGAGCGAGAAGGGAAAGCAAAATAGGACACACCAATCAGACGAAGGTGTTAGCCGTATGGCAAAGATATTTATTTGAGGTATGGATAGGCCAACTGAGAATACGCTACCAGTGGTTCCAGTATTTTCCATTCTTTCCTTTCTCTGTCTTCAAACTTTCTCGCGTGTTCTTCTCTCACTGCTAGGCGGCACCGGTCGTAGTGGACACATTACTGACCAGCTGATTTCCTGCAGAGTTTTAGAGAAATGTGAGTTTTTTTGGTGAGAAATTTTATGATATATTCTAATAGTAGTATACGGTGGTAGTATAAATCAAACATAACAATTGATTTGTTAAGGGAATAATAGATTTTTTTATTTATAATTTTTGGTGATGGTGTTATGGACTTTTTCAACTAATATTGAAAATATTCTCTTGTACCATGTGAACTCCTATATGGACAATTATAATTCTACTTCTTGAAATTTTACTGCTCATATTACTATGTATAGTAAAACTAAATCGTAATTAATCTGAATTATTAGATAAAAAAAAACTATTCATATTAAATTGAGTATACGAAAGGAAAAAAACTTTTTTAGAGGCAGAGAAAGGTAAGCTGGTGGCCGTGTGGTGACATGGTCTTACTCTACAGCGCTGGGGGCGAATTGGTAGCGATTTCGTCGATCTCACGGCCTCATGGCCATGCTTTATGGGAAGTGGTGTTCGTTCAGTTGCTTCTGGGCTGTACAACGACCAAATCATGAGATCATCAGTCGGCCACGAGTGCTTGAGATGGGCCTTGCTGGAGCCATCCTAAAGCCGAGCGCGCTTCGGTTATGCCGCGCGCACCAAAAACAGTTTTGCCGGACCACATGATTCTCAAAGCAACTCCATATAAATCCTCATCTAAAAAAAGCACCGAGCTGTCGAGGACCGAGCCATAGCACGGTTGGTTAGATTAGCTCTAGGATCGCACTGTCTCACCCGAATAATTAGATTAGGGTACACATCTTTATGTCTAGTGAGATATCGTGTGTATGTGTTTTGTGAGGCTTCGATATCTTCGCAAATTTTTCTGCGAGCGTAAGAAGATATACACGTGTGTGCTTGATGTGGATGGAGTGTGAGTTGAGTGTGCGCTACTAGCCTGCGCTCTCTAAAAAAGAATAAAAAAAGTACCGAGCCGTCGCGGCCTCACGCGGTTCTTGTCGCTGAATTTTTTTAAAAGAAATAATTTTTTTTTAATTTTTTTTTTTTACAAAACTAGGTAGTCGCTCTAAAAAATTATAAAAATAGGTCTCTATCTTGGTTGAGCGCGCAGCGAGAACCACTGAGCAGTCTGAGGCGAGTTTCGTGCGATTCAACAAGCGACAGAATCTAGGAATTTTTAAATATAGTAAATAAATTCAGAAAATTACAAATTTTTTTAGAGCTTCCTACTACAGTGTTCTTACTTGTGTAATTTTTTCATAATTTTATAAACAATTTGTCTCCAAAATTCATTTAAGTATACCATTTGTAGGAATTTGTAAATATACAAAATGAGGTCCAAAAATTATGATTTTTGTGAAACCTTCTTACATAGTGTAATTTTTTTGTAGTTTTACAGAATTTTATATGTTTTAAATTATCTAAAAAATTCTTAATTTAGGTTTCTGATATAGTGTACTTGATTGTGTGAACCGTTAATTTTAGAGACAATTTTAGAACATATAAAATTCCAAAAAAAATTACCCAAACAATTAAACTATGTAAGGAGCATTCACAAAAATTAATAATGTTTGGACCTCATTTGGTATATTTACAAATTCTAAAAATAGTATACTTAAATGAATTTTGAGATAAATTCAGAATGTATACAATTATGAAAAAATTACACAAGCAAGAACACTGTATCAGAAGGCTCCACAAAAAAATTCGTAATTTGTTGAGTTTAATTACTATATTTAAAAATTCCTAAATTACTGTCGTCAATTCAACTGACGACAGGAACCTGCCCTTTTCTTGTCGTCGATTCAATGGCGATAGAACTGTCGCGGATGAACTGGCAATAAGGATATATTTTTGTAATTTTATAGGACGACTACCTAGTTTTGTAATTTTTTTTTTAAAAAAATATTATTTCAAAAAAAATTCCTCGTCGCTGTAGGCTGACTCTCTTTCTTAGCCAGGCTGCGGGATTTTCTTAAGCCGTGGACAACGGTATGCTGCCGCCTTTGCCGTCGCACGGTTGTCTCGACCGGAACGGCAGGGGAAGACCTGTTAATGGCCAAGCGATCCGAGCCTAATGTGGAAGCCCACATGATCCGACCTTGCTTTTAGATACCGGGCCAACCCAATTGCATTTTGGTCGATTCCATCGTGTGCACTACACACTACTGCCACGTGACGTTTACAACGAGCACGAACCAATGCAGACTACCAATGTGAATGATCGATGATTGATTCATAAATCAGCGTAACTTACACCGGTAGTTCGATGGAAAACACATAGGAAAAAACAAACGCACTTAGGAACAAAACTAAAAACCAAAAGAAAAGCATGACATCCGGCTGGCGTCGGTGCACGGCAAGAAGAGCAGCAGGACGACGAGCAAGATCGACGTCAGAGCGAGCTTCGTCGTGCTGATCCTCCCCATGTTTGGCTGTTTGTTTTGCTTGTGTTTTCTTTGATGGTGTGTTGGCTTGACGCTTTGTTGGTTTGGTGGTAAACATGACACCGAGTCGGAATTAGCACTCCCTGTAGTTTTCGCCTGTCCGATTTCGTATCATAGCTAGTATTCTGAACTCTGACCTTTGCGTACCAATAATGATTCCGAGAAGATAGGAAAGCGAGAGTAATCCTGACCGCAGCCCAATAGCCTTATCAGCCGAGAAGTAATGCCCGCGGTTTCAATCAAAACACAAAGTGACGCAATACTGAAAACAACTCTGAAGTTAAGGAGTTGTAGTTCTTATCGTCTGTGTTAACCAAACAAGAACGGATCTCGTGCCAATGCTGGCATAATACGCAAGTCTGTGAGCCTTTTTGAAGAATGTGATGACTCAGAGCAATCTCAGGATATAAAAGAGACCTTTTAATTATCAAATACATAATGAGGTGCAATGTCAAAACTATCGGATAGCCTTCTCCCTTCGGGCATGTTAGCAACTGAAGATACGAGCAACCACATATGGAATAAGAGTACCTTCGTTTGAAATGAGACATTTTGGATATAAATCTCAATTCTAATGTGTTCTTCACAGTTTTTTCCCGTACAGTATACTAGCAGAGAATACAACCACATATGCGAAAATTCACAATCCACATAGAGTATCATAAAGCATACAACTACTTATACTGAAATTCGCATAAACTAGAAGTTGACATAAAACATCTAACGTCCCTCTAGTGTTGTGATACTAATTGCATTCACAGAATTTTCCCTGTTTTCCCTTGTTTCTTCAGTTTCGCAATTACTTGGAGCAAAATATACAGGTTGCTTTGGGGCTGGAAGTAACGTGCTTTCGTTCTCTAACATAAACACAACCGATGACATAAGTGGCCTATCATCCGGATGGTCTTGTACACACAAGAGTCCTACATGAATACACCGTAGAACTTCATGAAGTGGACATCTCTCAACAACCGAGGAGTCCGCCAATTCTGTTGCTTTTCCATCTCTCCATAATCTCCACGCCTGAGCCAATAGAATCAAGTTCTGATCAACTTATATATTTTGTTTGGGCTGTCGAAATTTTGAGCATTCCACGATACTTACATAAGCTGTAAGGCTGGCAAAGTTCTTTATGAGTTGTGGTGAGCTGATCTTCAAGCCACTTACAATCTCCAAGAGAAGAACACCAAAGCTATAGGTGTCCGTTTTGACAGAAAAGGCTCCTCCCATCACATATTCAGGCGGCATGTAACCACTGTTTAAATCATTTCAACCACAGGGAATGCACAATTTGAAAATTTGAATTTACCTAGATCATAAATATTAGCGTGTTAAAGGTTGTTTACTGAATTAAAATTACTTACTATGTCCCAACAACCCGGGTAGTGTTTGCTTGTTGCTGGTTTCCAACAAAGATCCTTGCCATACCAAAATCTGATATTTTGGGAGTCATTTCTCTGTCCAACAAGATGTTGCTTGCTTTGAGATCTCTATGAATTATCGTTAATCTTGAATCTTGGTGGAGATAAAGAAGCCCTCTTGCTACACCTTTAATTATTTTGAACCGTGTAAACCAATCAAGCACATATTTTCTTGCAGCATCTTCTAAGATCAATATGAAACAAAACTCGTTAATCGTCATGAACATCATTCGGAATCTAATTACTTTTTGCAATATGTGATCAGATGTCAGAACATACCAAAAAGGAAGGCATCCAAACTTTTGTTACATAAGTATTCGTAGATCAACAACTTCTCATCTTCATGAATGCAGCAACCATAAAGTCTAACTAGGTTTCTATGCTGCAATTTGGCAATTAGAACTACTTCATTTTTGAACTCTTCTATACCTTGTCCAGAACCCTTAATAAGCCTTTTGACAGCAACTTCCTCTCCACCTTCCAATATTCCCTAGATGATTGCACCATTCAGAATTGGCAAACGATGAAAGGCACAATTTTTCCCGTTACTATAATTATCTTTTGAAAAAACAATTTCCATTGTAATTATCGAGGTAAAACTTTTTGTTACCTTGTAAACTTTGCCAAAACCACCCCTTCCAAGCAGGTTGGAATCAGAAAAAATATCTGTTGCAGCAAGAATGCCTTCGAAACTAACAAATGGAAATTCAACATTTTCGCCTTCGAGTCCATTAGAAGCGCTCAAGTATCCTAGCATCAGTCTCTTCTGGATTTCCTTCTTTCGTCGTTTGCCTGATGGTAGGGACATCAATACTTTTTTTATTAACACTTACACAATAACTCTGCATTTCGAAAACATGGGCTCTTACCTCTGTATTTGCATATCCAGACAAGGGCTATGCATGTGAGCAGTAGCAGGCATGCTGTAATCGGGAGTACAATCTTTACTAAACTGCTCCTTTTTTGAACTGCAGAAATGTAACCCATCAGAATGCACTGCATCAAACATTAGTTGCAATATTATGGATTCACTTGCATACAATACCATGACTGATATGTGAACCTAAGCACCTACTACTAGTAACCCCCCAGCGTTACTGCTGGGCTTGTGGTAAATCGAGGGTTTGAGGTTGCAATATGCTCGTGTAGAATAGTTGCGTTTTTCTGGCTACAAACTCCAAAGTAATTGGCCATTGTCAACGCATAAAAATTAGTAATTGGGTAAGATAAGTAGTTGTTTACTAGAAGAATATTATATTGACAAGTTCATACTAATTACTATGTCTACAAGTCCCGTGTATAAATATTAGTGTTGATGCACACAGGCGATTGACCGGAAAAACTCCATTAAGACTAACGACACGTCGCATTAAGAACACTAATATCACTATGTCACCGTGGAGAAAAAGTGGTGAGCATGAAGCGGTACATACCGGGAGAATCGGCAAGACGAAGGTACAAGTTCTCGACGTAGTCGGCGGACTTCCCCTTCCCCTTCCCGGTGTCGACAAGCTCACCTGTCCAAACCAAGCACCTTGACGAGTCAGCCATAGCGCCAACATTGCTCATGTTGGCGTAAGCGTATGCCGTACATGAGCAGTTGCCGCTGCACTCGGCCGCGCATTGGTCGAAGGTTCTGTTCCCGATACGCAAGAACTTGTCGGGAACCTTCATCCCGGGCAAGGTCACGAAATTATTTTCCTTTCCGCATTTCAATGCTTCCGTTCTCCGACACCCTCTCGAAAAGTTCAGACCGTCGGCTCAAACCCATCGAGGCAATGGCATGTCGGGACTGCCCCGTGTAGTCGCAATATCCGAACGGGCCACACGAGTCGTGAGACATCGCAGCTGCCAGTGGCGGGCGCTCCGAGATGACTGCCCACGACGACGAGTGGTTGTTCCAGCTCAGTTGCTGAAACATGCCCGTGTATTGAAGCGTGATACGCTTATATGGTGAGCCGTCGGAGACTGTGTATGTAAAGTAGAACTCATCCCTGTGTTGAACATCGTTTCGTACGCAATGGAGCTGATGTTGCTCTGGTATGTACCGCCGAACACTGACACACCGTTCCACACAGCGTTGCGGAAATACGGTTTGGTCCCGTTCCAAATAATGATCTGAAGGTTTGAAGTGGGGTCGCTGCTACAGGAGAAGTCCCCAGACGATGGATCATCAGGGCCCTTCAAGCAACAATACGCCCGACGACGTGGGCCTTGTAGCTGAACACAAACCTCATGGTTGGAAGGATTGTGTCAGTCGGGTGATCGAAGCTCTGCCATATGTCCGTGCCGTTCGGCAACCTGACAACCAAGTTCCCCGAATCGAGTAGCACTGCGGCAACTTCGGTGCCTCCGGCGGTGATGTTGTTGTTCGTTGTCCAAGGAGTGCGGCCATGGGAGTCTGACAACACCAGGTCAGAACTGTTGGTGATGGCGAGCATAGCGGATGAAGGGGTGGTGATTGGGCTATCGCGGTTGGCGATCCACACGACGGTGCGTCCAGGGATGCTATGGTACCATATGCCAAGGTATAAACTCCTGTTAGAGCTGGTCGGGGAGAAGAAACCGAGAGCAAAGACGCCACCCTGGGAGATGAGCATGTCGCCGGGGGAGAGCGGCTTTGCATGTGTGAGTTGGTCATCGGATTTGCATAAACAAATCAAGAGCAAGAGGATGAAAACGGGAAGGTAGGCCATATTCATCAGGCCTTTTTTTCCTCTTCGGCTGTGACAAAGTGAAGAAAATAGCATACCGATATCGATAACTAACTGAGGTGCATGGTTCTTGTGAACAGTTTGGCCGCCGGGAGTAGACTTGTAGTTGGGATTTTTCTGTCTGTGAAATCGACTCTCAAGGAACTAGTCAAAGCAATCCTGACGAACGGCACGAGAGCAGACTCCAAGTCTCCAAAAGTACTACACGCGCAAACAAAAACTGTTACTAGGAATCCAGATTGGACATTGGAGCGAGAGGACGAGAGCGAAACCTCATGGCGCGGCGAGAACACAGATAAGCTCTGGGGCGCAGACACGGAGACGGCCGTGGCGCGCGGAGCTGCTTGGGGCGGACCTCCTCGGGGAGGCGAGCGGAGGGCGTCAACGCAGCGGGGCACGACGTTGGCTGGGCGAGGCGCGGCGCCGGCTGGGTCGGTCGGCGCGACGCGGAGCGGTGCAGTGAGGGGAGCTTCGCGCCGTGTAGCAAAGGCCGCGCCAGGAGCACGGCGCGACGTCGTCCAGGCGAGGCGGCGCGGCGTGAAGCACCTCGGAGGCGCTCCGCGGGCAGGCTTGGACGCCAGGTCCCGAGTGTCCTCACGGACCAAGTCAGGAAGCCAGCGTGCGAGGCAGAGAAGAGGGGGGAAAACCAAGTCGGGGTGCGAGGCAATGAAGCAGGGAAGAGACGTGTGAGCCAGAGAGAAGGGAAAGCAAAATAGGCCAAACCAGAGAATATCAGAGAGAGAAGGGAAAGCAAAATAGGGCACACCAATCAGATGAAGGTGTTAGCCGTATGGCAAAGATATTTATTTGAGGGGCGCGACTAGCGCTCGTGTACAATCCAAGCCATAGTGTTGGAGTGCAATATCGTTGGGTGTAAAATGTAATAAAATTTAAAATGTGCACAATATATTAAAAATTTATATACATCATTTCAAAGAATATCATTGTGAACAGACACGTTAATATCATCAACATTACTGTGAACATCATCTCAAAGAACATCAGAATCAAAACAGAACATCTAAAAAAACGTGTTGAAAAATCTTGCAACATCACTGTAAACAGTATACAACATTTTTTCTACAGATGCAATATTTTTTCAACGGGGCACATCTCAAAGAACAGTATGCAAAATTGTTTTCAACGGATCGTAACATTTTTTTCAACAGGTCGCAACATATCAAAACAAGACACTCACCATACCCACAGTTTACACACAAAGCTTCCAGAGCAAGCGGAGGCTTCCAGATCGGGCGACAAGCGATCCGACAGGTACTGGCCGAGTTGCTCTGGTGGCGGAGGCAGTGGCGGCATCTTACGGCTGCGCGACTTCCCCGCGACCTCGCCGGCGAGAGGCCCCTGACCATCCCCGTGAGCGCCGAAGAGAACCCTTGCTTCCTCTCCTTCTCCATTGCTTCAATCCCAAGAGAAATGATAATTAATTAGCACCAGCAACAGGCAACTAGCAGGAAATCAATATTTGGCTTCAGGAGAGCAGCGAGGAGTGGAGTAGAAGGGGAAGAAACCGGAGCAAAGCGCAGCTCAAGGATTGAGGGGTTTGGGTTTGTGATGGGGGACTCTGGAGTCCGAGCGATGGGAAAAAGGCTCGGTGCGAATGGGGACTAGTAGAAAAAGAAGCGGTAGAGGTTGGAATACGTGTAACTAGCTCCGATATTTTTCTCACTCCAGACGTATAAAACAGTATCATTTCCCTTATTTGAGGTACTTTAGTGGTTGGCAATTAAATGGATAGGCCAACAGAGAATACGCTACCAGTGGTTCCTCAGTGAGATTTTTTTTTTAATCTCTATTCTTTCCCTCTCCTATCTTTATTTAACCAGATATTTACTTAGTATTTTCCTTTCTTTGCTTTCTCTCTCTTCAAACTTTCTCGCGTGTTCTTCTCTCACTGGTAGCGGCGGCACCGGTCGTAGTGGTGCATTTGATATGGTGACATTAATAAGCCTCGTGCATTTCAGTGGATGAAATGGGAAGTGAGGGCAGATGAAAGGAATCTAAGGAAAGTATTGGTTTCAAGGGCAACGCTTGGAGAGGTCGGCCATGGCCCCAAGGTCGACGAGTGGCACGACTGAACATTTGTTCACTTGGCTAGACTGGGGAGGCCAGGAGCTACACACGCAAGAGGTGCGAGGTTTTGACTAAAGCATATTGAGGTGAGTCCGGACCCGGTCCGAGGTGGGGCGAGGCTGAGGTGAGCCCGGACCTGGTCCGAGGTTGGGGGAGGGTGTCGGACCCGGATTTCGTAATCCAGAATCCTCGTGATAAAGCTGCGCTATTCCCTGGATCGATGAATGGCGCTCACGGTACACATTCTTTGAATCATTTCATACATCGCGTAGACCCAATCATGCATTAATACAAGCATTAGAGTTCAAATAGACCACGTCGGTCGAGTTTACAATAGGGCGATCAGGCCAAATGAGTTCATTACAAAATCTCGAGTGCGTTAGCGGAAGCAAAGGGGTGAGCAAGTCTCTCCACAGAACAGCGGCGGGGTACTAGGTGTCTGACCGATATTAGCCAAGGGCTTGGATAATATAGGATGTACACAAGTACCAACGAGACCAACGGTGAGGCGAGACCTCGGACTACAAGAACTATGCTACTCTTCTTCATGTCCTTGCTCCTCGGCGTCCTGGTCCTCGTAGTAGGCGTAGTCTCCATGATCTGCGGGTTACGGGGTTGGGGAAAGAGCGAGGATGAGCACAACTACCGTGCTCGCGAGCCAACACACGATATGCAATATTATACATGCAAGGCTTAACAAGGATGGCTCGGGTTCATTTATTTGCACAAAGCAATATTTTGAGTACCAATATTAGAAAGTCCTATCACTTAGCATTTTAACCAAATTGCATTTTGTTAAAGAGATTACTTGTGCAATATTTATAACGATGAGGTTACCTCCACCTCATGCTTAGTTTTAATAGCGGTTACATCCACCACTTAACATCACTGGGTACATCCACCGGGAAAACCAAAACCAGGTCATGACCCATCACATTTTATCCCGCCCACAAGGTTTTATAAGCAGAACTAACTCTTGTAAGTTCCCATGTCCGCCCTTGACCGTGGGCACGGCTATTGACAGATTCATTACACTCTGCAGAGGTTGTACACTTTACCCACAAGAGACAATCATTTTGACATGTACACATGTTTAGTAGACATGTGAGTCAAGGAGATCGTCACAAGGCCTTTACAATGCATCCACGGTATTTGTTACACCCGCTAAGGTTTCACGAGAAGAGTTACGCTCACATAGACCGTCAACTCTTTCCCAGACCCCTCTTGCGCCACACGACTTACGCTCACATAGACAGTAAGTCGTACACTCCAACCCATAGCCACATAGGCTTATGGCGTAGCGGGTCATCTGCACTGGTGCAACTCATACTAACGGATACAAATTATTTAGCAGTCGACACCATTATAGACATGTGGTCGTCTTGTTTTACATTGGGAGGTCATCACGGATTAAGTCCTTAGGGACCATGCAGGCGGTTCATACCACATACCATCCACAAACCAACATTCCTTGGCTGCATTAGCACCCACCAACATACCATCCATCATACCATCCGCCCGGATGTGACAAGCAATTTCTTTAGGGTTTTAAGAGGTAGGAAAATACAACATCATAACCATCTCAGTCATTTACACCCAATGTTGCCCAAAATCATGTTCATTTCAAAAGATGATGAATGGGGTAGATGATACCCGATACTTAAGCAAGACTAGCATGGCGCTTAAGTATAGCCTATACTAGTATAGTTACCAAATATTTACTAGGGTGACAAAGGGTGTATGGCAATTCAATTATCAAAGGATGGTGTATTAATAATAAAGCATCAACATGGCATTTAACTACCTTAGGGTATTTAACATACATTTGCATAAGGAAATAAAGCATGCAATTTGATATTTAAAAGAACATAATTTGCATAAAATGTAGGTTCAATATGATCAAAGTGTCGACTACTTTGGGTCTCGGCTAGATGATCTTGATATTCTTGAGCTTGATCGAAGTGGGGTCTCAGGCTTCTCCAGAACTCTCTGCGATCGATCGCATAGGAAAAGAAATAAACGAGCACATAAATTAATTAAATAACAAAAACTCCTCAAATGAACTCCAAAAGAACCAAACTAGCACCAAAAGAAAGAGCTTGATTTTAGAAATTTTTAGAAACAAACTACACAATTTTGGAGCTAAAAGAGGAGAAATAAATCTTTGAAGTCTCTCTTTTGGAAAAGAAAAGAAAAAGGAAAGAAAAACCACAAAAAAAAAAACGAAAAAGGCCCACGGCCGACTTTTCAGCCGGCGCAAAAGCAGGCCCACGCAGACACGCTGCGGCCATGCGGCTGCAGAGCCACGGCCAAGAAAGAAAGAGGCGAGGAGGCTCGGGCGAGAGAAAAAGAAGAAGGGAAGCTAGGGCGAGAGAGGAGGATCGGGGCGGCGGCGGCGCGAGGAGAGGCGAGGCGAGGGCGCGGCGAGCGAGGATGGATGGCGGCGGGGCTGCCCAGGCGGCGGTGGCGGCCACGAGGCGAAGGTGAGGGCTCACCGAGGCGGCGATGGAGGAGGCTCGGCTCGGGGAGGCGGCGGCGGCGACGGGAGGGCGGCGACTACGGCGCGGTGAGTCCTCCAACTTGCTCGGTGCTCTTGCCTCTCTCTTTTCTTGCTCGGGAAGGAAGGAAGCACGGCTTTTATAGCCGGAGGGCTTGGATCCGGGAGGCGGCAGAGGCGGCGGGGCTCTGCGGCGTCGGCGGGGTAGAGGATGGGGCGGGTCGGCGCGGCGGGCGGAGCGTTAGCGGCCGGCGGCGGAGGACCGAGGCGGAGCGAGGGCATGGCGGCGGGGCTAGGGGACTAGGGTTAGGGTTAGGGCGATTTTGGGGAGGAGGAGCTTGAGCCTTTTGGGAATCCGAATCTTTGAGCGATTTGGGCAATTTTGGGGTTGGAGCTCCTTGAACCAAGAACACAGAGGATTTTGCGAATCCGAAATTTTGGATGATACAAAACCTACCCACCTTAAAAGAATCTCGACCCGAGATTCGAGCGCCTCGAAGAACGGTAGGGTAATCCAATTTGGTGATCTTCACGCTCCCACGTGGCTTCTCTCTCGAGTGGTTACTCCATTGCACTTTGCACAAGCGGATGATCGGCGTCTTGTGCGCTTTTCCACGACATCAAGAATCTTGATCGGATGTTACGGATCGACAAGTCTTTACGGAGTGCAATGGTTTCAATTGGAGCTTGCTCTTACGGTACTCGAGACATTTCTTGGTGAGAGGCGTGGAACACATTATGGACATCGACAAATTTCTGGTAATTCCGGTTGATATGCTACCTCTCCACGCTTGGCGGTGATTGGGAGCGGGCCTATGTATCTTGGCGCAAGCTTGCCTTTCACTTTAAACCTCCGCATTCCTCGAAGGGTGACACTTTGAGATACACATGATCTCCAACTTCAAAAGTTAACTCTCTCGACGATTGTCGGCATAACTTTTCATGCGGGTGGCGGCTTGTAGGCGATCTCGATCAATCGACTTTCTCTTACGCTTGCTTGAGAGTATCGGTCGAAGATATAACCTTCTCTGATTACGACCAATGCAAGGGAGTTCGCATTTTCTCCCATAAAGTGCTTCAAGCGGAGACATTTTCAAACTGGATTGGTAGCTGTTGTTGTGGCGAGTGCATCGGTAGACATCTCTCGGTCTACGGTGAACTCTAAGGCACAAGCCGAAGCATGTCTTCAAGAATCGATTTACCCTTTACTGCATCCATCGATCCGAGGATGATATCTTTGTGCTAAAGTTCAAGTGAGTTCCAAGTGCATCATGGAGACTAGCCCGAAATGCGAGGTGGCGAGAACCTCGATCCGAGACTATCCTCTTGGGTACTCCATGCGGACATACAATCGAGCCATGTATAACTCGGCTAATTTATCTCCCTTGTAGGTGGTCTTCACGGGGATGAAATGGGCAACTTTGGTTAATCTGTCAACTATGACCCATACGGAATCATATCAGGTCTTGGTTCTCAGCGGACAGTAATGAAATCCATTCCAATTTCTTCCCACTTCCACCGAGGATTTGAAGTGGTTGCGGCAATCTGCGGGTCTCGATGTTACGCCTTGATCCGTTGGCACACATCGCAACAAGCTACGAACTCGGCGATGTCCTTTTCATTCGCGGCCACCAATATAGAATCTTCATATCTTGATACATCTTGGTGCTTTGCACAGGTGTATGGTGTATCTTTGAGCTATGGGCTTCTTTTAGAATCAATTCTTTGAGCTCCTTTTGGTGGGGAACAAAGAGACGTTTCCCATACCATAGGATTCCTTGTTGGTCTTCCACCATCTTTGAGGCTTTTCCTTTGGCCATGAGATGTTTAAATTTATGAACTCAGGGTGTCCTTTACGAGCGGTCTTGACTGTTCTTCCAAGGTTGGTTGAACCTCCATAGGCGCTAAGGTGCCTCGTTCTACTAACTCGATGTTAAGTGCCTCTAATTCCTTGCAAAGCTCGGTTGATACTCTTGAACCATAACATTTTTGCAGTAGGACTTACGGCAATGCATCGGCCACTACATTAGCCTTCCCGGGATGGTAATGAACATCAAGTCGTAATCCTTAATCGGTTCTAACCATCTCCTTTGTCGGAGGTTGAGGTGCATGCAGGTGAAAATGTACTTAAGACTCTTGTGGTCCGTATAGATATTACAATGATTTCCAATCAAGTAATGCCGCCAAATCTTTAGGGCATGCACTACGTTGCTAACTCCAAATCATGAGTTGGATAGTTGTCTTCATGTGGGCGGAGTTGTGCGGATGCATATGCCACGACTTTTCCTCCTTGCATAAGTCGTGACCAAGACCTTGGCGCGAAGCATCACAATAGACTTCAAAGTCCTTGTGTATGTCGGCAAGACTAACACCGTGCGATGGTTAACTTTTTCTTCAACTCTTGGAAACTCTTTTCACAAGCTTACATCCATTCGTACTTCTTTTCCTTCTTGGCGGGTGGGTCATTAGTGCGGATAGTTTGGAGAATCCTTCAATGAAGCGTCGTAGTATCCGCCATTCAGAAAACTCGCGCCGGTCCGAGGTTGGTTGTTTCCATCCCAACACCGTTTCTACTTTGGATGGGTCAGCTGCGACTCCTCCAGTGGATACAATATGTCAGAAGCGATCTCTTGAAGCCAAAATTCACACTTGCTGTACTTGGCATACGGTGATGTTCTTTAAGCTTCTCGGGACCAAATGCGGATGTTCGGCATGTTCCTCATTAGTCTTGGAGTAGATTAAGATGTCGTCTATGAACACGACAACAAACTTATCCGGTATTCCATGAATACTTTGTTCATAAGGTTCATGAAGTAGGTGGCGCATTTGTCAAGCCAAGCGACATAGCGTGAACTCATACAGACCATAGGGTGGTAAAAGGCTGTCTTAGGGATGTCCTCGGCCTAATCTTAACTGATGGTATCGACCTTAGGTCTATCTTGGAGAACTCTTGTTGCTCTGACGGTTGGTCGAATAGATCATCAATGCGGGCAAGGGATACTTGTTCTTTATGGTCACCTCATTGAGGGCTCTGTAATCCACACACAATCTGGCGGTGCCATCCTTTTCTTTACAAAAATCTTGGCGAACCCGGGGATGAGCTAGGTCTAATAAATCCTTTTTCTGTAATTCTTCCATTTGTACCTTAAGCTCTTCAAGCTCATCAAGCTGCCATCCTATATGGCCTCTTGGCAAGTGAAACATTCGGCTTTAGGTTGATCACAAATTCTATGTCTCGATGCAGTGGCATGCCGAGCAATTCTTACGGAAAAACTTAGGGTAATCTTGAACTCTGGTGTTGTTTCGAGTCACCTTCTCGAGGTTATGGATTGTACGATCCAAACACGAGGAGCGGTCTATATTAACCACGATTGTGGTACGGGTTTTGGTGAGTACCACCTTCTGTTGTACGATCTATCATTCCTTGGTATCGGGCCAACCAATCCATCCCTAGGATGATATCGAGTTTGGGGTGAAGCACTAAGAGGTTTGCTAGGAATCCAGAATTTTCCATAGCAATCTCTACTCGGGGACTTACTAAGATGGTAGTCAAGGGTCCCCCGGGTGAACTAAGTACCACGGGTTTCTTTAGCTTAAAGGTTGGCAACTTAAGCCTTTCAACAAATTTTCTTGATATGAAAGAATCGAAGCTCGAATCAAACAAAACTTGTCTTTGATGCGATTTATGAGAACGTACCCATTAGAACTCTGTAGCATCTGGGCCTCCTCGGTGTGACATGGTTCACATGGCGCGATTTGGTGTCGAGGTAGATCTAGGTGCTTGCGGGGCCTGATGGTTCCTGCTTGGAGCTGATGTTTGACCTTGAGTTGGTGCGGCTCCTGAGTTGAACTTGGCAGGAGTGCTCTGACGTTGAGGGCATCGGTTGGCAAAGTGTCCTCTCACTCCACAGTGGAAACAATGGAGATGAGTCTTTGGGTTGCTTGTTGCAGGCTGTCCGGCGGGACGAAGGATGCGGAAACCATTCCCATTGGTACGCGGGGCTGGAGCTTGAGTTCCTTGTGGAGAAACTACAGCTGGCTTAAAAGATGAGTTGCCAGGGAATGTTGACTTATGAGGAAAGCCACCTTGCGGCCACGGAATACCATCTTTCTCTTGCGGCTTACTTCGCAATCTTTTCTCGTTTTCCGGCCGAGGGCTTTGTTGATCAAGTGGTGGAAGCTAGAAATCATGGAGGATAAGCGGCTTCTCATGTCTCCACGCATTCCCTCCACAAAGCGGTCTATCTTCTCTTCTTCATCGCCTACGTCCTTTGGGAGCGTAGCGAGCAAGTAGTTAAACTTGGTTAGATATTCATTGTTGTCATTTGACCTTGCTTGAGAGTTCTAAACTCATTCTTCTTTAGCCTCATTGTACGGCGAGTACAAAGTTAGTCTGGCGATCTTGAACTTCGTTCGGAGATTGGCGCCATGCGGGTGCGGTCTCGTCGGTGTACTTGACCAATTGCTTCAACGATGGCGGTCCTGCTGATCTCGATGGCGGATCTGCTTTGCCGGTCTCTTCTTCTCCTGCTACTGGGCTTTCACCACCTTGAGCAGCGAGGTAGTTCTCCCACCAAGCAGCGGCGGCTCCTTTCAACTGGTGAGTGGCAAAGTCCACCTTGTCTTCCTCAGAGCATCGGGCTAGGCGGAGCTTCTTCTCAGTATCCCTGAGCCAATCTTCTGCTTCCAGGGGTTCATCTGCTGAGGCAAAGGTAAGAGGTCTTGTCCTGAGGAAATCCGCCAGCTTAGAGTGGCGACTGGCTGCTCCTGCTTGTTGATTAGCGAGCAAGGCTTGAAGGATTTGGGCTTGTTGTTGCATAACTTGTGCCATTGTTGGATGCTCTGGCGGTGGGGGAGGTAGGTCTTGTCCAC
The DNA here is from genome assembly GCA_036346255.1 of Ampelocalamus luodianensis. NCBI lineage: Eukaryota > Viridiplantae > Streptophyta > Magnoliopsida > Poales > Poaceae > Ampelocalamus > Ampelocalamus luodianensis. The sequence continues at coordinate 4,670,948 of CM070624.1, read as the reverse complement.
GACCACGGCCATAGCCACGGCCTCTTCCACGGCCTGCTGCGAAAGCACCACTGGTGGTGGGCAGCTCTCCTTGGTGCCATCTGAAGAAACACTAAGGCTTAGAACTTGAGAGGGGTATATGAGGTTCTTTGGCCTCTAAGGCACACACAGAAGAAAGAAATCAAATTGAGCGAACAACACAAATGCGATACAAAGCCGAATGGCTGCAATTCATTAATATTAGGGGGTAAGTGTTACATGACTCCTAAGACACGACATATAGGCCATGCAAAGCCATGACACGAGATACAAACACAACGCCTACAAAGGTGGATAAAGAAAGTGCTTGCAAACAAAGACTACCTAGCAAGCGCGCTAGTTAACCTAGCTATCGACTACTCCCCTCATGGGTGCTTACCACCACAAGTGGTACGATTACGAGGATCGAAGAACAGTGCGGCCCGATGGTGCGGCGAACGCGGCGAGTGGCGCCGCGGTCGAACTCGTCGAATCAGCGGCGGGCGAAGTGCGTCCACGGTGGACTCTCAAGGCTGCGGTCGGTCGGCGGTGGGCGCGCTTTCTTGCGCGCGTGGCGGTGCGGGGTCCTCCAGTGGAAAGCGTCGGCTGGCACCGGGTTGCCGGGAGCGGCGGCGGTGCGGCGAGGCGAGGCGGCGGCGGGAGGCGGGGCGGCGGCTGCAGTGGCGGCTCTAAGGCGGGCCAACTCTGCAACAGCAGCATCTCTCTCCCGCTCTACCTCGCGGTGGGCTTCATCATCTCTGAACATGTTGCCACGGAGGGTGTCGGAGTGCTCGTAGGCTGCTTGGTGAGGAGGAATCGGCGTCCGATCTCGTCAACGGCGTTGGCGAGAAATCGACAAAGCTGCGTGGTGGGGCGATGTGATAGGTGCGGGTCATCTGCCGGGCGTGGCGGACCACCGGTAAAGCTCTCCTCTGGAGAGTCGGGTGGAAGCGAAGGCGAGCTCTGCGAAGGTCTCCATGCATCGCAAGCGAGGCGCGGCAAGTCGTGCCACATCACGGGCGACATCAAAGCACGGCTCCTGGGGTGCTCAGCCTTGAAGGTGTGAGTATTGAACTCACCCTCCCTAGCATAGAGGAAAACCTCCATGCTCCAAGTCTCTCGGTCCAGCACCTGAGTCATCCGGCCCATGAAGATAGGCGGATGGTAGTAACCAGAATCTTGCATCGGTGGCGAAAAATCCCCACGAAGCCTCAGAGGTCTTCTCCGTGAGAGAAAAAGTCCCAAGAGCGGCGGCAGAGCGACCATCTAAAATTTTGAAAACAAGAGGAAGTCGATGAGAATAAATCCAAGTGAAGTAGGATGAGTACAGAACTAGGAATGACAAGTAAGAGCAGTAAATACACTATATTTTTGCCAAAGCTTTTCTTAGGTTTCGAAAATAAGACTCAAGACCTTAGGCAACGACCGAACTAACCAAGGCTCCTCTGATCGTATGCTCGATACGACTCTGTCGGACCGGTTTCGTAATCGAGAATCCTCGTGATAAAGCTGCGCTATTCCTGGATCGATAGATAGCGCTCACGGTGCACATTCTTTGAATCATTTCATACATCGCGTAGACCCAATCATGCATTAATACAAGCATTAGAGTTCAAATAGACCACGTCGGTCGAGTTTACAATAGGGCCGATCGGGCCAAATGAGTTCATTACAAAATCTCGAGTGCGTTAGCGGAAGCAAAGGGGTAGAGCAAGTCTCTCCACAGACAAGCGGCGGGGTACTAGGTGTCTGACCGATATTAGCCAAGGGCTTGGATAATATAGGATGTACACAAGTACCAATGAGCCAACGGTGGCGAGACTCGGACTACAAGAACTATGCTACTCTTCTTCATGTCCTTGCTCCTCGGCGTCACGGTCCCGTAGTAGCGTAGTCTCCATGATCTGCGGGTTACGGGGTTGGGGAAAGAGCGAGGATGAGCACAACTACCGTGCTCTCGAGCCAACACACAGTATGCAATATTATACATGCAAGGCTTAACAAGGATGGCTCGGGTTCATTTATTTGCACAAAGCAATATTTGAGTACCAATATTAAAAAGTCCTATCACTTAGCATTTTAACCAAATTGCATTTTGTTAAAGAGATTACTTGTGCAATATTTATAACAGTAGAGGTTACCTCCACCTCATGCTTAGTTTTAATAGCGGTTACATCCACCACTTAACATCACTGGGGTACATCCACCCAGGGAAAACCAAAACCAGGGTCACAGCGACCCATCACATTTTATCCCGCCCACAAGGTTTTATAAACAGAACTAACTCTTGTAAGTTCCCATGTCCGCCCTTGACCGTGGGCACGGCTATTGAGCAGTTCATTACACTCTGCAGAGGTTGTACACTTTACCCACAAGAGACAATCATTTTGACATGTACACATGTTTAGTAGACATGTGAGTCAAGGAGATCGTCACAAGGCCTTTACAATGCATCCACAGTATTTGTTACACCGCTAAGGTTTCACGAGAAGAGTTACGCTCACATAGACCCGTCAACTCTTTCCCGGACCCCTCTTGCGCCACACGACTTACGCTCACATAGACAGTAAGTCGTACACTAACCCATAGCCACATAGGCTTATGGCGTAGCGGGTCATCTGCACAGTGCAACTCATACTAACGGATACAAATTATTTAGCAGTCGACACCATTATAGACATGTGGTCGTCTTGTTTTACATTGGGAGGTCATCACGAGTTAAGTCCTTAGGGACCATCAGGCGGTTCATACCACATACCATCCACAAACCAACATTCCTTGGTGCATTAGCACCCACCAACATACCATCCATCATACCATCCGCCGGATGTGACAAGCAATTTCTTTAGGGTTTTAAGAGGTAGGAAAATACAACATCATAACCATCTCAGTCATTTACACCCAATGACGCCCAAAATCATGTTCATTTCAAAAGATGATGAATGGGGTAGATGATACCCGATACTTAAGCAAGACTAGCATGGCGCTTAAGTATAGCCTATACTAGTATAGTTACCAAATATTTACTAGGGTGACAAATGGTGTATGGCAATTCAATTATCAAAGGATGGTGTATTAATAATAAAGCATCAACATGGCATTTAACTACCTTAGGGTATTTAACATACATTTGCATAAGGAAATAAAGCATGCAATTTGATATTTAAAAGAACATAATTTGCATAAAATGTAGGTTCAATATGATCAAAGTGTCGACTACTTTGGGTCTACTGGCTAGATGATCTTGATATTCTTGAGCTTGATCGAAGTGGGGTCTCGGCTTCTCGAACTCTCTGTGATCGATCGCATAGGAAAAGAAATAAACGAGCACATAAATTAATTAAATAACAAAAACTCCTCAAATGAACTCCAAAAGAACCAAACTAGCACCAAAAGAAAGAGCTTGATTTTAGAAATTTTTAGAAACAAACTACACAATTTTGGAGCTAAAAGAGGAGAAATAAATCTTTGAAGTCTCTCTTTTGGAAAAGAAAAGAAAAAGGAAAGAAAAACCACAAAAAAAGAAAACGAAAAGGCCCACAGCCGGCTTTGCCTGGCGCAAAGCAGACCCACGCGCGCCCTGTGCGGCCATGTGACTGCAGCCCACGGCCAAGAAAGAAGGGGGCGAGGGGAGGCTCGGGCCGAGAGAAAAGAGAGAAGGGGGGAAGCTAGGGCAGAGAGGGAGAGGGGATCGGGCGGCGGCGGCGCGAGAGAGGAGGCGAGGCGCCGGCGAGGAGGAGGATGGCGGCGGCGAGGCGCCCAGGGCGGCGGTGGCGGCCACGAGGCGGCGAAGGTGAGGGCTCACCGAGGCGGCGATGGAGAGGGCTCGGCTCGGGGAGGCGGCGGCGGCGGGGGAGGCGGCGACTACGGCGAAGGTGAGTCCTCCAACTTGCTCGGTGCTCTTGCCTCTCTCTTTTCTTGCTCGGGAAGGAAGGAAAGCACGGCTTTATAGCCGGAGGGGCTGGATCGGGAGGCGGCCAGGGGCGGCGGGGGGCGGCGGCGTTGACGGCCGCGGGTAGAGGATGGGGCGGGTCATGGCGGCGCGGCGGGGGACGTTAGGTTAGGGCGATTTTGGGGAGGAGAGCTTGAGCCTTTGGGGAATCCGATCGGAGCGATTTGGGCATTTGGCGGGTTGGAGCTCCTTGAACAAGAACACAGAGGTGCGAATCCGAAATTTTGGATGATTTTGGGAGGCCGATGGAGCTTGAGCCGTTATGATCCCCACGATATTAAAGTCCGTATCTATTGCTTCAAAAGCTCTCTTATTACATGGGAAAGTGCCTATTTATAGTGGGTTGAAATTATAATTTTACCTCTCAAAAGGTCTTATATCTATATGGGCTTGTGGTCTTTGCACCGTAGCCTTTGGTGCACAGTAACCTTCAGAACTTGGTCCACCACGCCTGTTCTTCCGGAGTGGTCTTGACTCCATTTCCATGCGAGGTGGCCGAAATTTTGGACCCCTTTCTTTGTGCGAGGTGGTTCAGCACGAGGCCCTTGGGACCCCTTTGCTCCAGTGTGATGCACTCTTTTGGTTAGACCCTTCGCGACCTTTCTATACCCTTCAAAGATAATGTCGAATGGGTATGTGGTACCCTTTCGGTTAGGATGTAGTGTACCTCCGACTTAGTGTCTTCGTGAGGTTGTTGGGCCAGTGGGCCGCCCCTACGACAGGAGCCCCTCGTGGTCGAGGTCTTGCTTCGTCATGGCTGAAACCGTGCATTTGTACCCGAATGGTCAGGCGTACATCGCCCCTTCAGCCTAATTATCATTAACCTAAGCACATTTATTGATTCTAGAAAGGAAAAAGTCCGATTTACTCCCTCGAACTATCAGAAAAGTCTGGTTTACCCCTTGAACTACAAAACCGGTTATTTAACCCCCAAAATTTTTGAAAACCGGTCAATTAACCCCTCACAGCGGTTTGGAGTGGTGGTTTTACTGACGTGGCTGTGGTTTTGCTGATGTGGCACATATTTTGCCACGTAGATGTCCACATCACTCTGACATGGCACATATTTCGTTCCTAATTTCTTCGCCGATTGAATCGCCTCCTCCATCTCCGACCGAAGTCGCCGCCACGCTCCAGAGCTACCTTAGGTGCGGTGGCTCCGCCCCGTAGCTACCTCGGGGGCAAGCACCCTCCGGAGCAATGTCACCCCCTCGGGCCTCCGGCCACGGGAAGGAAACATACCGCACTACTTCATCAACCTCGGCCACTTCGCAGCCGAGAGCCCTCCACGCGTTTCGCAGGGGCAACTCACGCGCAGCCGAAGACCTATAAGCCGCCTCTGGGAGTGGCCAAGGGGCTTTCGACGCCGCTTCTGACTCCACCAGCGTGGCCACCTCCACCTCCTTGGGACCCCTCGTCGGCACCCTTCAGAGCAACCACCTACGCCCCCCCTTCGGCGCTGCCTTCAGCTTCGTCGGAGCCACCTCCAGCGGCTTCGGCCCCGACCGCCTGGATCCCCTGCCTTCGGAGCGCCCCTACCTCAGGCGCACTCTCCTCCTACCACGACCGCCTGGAGCCCCCGCCTCTAAAGCCCCTTCGGTCGCCCTAGGGCCGTTTCGCAGTTAACACCTCCGCCTCGGGCCGCATCGCAGTAGCCCTCTGAAGCACCCTCGGTGACACCACCACTGGAGACCCTCCGGTCTTGGGGTCCTCTCAGCCCCCTTTGGCATCACCCATCGTGGGGTTTCCTCGAGCTAGCTCCGCCTCGGGCCCCCTTCGGGTCACCACCCTCCGGAGCAGCTCCATCTGTGTACCCCTTTGCCTTGGCAGTGGCGAGGTCCCCGTGAGGTGCTTCGGAGGTGGCACGTGGGGCTCTGGGCATGGTGAGGCTGCCGATGGGGTGGCGTCTCGCTCGTGCGTCCACTGCTTTGGTGCATTGAGGCCTAGACCACCTTCGGCTGTAGCTTCACCTCCACCGCCGGACTCGCCATCGCACAGCTCACTCCACCTTGCGACCGCAAGAGACCCACGAACGCATGGACGGTGGTTTTGTTGATGTGGCACCCTAAAAATGGACATATACATGCTGACTAGAGAGAGAGAGAGAGAGAGAGAGAGAGAGTGATGTAGACGTTCACGTGGCAAAATATGTGTCACATCAGCAAAACCACTACCACGTCAGCAAAACCACTGCTCTAAACCGCTGTGAGGGGTTAATTAACCGGTTTTCGCAAATTTAGGGGGTTAAATAATCGGTTTTATAGTTCAGGGGTAAACCAGACTTTTCAAATAGTTCAGGGGAGTAAACCGGACTTTTTCCTTCTAGAAACACCAAAGTAAATGGCTATTATCAACGGAAAAAGACACTAATTGGCTACCCTCTCCGTTTCAAAATATAAGGTCTCTAATTTTTACTGTCTTGTTTCAAAATATAAGGTGTGCATGCAGTTTTAGTGATCTTTTACCTCTTTTGCCCTCATTAATCTGCCCTTTCTTTTCAACATTTTTGAGTAAACACCGACACAACTATCCTCTCTTATTCCTAAGACATTTACACCATGGACGCTATGGTCATTTTCCTCCACCATTCCTGTGGTTTCATGCGCTCCTTAATCCCTGCGCCCAAGCAAAATACCCATGGTAAAAAGGAACGGATGGAGTATTATATAATGGCACTAGGGACGAGTAATATGTTGTCAAGTTTAGTAGAATGGTTACTTTCGGAGAGGGATCCTCTGTATTAGTGCTCTCAATGCAGATACGCTATAGTGCACAGGAATTAAGATCGATCTCCACCATCCGATCGAAAAACAAAAGACGAGATTAATTGCTATAGTGTTTTTGCTACTGCAATTTTCGCTATTGTTGGAAAAGTATTGTGGCAGAGCACTGTTTGCATAACACAGAACACTATCCATACAGTGTCCTCGTTTTTACTGTAAAAAATCCGGATCCGGTTACTTCCACTGTCCCACTGTGTCTAGACACCCCTGTTTGTTTCTCTGTCCTGCTGTAGTTGCCGTTGCATGTTCTCTTTTCCAAACGCTGTAACAACAGTCTAATCTAGTCCCCCGGCACGAGGTATTTGTGCCTTTCTAGTTATTTCTTTCCTCTTGCTAATATAATTTTCCCAGCAGCCGATCTCCTGGAGGTTACAAAAATGTTGGTGTGTACTTTGATACTATTTTAGGTGAAAAAAATCCATTAAAAGTAGTGATACGATACATTAAGAACACTAATGCTGTTCATACCAGGAGAGTCGGAAAGCCAGAGGTATATGTTCTCGCCATAGTTGCTGGTTTTCCACGTGTCGTCGAGCTCTCATCCTTGACTGGTCGACCATAGTCCAACAGCGCTCAAGTTGGCATAAGCGTAAGGCGTGCATGAGCATCAAGTCAAGCGTGATCCGCACGTACGGTGAGCCGTCGGAGACTGTGTACAAGAAGTAGTACTCGTCCCCCCGTGTTGACCATCGTTTGGTGCACTATGGAGCTGGTGCTGCCCGGGTATACGCCGCCAGACACTGACACCGTTCCAGACACTGATGCGGCTGTACTGCCTGGTCCATGCCATGTGACGAGCTGGAGATCTGTAGCATCCAATTTTCGGTTTTGGCAAAATCTTCTGTGTTCAAGAATCAAGGAACTCAAACTTCAAGGTTTGCCCGAATTGCTCAAGGATTCGATTCCCCCCGAAAGCACCGAGCTCTTCTTCCCCGTTCCACCTTAACCCTAACCCTAGCCCTCCTCCCTACCCCTCCCTAGCCCGGCTTCGCCATGTCCTGCCGCCACCATGCCCTGCTCCGCCGCCTCGGTCCTCCACCCCCGCCGGCCGCGTCAACGCCCCGGCCGCCGCGCCCTCGACCCGTCCCATCCCCTCTGCCCGCCTCGACTGCCGCGCAGCCCCGCCGCGCCCTCGGCACTCCCGCCGTGCCGTCGTCAACGGTCACCTCCCCCTCTCGGATCCAAAGCCCTTCGGCTATAAGAAGCCCCGAGCCCTTCGCCCCCCAGCTGACCCTCCTCACCTCTCTTCTCCCCCCAAGCAAAACCCGAAGAGGAAGAAGGGCAAGAAAGCAGAGGAAGAAGAGCAAGAGCACCGAGCAAGAAGGAGACTCACCTTCGCCGCCATCGTCGTCCTCTCCGTCGCCGTGCCCGAGCCTCCCGCTCCTTTCGGCCGCCGTCGTTTGTCGCCGTCGCCGCCGCGCCCCCTCCCGAGCTCCTCCTTCTTCCCGTGCGCGCGCGCGCTCGCCCTCCTCCTCTCTCGCCCCTAGCCCTCGCTCTCTCTCTTTCTTTGGTTTGAGTGGTGTGCTGCGCAGATGCCTTGCCGCCGCGTGTGGCTGTGGCAGTGCGTGTCTTGTTGAGCCGCAGTGCGCGCTCGCGAGAGCTGGGCTGAGCCGAATTGTTGGCCGTGGGCCACTTTCGGTTTTTCTTTTTTTTGGTTGTTTTTCCTTTCTTTTTCTTTTTATTTCCAAAGAGAGGCTTCAATTATTTATTTCTCCCTCATTTTAGCTCCAAAAATTGCAAAGTTTGTTTCTAAAAATTTCTAAAATCAAGCCCTTTCTTTTGGTGCTAGTTTGGTTTATTTTGGAGCTCATTTGATGAGTTTTTGTTATTTAATTAATTTATTTGCTCGTCTATTTCTTTTCCGGTACGATCGATCGCGTAGAGTTCGGAGAAGCCGGAGACCCCCACTTCGATCAAGCTCAAGAATATCAAGATCATCTAGCCGTAGACCCAGGCGAGTCAACACTTTGATCATATTGAACCTACATTTTATGCAAATTATGTTCCGTTAAAATATCAAATTGCATGCTTTAGTTTCCTTATGCAAATGTATGTTAAACACCCTAAGGTAGCTAAATGCCAATTTGATGTTTAATTATTAATACACCACCCCTTGATAATTGAATTGCCTTAAACCCTTGTCACCCTAGTAAATATATGGTAACAATACTAGTTTTTAGGCTATACTTAAGCGCCATGCTAGCCTTGCTTAAGTATCGGGGTATTATCTACCCCATTCATCATCTTTTGAAATGAACATGATTTTGGGCAGTCATTGGGTGTAAATGACTGAGATGGTTATGATGTTGTATTTTCCTAACTCTCAAAAATCCTAAGAATTGCTTATCACATCTGGGCGGATGATATGATGGATGGTATGTTGGTGGGTGCTAATGCAGCCCAAGGAATGTTGGTTTGTGGATGGTATGTGGTATGAACCACCCAGATGGTCCCTAAGGACTTAATCTCGTGATGACCTCCCAATGTAAAGCAAAGTGCGACCACATGTCTATAATGGTGTCGACTGGCTAAATAATTTGTATCCGTTAGTATGAGTTGCACTGAGTGATGACCGCTACGCCATAAGCCTATGTGGCTATGGGTTGGGGTGTACGACTTACGACTCTATGTGAGCGTAAGTCGTGTGGCGCAAGAGAGTGCAGGGAAAGAGTTGACGGGTCTATGTGAGCGTAACTCTTCTCGAGTGAAACCTTAGCGGGTGTAACAAATCTTTGGTGGATGCATTGTAAAGGCCTTGTGACGATCTCCCCTTGACTCACATGTCTCACGAAACATGTGTACATGTCAAGATGATTGTCTTTTGTGGGTAAAGTGTACAACCTCTGCAGAGTGTAATGAACTGTTGAATAGCCGTGCCCACGGTCATGGCGGACATGGGAACTTACAAGAGTTAGTTCTGTTTATAAAACCTTGTGGGTGGGATAAAATGTGATGGGTCAGTGTGACACGGTTTTGGTTTTCCACAGGTGGATGTACCCAGTTGATGTTAAGTGGTGGATGTAACCGCTATCAAAACTAAGCATGAGGTGGAGGTAACCTCTACTGTTACAAATATTGCACAAGTAATCTCTTTAACAAATGCAAATTGGTTAAAATGCTAAGTGGTAGGACTTTCTAATATTGGTACTCAAAATATTACTTTGTGCAAATAAATGAACCCGAGCCATCCTTGTTAAGCCTTGCATGTATAATGTTGCATACTGTGTGTTGGCTAGCGAGCACGGTAGTTGTGCTCATCCTCGCTCTTTCCCCCCAACCCCCAGAACCCGCAGATCGTGGAGACTACGCCTACTACGAGGACCAGGCGCCAAGAGCAAGGAAATGAAGAGAGTAGTATAGTTCTTGTAGTCTAGGTCTCGCTCACCGTTGGCTCCGTTGGTACTTGTGTACCTCTATATTATCCAAGTCCTTGGCTAATATCGGTCAGACACCTAGTACCCGATCGCTTGCTGTGGAGAGACTTGCCCTACCCATTTTGCTTCCGCTAACGCACTCGAGATTTTGTAATGAACTCATTTGGCTTTGATCGGCCCTATTGTAAACTCGACCGACGTGGTCTATTTGAACTCTAATGCTTTTATTAATGAATGATTTGGTCTACGCGATGTATGAGATGATTCAAAGAATGTGTACTGTGAGCGCTATCTCATCGATCCAAGGAATAGCGCGAGATTTTTCACAGAGGATTACGGATTACGAACCGGTCCGACAAGATCCGAGCTTGGGTCAAGGAAAGAAAAGTCTCCGGTGGATGGGTCATCGGGACCCTTCCATGCAACGAGGCGCCCGACGACGCGGGCCTTGCAGCTCAGCAAGAACCTCATGCCCAGGAGGATGGTGTCAGTCGGGTGATCAAAGCTCTGCCATATGTTCGTGTCGTTGGGCAACTGGAGGACCAAGTTCCCCGTGTTGAGCAGCACCGTGGAAGCTCTCGCGCCTTCGGCGATGATGTTGTTCTTTGTCATCCAAAGAGTGCGGCCTTTGGAATCCGACAGCATAAGGTCAGAATCATCGCTGACGGCGAGCATCGCGTAGGAAGGGGTGGTTATTGGGCTGTCGCAGTTGGCGACCCATACGACGGTGCGGCTGCTTTCAGGGATGTTGTAGAACCAAATTCCAACGTATATGCTCCCGTTGGAGTTGGTCGGGGAGAAGCCGAGAGCAAAGATGTCGTCCTTGTGGACGAGCATGTCGCCGGGAGAGAGTGGCTTTGCATGTGTTAAAGACAACAAGGACCTAGGCAAAGCATTACTGACCAACTGATTTCCCGCAGAGTTTTAGAGAAATGTGAGCTTTTTTTTGTGAGAAATTTTACTGTACATTCTAATAGTATGGTGGTGTATAAATTAAATCTGACAATTAATTTGTTAAGAGCATAATAGACTTTTTTATTTATAATTTTTTCATGAGGGTTTTATGTACTTTTTCAACACTAAGATTGAAAATATCGGAAAATATTCTCTTGTGCCATGTGACCCCACAGAGATAATTACAATTCTACTCCTCGAAATTTTACTACTTATATTACCATGTATAGTATAACTAAATCGTAACTAATCTGAATTATTAGATAAAAATAAACAATCCATATTAAATCGAGTATACGGTGAAAAAAACTTTTTTTAGAGGCAGAGAAAGGTAAGCTGGTGGCCGTGCGGTGACATGGTCTCTCTCTCACAGCGCTGGGGGCGAATTGGTAGCGATTTCGTCAATCTCACGGCCTCACGGCCACGCTGCAGACTTGTAGCGCCGCCCAGCCGGACGCTGGAGGAAGTAGTGTTCGCTCGCTTGCTTCGGCCGCATAATGACCAGATCATGGGATCATTAAATCGCCACGAGTGCTTGAGATGGGCCTCACTGGAGCCATCCTAAAGCTGAGCGCGCTTCAGTGATGCCTCGCGCACCAAAAACACTTTTGCCGGACCACATGAATTACTAAAACTAACAGGCTGTGGAAAACGCGCCCCCTCCCGCATCCATGTCGGACCCGAATTTTCTAATCCCGAGTCCTTTGTGAAAACCCTGTGCTATTCCCTGGATCAGACCCCTCTTGCGCCGCCTAACGACTTACATTGTGCACCCGACACCCTTCACCACAAAGGCTTACGGCGTCGCGGATCATCTATCTCGATGCAACTCGTACGATAGACACAAATTATTTAAGCAGTTGTACTTTTACGACTTTTGTTGCACTTGTTTTACACGGAGGTCATGACAAGATTAAGTTCTTAGGGTTATCGGGTGGTTCTTCCACATACCATCCACAACACAACGGTCCTTGGGCTATATTAGCACCCATCGTTGAACCATCCATCACACCACCGCCCGCATGTGGTAATAGCAATTTAGGGTTTTGAGGAGTAAAACCAAGTTACCACATTTACCTCACTCATGGACCACCAATGACTGGCCAAATTTTTTTTTTTATGTTTGAAGAGATGATGATTGAGACATTTTAATGTCCGGTACTTAAGCAAGGCTAGCCTGTCACTTAAGTACGACCTATAACTAGTATGACCATATAGTTACTAGGGTGACAAGGATTAAGGGGTTCAAATTGTCAAGGATGATATAATAATTAATTATTCATCAAATGAGTATTTAACTACCTTAAACTTTAACATACATTTGCATAAATAATTAAAGCATGCAATTTGCTATTTTAAAAGAATATAATTTGCATAAAATGTAGGCTCAATATGATCAAAGTATTGACTACTTGGATATAGGTAAGAGGATCTTGGTATTCTTGTGCTTGATCAACTTGGAGGTCTCCAGATCTTCAAATCCTAATCGAACGATCGCACTGTAAAAGGCATTGTGACAAACAAATAAAACAAATAAATACACAAATAAACTCCAAATTGAACAAGACCTATGCCATTAGTAAGATCTTGAATTTACAAATTTTTAGAAATTTATTTTATAATTTTTGTAGTTAAAATGAGGAGATATGAATTTTAAAACCATACTTTAGGAGAGGGGGCTCGGGGCGACGCGACGCGCGGAGGGGAAGGAGGGCGGCGGTCTGGCGGGCGCGCCACCGAGGTCGCTGCGGCAGCGGTGACGGGCTTACCGGCCGACGAAGACGGGGCACCAGCGCAACGCGGCTAAGGTATGGTCTTTCTCCTTCTTCCTCTTTTCTTTTCTTCTTCTTGCTTGGGGAGAAATAGGGGAGGGGAGGAAGGGAGGCGCCGGCTTTATAGCCGAGGTGGGGCGGGAGAAGGGGAGAGGGGGTCCGGCGGCGTGCACACGAGGGTGATGATGGCGGCAAGGCGTGCGCTGGCGCTCGTGAAGCGATAGCAGTGGCGCTAGCTCCTCGCGGGGTCCGGCGGGGTGGCATGCGAGGCAGAGGGAGTCGAGGTGGCGTGCACGTGTGCGGGAGTCCATGGCGCAGGCGGCGGCGCTCGAGAGCACGCGAGGGAGGGGGCTCGGGGGGGTTGACCCGGGGAAGAAGGAAGAAAAAAAAGGGACGCTACACAGTAGCCAAAGGCGGCACGTGGCGTAGCGGCTGCAGTCAGGCCGGGGCGCTCAAACAAGACCTTCCACGATGACAATTCGTCGTCCCAGATGTAGAGCCTCGCCACGCCCGTGTAGTCCAGCCTCAGGCGCGTGCCCGGCGTTCCGTCGGAGGTAGCATACGTCCAGTAGATCTCGCTCCTATCGTATATCACCTGTAGTTGGAACCTACCGGTGACCACCACTAAACCGGTCCACACCCAGCTGCGCCAGTAAGTGCTTGACCCGCGCCAGATGATGATCTGGAGGCCTGAACTCGGGTCAGCACCGAGGGAGAAGTCGCCGGTGGACGGGTCATCAAGGCCCTTCCACGCAACAATTCGCTCTGTGGTGTGGGTATTGTAGTATGTCCATAGCCTCATGCCAGGGAGGACGGTGTCTGTCGGGTGGTCGGAGCTCTGCCACACGGCCGTGCCATTTGGCGACCGAAGGACAAAGTTCCCCGTGTTCAGAAGCACTGCGGCAGCTCCAATGGCGGTGTTGTTTGTTGTTGTTGTCGCCCAAAGAGTGCGACCTTTGGAGTCGAACAACACAAGGTCAGACCTGTTGGTGACAGCCAGCTTCCCTGAAGGTGTATGTGCGCTCGGGGATATTGTTGTACCATATGCCGACGTACGAGCTTGGGGTTGATTTGGTCGGGGAGAAGCAGCCGAGAGCAAAGACTCCGCCGTCCGAGACGAGCACGTCGTTGGGGTAGAGTGCCTTTGCTGGTGTTAGGCGGTCATCGGAGTTGCAAAAGGAGATCAAGATCATGAGGATGACGACGTGTAGGGAGGTCATATTCTTTTGCCTATCCTTGTGAAGACTGAACAACATTGCAAAAACTATATAGGGAGAGGTAACTGAGGCTGTTGTTCTTGACGGTTAGACAGCAGAGAGTAAAATATTGTTTGTGGATGTTTTTCTTACTCTATAGATAAGAGAAATCAATACCCAAGTAAATACATAGGTAGTTATGTGTCAACGTTGAGATACCAAGACCCAAGTAAATACATTTGGTTTCAAGGCACAATTTTCAATGTATTAAATCGGCACATCAAGTGATAAGAGTCTAACAAGAAACATGACGTCTTGTCGAATTTTTCCAAATAGTGCTCATCTTGCTTGACTTGTATATGAATTGGTTACAGATTTGCAGGACATTTGTTACCACCTAGTTGCGATGGATTTATTACAAACAGTAATAGAGGGGCAATCGGAATAGATATGAATAGATGTTGCTTATCTTGTATTCTATTTCGTTTTTTTTTCTCGGAGTAAGAGACATGAATAGTACCAGATATTTATTTATCCGTCTTGTATTCGCTCCGCAAATCTTCGGTCGGTCAAATAGAAATTATCCATTTGTTTTGCATCTCTACACAAGACATTGCACATTAGGGGTGAAATCAGAGCAAGCATGGAGAGACTAATCGCCGAGATGTCAAAGAGTGAGCACTCACTATTCCTCGCCCGCTCGAGATCACGGCAATCCGCCTATCTGTTATCCTATTCCTAAGTGAAGTCACAACATACTTCCTCATACCACAACATATGGATACATACGAACGGGATATCGCTCATCTCGTATCTTATCTTGTATTTTTTCCTTAGAGTCGGAGTCCGCCACCCCTAAACAGTACAACTACATACAACTGCAGAGCTGTAACATCCTTTTTCAGTGCAAGATCTTCAAGGATCATTGCTCAACCTCCGAAACTTTCCCTAAGTGTGCAAGGATTTCCAAACCCCAAGAACTTCCCCAAATTGCTCAAGGATTCGCCCCTAAAGCCCGAGTTCTTCCCCGCTTCCCTAACCCTAACCCTAGCCCGGCCCGCCATGCCCTCGCCCGCCTCGCCGCGCTCGCTGCGTCAACGCCTCCGCCGCGCGCTCGACCCGCCCCATCCTCGCTGCCCCGCCGCGCCGCACCTCGCCCGAAAGGCCAACGACTTAAAGCCCCTCCGGCTATAAAAGCCGAGCTTCTCATCCGGCCGAGCCAACCTCGTTGCCCCTTTCTCCCCGAGCAAGGAAGAAGCAAAGGAAGGGAGCCGGAGAACTCACCGTTGGAAGCCGCTGCCGTTGTCGCCATCGCCATCGCCGCCACCGCTTTCCTCCGGCCTCTTCTTCCCCGGCGCCGCCGCACCATCTTCCCGAGCCCTCCTTCTTCCAGGCCGCCGCCGTGCCCGCTCCCCTTCCTCCTCCTCCGCTGCCGCCGCCGGTGAGGCCGCGCGCCGCCGCCTCTCTCTTCCTCCTCCCCCGCGCCTGCCGCCGGCTTTCCTCCCCGCCCTAGCCCCGCCGCCTCTCTCTCTTTCTTTCTCGGCCGAAGCCCCCTTTTCTTTTCTTTTCTGCAGTCAGCAGTCACATGCGCAAGCGCGCTTGGGCCGTTAGCGCCAGTCGGGAAAAAAGGCCCCGTGGGCCACTTTGTCTTTTTCGTTTTGTGATTTTTTTCTTTTTCCTTTTTCTTTTATTTCAAAAGAGAGATTTCAAATATTTATTTCTCCCCATTTTAGCTCCAAAATTGCAAAGTTTGTTTCTAAAAATTTCTAAATTCAAGCTCTTTCTTTTGGTGCTAGTTTGGTTCTTTTTGGAGTTCATTTGTTGAGACTTGTTATTTATTTAATTTAATTGCTCGTTTATTTCTTTTCCGCACGATCGATCGCAGAGAGTTCGGAGAAGCCGAGACCCCACTTCGATCAAGCTCAAGAATATCAAGATCATCTAGCCAGAGACCCAAAGTAGTCGACACTTTGATCATATTGAACCTACATTTTATGCAAATTATGTTCTTTTAAATATCAAATTGCATGCTTTATTTCCCTTATGCAAATGTATGTTAAATACCCTAAGGTAGTTAAATGCCAATTTGATGCTTAATTATTAATACACCATTCCTTGATAATTGAATTGCCATACCCCCATGTCACCCTAGTAAATATTTGGTAACTATACTAGTATAGGCTATACTTAAGCGCCATGCTAGTCTTGCTTAAGTATCGGGGTATCATCTACCCCATTCATCATCTTTTGAAATGAACATGATTTTGGGCAGTCATTGGGTGTAAATGACTGGGATGGTTATGATGTTGTATTTTTCCTACCTCTTAAAAACCCTAAAGAAATTGCTTGTCACATCTGGGCGGATGGTATGATGGATGGTATGTTGGTGGGTGCTAATGCAGCCCAAGGAATGTTGGTTTGTGGATGGTATGTGGTATGAACCGCCTGCATGGTCCCTAAGGACTTAACTCGTGATGACCTCCCAATGTAAAACAAGACGACCACATGTCTATAATGGTGTCGACTGGCTAAATAATTTGTATCCGTTAGTATGAGTTGCACTGTGCAGATGACCCGCTACGCCATAAGCCTATGTGGCTATGGGTTAGGGTGTACGACTTACGGGTCTATGTGAACGAAGTCGTGTGGCGCAAGAGGGGTCCGGGAAAGAGTTGACGGGTCATGTGAGCGTAACTCTTCTCGTGTGAAACCTTAGCGGTGTAACAAATACTGGTGGATGCATTGTAAAGGCCTTGTGACGATCTCCTTGACTTACATGTCACTAAACATGTGTATATGTCGATGATTGTCTCTTGTGGGTAAAGTGTACAACCTCCGCAGAGTGTAATGAATCGCTCAATAGCCGTGCCTACGGCCAAGGGCGGACATGGGAACTTACAAGAGTTAGTTCTCATTTATAAAACCTTGTGGGCTGGATAAAATGTGTTGGGTCATTTGTGAGACTGTTTTGGTTTTTCCCGGTGGATGTACCCAGTGATGTTAAGTGGTGGAAGTAACCACTATCAAAAATAAGCATGAGGTGGAAGTAACTCTCATCTGTTATAAATATTGCACAAGTAATCCCTTTAACAAATGCAATTTGGTTAAAATGCTAAGTGATAGGACTTTTTAATATTGGTACTCAAAATATTGCTTTGTGCAAATAAATAAACCCGAGCCATCCTTGTTAAGCCTTGCATGTATAATATTGCATACTGTGTGTTGGCTCGCGAGCACGGTAGTTGTGCTCATCCTCGCTCTTTCCCCCAACCCTCAGAACCCGTGGATCATGGAGACTACGTCTACTACGAGGACCAGGACGCCGAGGAGCAAGGACATGAAGAAGAGTAGCATAGTTCCGTAGTCCGAGTCTCGCCGCCACCGTTGGCCGTTGGTACTCGTGTACATCCTATATTATCCAAGCTCGTGGCTAATATCGGTCGTACACATGGTACTCAGCCGCTGCTCGTGGAGAGACTTGCTTTCACCCCTTTGCTTCCGCTAACGCACTCGAGATTTTGTAATGAACTCATTTGGCCCGACGCCCTATTGTAAACTCGACCGACGTGGTCTATTTGAACTCGGATGCTTGTATTAATGAATGGTTTGGTCTACGCGATGTATGAAATGGTTCAGAATGTACCGTGAGCGCTATCATCGATCCAGTGGAATAGCGCAGCTTTATCACGAGGATTTCGATTACGTAAACCGGTCCGACATGAGCCGGTATCGAGCATACGATCGAGGAGCCTTAGTTAGATTGGTTGTTGCCTAAGGTCTTGAGTCTTATTTTCAAACCTAAGAAAAGCTTTGGGCAAAAATATAGTGTATTTATCGCTTTACTTGTCATTCCTAGTTCATAGACTCATCCTACTTCACTTGGATTTATTCTCATCGACTTCCTCCTGTTTTCAAAATTTTAGATGGTCGCTCAGTCGTCACGCTCTTGGGACTTTTTCTCTCACTGAGAAGACCTCTGAGGCTTCGTGGGGATTTTTCGCCACCGATGCAAAGATCTGGTTACTACCATCCGCCTATCTTCATGGGCCTGATGACTCAGTGTGCTGGACCGAGAGACTTGGAGCATGGAGGTTTTCTCTATGCTAGGGAGGGTGAGTTCAATACTCACACCTTCAAGGCCGAGCACCCCAGAGCCGTGCTTTGATGTCGTCCAGATGTGGCACGACTTGCCGCGTCTCGCTTGTGCGATGCATGGAGACCTTCGCAGAGCTCGCTCTTCTGCTTCCACCCGACTCTCCAGAGGAGAGCTTACCCGTGATCCGCCACGTCCGGCAGATGACCCGCACTGCCACACCAGCCTCCACCACGCAGCCTTGTCGACGCCTCGCCAACGCCGTTGACGAGATCGGACGCTTCGATTTCTCCTCACCGCAGCTACGAGCACTCCGACACCCTCCGTGGCAACATGTTCGAGATGATGAAGCCCACCGCGAGGTAGAACGGAGAGAGACGCCGCTGCGCAGTTGGCCCGCCTTAGAGCCGCCATCGCAGCGCCGCCCGCCTCGCGCCGCCGCCTCAGCCTCGCTGCACCCGCCGCCGCTCCCGCAACCCGTGCCAGCCGACGCTTCACACGGAGGGCCCCGCACCGCCACGGCGCGCAAGAAAGTGCGCCCACCGCCGACCGATCGCAGCCTTTGAGAGTCTGGCCGTGGACGCAGCTTCGCCCGCCGCCGATTCGACGAGTTCGACCGCGGCGCCACTCGCCGTTTCGCCACCATCATCGCGCAGCTGTTTCGATCCTCGTAATCGTACTCACTTGTGGTGGTAAGCACCGATGGAGGAGTAGTCGATAGCTAGGTTAACCAGCGCGGCTTGCTAGGTAGTCTTTGGTTGCAAGCACTTTCTTTATCCACCTTTGTAGGCGTTGTGTTTGTATCTCGTGTCATGGCTTTGCATGGCCTATATGTCAGGTCTTAGGAGTCATGTAACACTTACCCCCCCTAATATTAATGAATTGTAGCCATTCGGGCTTTGTTTCGCATTTGTGTTGTTGGTTCAATTTGTTTTCTTTCTTCTGTGTGTGCCTTAGAGGGCCAGTGAACCCTCATATACCCCTCTCTAGTTCTAAGCCTTAGTGTTTCTCCAGATGGCACCAAGGAGAGCTGCTGCCCCAGTCCGTGGTGCTTTCGCAGCAGGCCGTGGAAGAGGCCGTGGAAGAGGCCGTGGTCGTGGACAAGACCTACCTCCCCCACCGCCAGAGCATCCAACAATGGCACAAGTTATGCAACAACAAGCCCAAATCCTTCAAGCCTTGCTCGCTAATCAACAAGCAGAGCAGCGACGCCGCCACTCTAAGCCGGGCAGATTTCTCGTGACAAGACCCTTACCTTTGCCTCGCAGATGAACCCCGAAGCGTAAGATTGGCTCGTGGATATCGAGAAGAAGCTCCGCCAGCCCGATGCTCGAGGAAGACAAGGTGGACTTTGCCACTCACCGCTTGAAAGGAGCCGCCGCGCAGGGAAAACTACCGCCGCTCAAGGTGGTGAAAGCCCGAAGAGCAGGAGAAGAAGAAACCGGCAAAGAAGATCCGCCATCAAGATCGCAGATCTCGCCATCGTTGAAGCAATTGCTGGCATACCGACGAGCCCGCACCGCATGGCGCCCAATCTCCCGAACGAAGTTCAAGATCGCCAGACTAACTTTGTACTTTGGTACAATGAGGCTAAAGAAGAATGAGTTTAGAACTCTCAAGCAAGGTCAAATGACAACAATGAATATCTAACCAAGTTTAACCAGCTTGCTCGCTACGCCCCAAAGTGACGTAGCCGATGCGTAAGAGAAGATAGACCGCTTTGTGGAGGGAATGCGTGGGGACATGAGAAGCCGCCTTATCCTCCATGATTTCCTAGCTTCCACCACTTGATCAACAAAGCCCTCGTGGCCGAAAACGAGAAGAAGATTGCGGAAGTTAGCCGCAAGAGAAAGATGGCATTCCGAAGCCGCAAGGTGGCTTTCCTCAAGTCAACATTCCTGGCACTCATCTTTTAAGCCACCAGTAGTTTCTCCACAAGGAACTCAAGCTCCACCCGCTGCATCAATGGGAATGGTTTCGATCCTTCGCCCCGCCGGACACCGCAACAAGCAACCCAAAGAGCTCATCTCCATTGTTTCCATCGTGGAGTGAGAGGGCACTTCGCCAATCGATGCCCTCAACGCCGAACACTCCCGCAAGTTCAACTCAGAGCCGCACTCACCAAGGTCAAACATCACCCAAGCAGAACCATCGTGCCCCGCAAGCACCTAGATCTACTCGACACCAAACCGCGCCATGTGAACCATGTCACACCGAGGAGGCTCAGAAGCTACAGGAGTTCTAATGGGCACGTTTCTCGTTAAATCAGCATCAAGACAAGTTTTGTTTGATTCTGGAGCTTCGCATTCTTTCATATCAAGAAAATTTGTTGAAAGGCTTAAGTTGCCAACCTTTAAGCTAAAGAAACCCGTGGTACTTAGTTCACCCGGGGGACCCTTGACTACTACCTTAGTAAGTCCCCGAGTAGAGATTGCTATGGAAAATTCTGGATTCCTAGCAAACCTCTTAGTGCTTCAGTCCCAAACTCTGGATATCATCCTAGGGATGGATTGGTTGGCCCGATACCAAGGAATGATAGATTGTGCCAACAGAAAGGTGGTACTCACCAAAACCCCGGGCACCACAATAAAGGTTAATGTAGACCGCTCCTCGTGTTTGGATCGCATAATCCATAACCTCGAGAAGGTGACTCGAAACAACACCTGTAGTTCAAAATTACCCTAAGTTTTTCCAGAAGAATTGCTCGGCATGCCACTGCATCGAGACATAGAATTTGTGATCAACCTAAAGCCGTGAATGCACCCCATTGCCAAGAGGCCATATAGGATGGCAGTTGATGAGCTTGAAGAGCTTAAGGTACAAATGGAAGAATTACAGGGAAAAGGATTTATTAGACCTAGCTCATCCCCCTGGGGTTCGCCAGTACTTTTTGTAAAGAAAAAGGATGGCACCGCCAGATTGTGTGTGGATTACAGAGCCCTCAATGAGGTGACCATCAAGAACAAGTACCCTTTGCCCCGCATTGACGATCTATTCGACCAACTGTCAGGAGCAACATTGTTCTCCAAGATAGACCTAAGGTCAGGATATCATCAGGTTAAGATCAGGGCTGAGGACATCCCTAAAACAGCTTTTACCACCCGTTATGGCTTGTATGAGTTCACGGCTATGTCGCTTGGCTTGACCAATGCGCCAGCCTACTTCATGAACCTTATGAACAAAGTATTCATGGAATACCTGGATAAGTTTGTTGTCGTGTTCATAGACGACATCTTAATCTACTCCAAGACTAATGAGGAACATCTTTGAACATCCGCATTTGGTCCCGAGAAGCTTAAAGAACATCACCGTATGCCAAGTACAGCAAGTGTGAATTTTGGCTTCAAGAGATCGGGCTTCTGACATATCGATCCACTGGAGGAGTCGCAGCTGACCCATCCAAAGTAGAAACGGTGTTGGGATGGAAACAACCAACCTCGATGACCGGCGCGTAGTTTTCTGAATGGTGGATACTACTGACGCTTCATTGAAGGATTCTCAAAACTATCCGCACCAATGACCCACCGCCAAGAAGGAAAAGAAGTACGAATGGACGTAAGCTTGTGAAAAGAGTTTCCAAGAGTTGAAGAAGAAGTTAACCATCGCACGGTGTTAGTCTTGCGCACATACACAAGGACTTTGAAGTCTATTGTGATGCTTCGCGCCAAGGTCTTGGTCGCAGACTTATGCAAGGAGGAAACGTCGTGGCATATGCATCCGCACAACTCCGCCCACATGAAGACAACTATCCAACTCATGATTTGGAGTTAGCAACAGTAGTGCATGCCCTAAAGATTTGGCGGCATTACTTGATTGGGAATCATTGTAATATCTATACGGATCACAAGAGTCTTAAGTACATTTTCACCAGCAGTGCACCTCAACCTCCGACAAAGGAGATGGTTAGAACGATTAAGGATTACGACTTGATGTTCATTACCATCCCGGGAAGGCTAATGTAGTGGCCGATGCATTGCCGTAAGTCCCACTGCAAAAATGTTATGGTTCAAGAGTATCAACCGAGCTTTGCAAGGAATTAGAGGCACTTA
Source organism: Ampelocalamus luodianensis (assembly GCA_036346255.1). Lineage (NCBI taxonomy): Eukaryota > Viridiplantae > Streptophyta > Magnoliopsida > Poales > Poaceae > Ampelocalamus > Ampelocalamus luodianensis. The sequence goes on along the minus strand of CM070624.1, from coordinate 4,648,778 downwards.
ACCTCGAGTTAGTAGAACAAGGCACCTTAGCGACTATGGAAGTTCAACCAACCTTAGAAGAGCAAATCAAGACCGCCGTAAAGGACACCCTGAGTTCGAAGTTTAAGCATCTCATGGCCAAAGGAAAAGCCTCAAAGATGGTGGAAGACCAACAAGGAATCCTATGGTATGGGAAACGCTCTTTGTTCCCCATCAAAAGGAGCTCAAAGAATTGATTCTAAAAGAAGCCCATAGTTCAACAGATACCATACACCCAGCAAAGACCAAGATGTATCAAGATATGAAGATTCTATATTGGTGGCGCGAATGAAAAGGACATCGCCGAGTTCGTAGCTTGTTGCGATGTGTGCCAACGGATCAAGGCGTAACATCGAGACCCGCAGATTGCCGCAACCACCGCAAATCCTCTGGAAGTGGGAAGAAATTGAATGGATTTCATTACGGTCCGCCGAGAACCAAGACCGGATATGATTCCGTATGGGTCATAATCGGCATGATTAACCAAAGTTGCCCATTTCATCCCCGTGAAGACCACCTACAAGGGAGATAAATTAGCCGAGTTGTACATGGCTCGTATTGTATGTCCGCATGGAGTACCCAAGAGGATAGTCTCGGATCGAGGTTCTCGCCACCTCGCATTTCGGGCTAGTCTACATGATGCACTTGGAACTCACTTAAACTTCAAGACAAAGATATCATCCTCGATCGATGGATGTATGTAAAGGGTAAATCAGATTCTTGAAGACATGCTTCGGGCTTGTGCTTTAGAGTTTACCGTAGACTGGGAGAGATGTCTACCATATGCAGAATTCGCCTACAACAACAGTTACCAATCCAGTTTGAAAATGTCCCCGTTTGAAGCACTCTATGGGAGAAAATGCAGAACTCCCTTGCATTGGTCGAATCAGAGAAGGTTATATCTTCTGACCGTATACTCTCAAGCAAGCGTAAGAGAAAGTCGATTGATCGAGATCGCCTACAAGCCGCTCAATCCGCATGAAAAGTTATGCCGACAACCGCCGAGAGAGTTAACTTGGGTTGAGATCATGTATACCTCAAAGTGTCACCCTTCGAGGAATGCGAAGATTTAAAGTGAAAGGCAAGCTTGCGCCAAGATACATAGGCCCGCTCCCAATCACCGCTAAGCGTGGAGAGGTAGCATATCAACCGGAATTACCAGAAATTTGTCGATGTCCACAATGTGTTCCATGTTTCTCACCAAGAAATGCCTCAGAGTACCGTAAGAGCAAGCTCCAATTGAAACCATTGCACTCCGTAAAGACTTGTCGATCCGAACATCCGATCAAGATTCTTGATGTCGTGGAGAAGCAAACAAGGCGCCGATCATCCGCTTGTGCAAAGTGCAATGGAGCAACCACTGGGAGAGAAGCCACGTGGGAGCGTGAAGATCACCGAAGTTGGATTACCCCTACCGTTTGAAGAGCTCGAATCTCGGGTCGAGATTCTTTTTAGGTGGGTAGGTTTTGTAACATCCTTTTTCAAAGGCAAGATCTTCAAGGATCATTGCTCAACCTCCAAACTTTCCCTAAGTGTGCAAGGATTTCCAAACCCCAAGAACTTCCCCAAATTGCTCAAGGATTCGCTTCCTAAAGCCCCGAGTTCTTCCCCGCTTCCTAACCCTAACTCCTAGCCCGGCCCGCCATGCCCCGCTTCGCCGCCGCGCCGCGCCGCGTCAACGCTCCGCCGCCGCGCTCGACCCGCCCCATCCTCGCCGCCTCGCCGCGCCTCGCACTTCGCCCGAGCGCCAACGACCCAAAGCCCTCCGGCTATAAAGCCGAAGCTTCCCATCCGCCGAGCCAACCCCTCGTTGCCCCCTTTCTCCCGAGCAAGGAAGAAGCAAAGGAAGGGAGCCGAGAACTCACCGCTGGAAGCCGCTGCCGTTGTCGCCATCGCCATCGCCGCCACCGTTTTCCTCCGGCCTCTTCTTCCCGGCGCCGCCGCACCATCTTCCCGAGCCCTCCTTCTTCCAGTCGCCGCCGTGCCCCCGCTCCTTCCTCCTCCGTCGCTGCCGCCGCTCGGTGAGGCCGCGCTGCCGCCGCCCTCTCTTCCCTCCTCCCGCTGCCGCCGCCGCCGCCGGCTTCTCCCGCCCTAGCCCCGCCGCGCTCTCTTTCTTTCCTCTCGGCCGGCCCCCTTTCTTTTTCTTGGTGCGCAGTCGCGCATGGCCATGCAAGCGCCTTGGGCCGTTTAGCGCCAGGCCGAAAAAGGCCCCGTGGGCCACTTTGTCTTTTTCGTTTTTGTGATTTTTTTCTTTTCCCTTTTTCTTTTTATTTCAAAAGAGAGATTTCAAATATTTATTTCTCCCCCATTTTAGCTCCAAAAATTGCAAAGTTTGTTTCTAAAAATTTCTAAATTCAAGCTCTTTCTTTTGGTGCTAGTTTGGTTCTTTTTGGAGTTCATTTGTTGAGACTTGTTATTTATTTAATTTAATTGCTCGTTTATTTCTTTTCCGGTACGATCGATCGCGTAGAGTTCGGAGAAGCCGGAGACCCCCACTTCGATCAAGCTCAAGAATATCAAGATCATCTAGCCGTAGACCCAGGCGAGTCGACACTTTGATCATATTGAACCTACATTTTATGCAAATTATGTTCTTTTAAATATCAAATTGCATGCTTTATTTCCCTTATGCAAATGTATGTTAAATACCCTAAGGTAGTTAAATGCCAATTTGATGCTTAATTATTAATACACCATTCCTTGATAATTGAATTGCCATACCCCCATGTCACCCTAGTAAATATTTGGTAACTATACTAGTATAGGCTATACTTAAGCGCCATGCTAGTCTTGCTTAAGTATCGGGGTATCATCTACCCCATTCATCATCTTTTGAAATGAACATGATTTTGGGGGGTCATTGGGTGTAAATGATCGGGATGGTTATGATGTTGTATTTTTCCTACCTCTTAAAAACCCTAAAGAAATTGCTTGTCACATCCAGGCGGATGGTATGATGGATGGTATGTTGGTGGGTGCTAATGCAGCCCAAGGAATGTTGGTTTGTGGATGGTATGTGGTATGAACCGCCCAGATGGTCCCTAAGGACTTAACTCGTGATGACCTCCCAATGTAAAACAAGACGACCACATGTCTATAATGGTGTCGACACGCTAAATAATTTGTATCCGTTAGTATGAGTTGCACGAGTGGATGACCCGCTACGCCATAAGCCTATGTGGCTATGGGTTGGGGTGTACGACTTACGGGTCTATGTGAGCGTAAGTCGTGTGGCGCAAGAGGGGGGTCTGGGAAAGAGTTGACGGTCTATGTGAGCGTAACTCTTCTCGTGAAACCTTAGCGGGTGTAACAAATCTTGGTGGATGCATTGTAAAGGCCTTGTGACGATCTCCCTTGACTTACATGTCTACGGAAACATGTGTATATGTCGATGATTGTCTCTTGTGGGTAAAGTGTACAACCTCTGCAGAGTGTAATGAATCTGCTCGAATAGCCGTGCCCACGGTCAAGGGCGGACATGGGAACTTACAAGAGTTAGTTCTGTTTATAAAACCTTGTGGGCGGGATAAAATGTGTTGGGTCATTGTGACTCGTTTTGGTTTTTCCCAGGTGGATGTACCCGGTGATGTTAAGTGGTGGAAGTAACCACTATCAAAAATAAGCATGAGGTGGAAGTAACCTCTCATCGTTATAAATATTGCACAAGTAATCCCTTTAACAAATGCAATTTGGTTAAAATGCTAAGTGATAGGACTTTTTAATATTGGTACTCAAAATATTGCTTTGTGCAAATAAATAAACCCGAGCCATCCTTGTTAAGCCTTGCATGTATAATATTGCATTGTGTGTTGGCTCGCGAGCACGGTAGTTGTGCTCATCCTCGCTCTTTCCCCAACCCTCGTAACCCGTGGATCATGGAGACTACGCCTACTACGAGGACCAGGACGCCGAGGAGCAAGGACATGAAGAAGAGTAGCATAGTTCCAGAGTCCGAGTCTCGCCGCCACCGTTGGCCCTGTTGGTACTCGTGTACATCCTATATTATCCAAGCTCGTGGCTAATATCGGTCGTACACATGGTACTCCGCCGCTTGCTGTGGAGAGACTTGCTCTACCCCTTTGCTTCCGCTAACGTGCTCGAGATTTTGTAATGAACTCATTTGGCCTGATCGCCCTATTGTAAACTCGACCGACGTGGTCTATTTGAACTCGGATGCTTGTATTAATGAATGGTTTGGTCTACGCGATGTATGAAATGGTTCAGCAATGTGTACTGTGAGCGCTATCTACTGATCCAGGGAATAGCGCAGCTTTATCACAGAGGATTCTGGATTACGAAATCCGGGTCCGACAAGAGCGTAGGGGAAAATTACGCATAGGGGCAACTATGCAGGCCAGCTGCTTTAGGACTTTAGGCTGCGCCACAAGCCACAGCCTTATTACGTTGTGAAGTCATAGTCCGCATCCAAAATACGTTGTGAAGCCTTATCACAGCCGTATCGAAAAGCGAAAAGCGGGCCGAGCGTATGAGTTCATGTCTTGGTTTGGCTACCAACAAGGCCTTCTATGCATATTACATTCTTTGGGATCTCTATGAATCTCAGTTGCTAGTGGATTATACAGTTACAGAAGTACTGAAATTTTGACACACTACAATAGCTTACGCTAAACATTTAGCGGCCTTCTAGCGTCGTCAGGCTCGCGTTATTATCAGAGTTTTCCAAGCCTTCTCTTTCCTCTTCGGTTTCGTGATTCCTCTGCGCAAAATACATAGGCTGCTTCGGCATTGGGCGCGGCATGGCTTCATTATCCAGCATGGACACAACTAGTGACATGAGTGGCCTAGCATTTGCGCTGTCCTGAACACACAAGAGTCCAACATGGATGCATTGCAAGACCTCACTTAGTGAACAACTCTCCAAAGTCAGCGCGTCCACGAAATCCCTTGCTTTTCCATCTTTCCATAAGTTCCATGCCTGAAACATGACAAGAAAATTCCTATTTATATTGGCTATATTCTGTTCGAGCTGTCCAAATTTGAAGCATTTGGTAGCACTTACATAAGCTATCAGGTTTGAATTTTCCATTATAAGATGATGAGGTGAGCTGATCTTTAATCCGCTTACAACCTCCAATAGCAAAATACCATAGCTGTAAGTGTCGGACTTGACCGAGAAAATGCCTTCCATCGCATATTCAGGTGACATGTAACCGCTATTTGAATCATTTCACAAGCAAGCAGGCATAATTTGGATTATTTCTAGCGCATAAATAATATGTTGGGAACAGCTAGCGCAAGAGTTACTTACTATGTCCCAACAACTCGTTTAGTAGTTGCTTGGTACTTGTTGCCTCCAAAGATTCTTGCCATTCCGAAATCTGATATTTTCGGGTTCATCTCTGCATCCAGCAAGATGTTGCTTGCTTTGAGATCTCTATGAATTATCGTCATTCTCGAATCTTGGTGGAGATATAGAATTCCTCTAGCTACCCTTTGATTATGTTGAATCGTGTTGGCCAATCAAGCATAGACTTCCTTGCATCATCTGCCAAGATCAATATGAAACGAAACTCGTTAGTCGTCACGAACATCATTCTGAATCTAAGAACTTTTTGCAATATGTGATCAGAAGAACTTTTTGCAATATGTGATCATACGTCAGAACATACCAAAAAGGAAAGCATCCAAACTTTTGTTAGGTAAGTATTCGTAGATCAGTAACTTCTCATCTTCATGAATGCAGCAACCATAAAGTCTAACTAGGTTTCTGTGCTGCAATTTGGCGATTATAACTACTTCATTTCTGAACTCTTCTATACCTTGTCCAGAACCCTTAATAAGCCTTTTAACAGCAACTTCCTTTCCACCTCCAATATTCCCTAGATGATTGCACCATTCAGAATTGGCAAACGATGAAAGGCACAATTTTTCCCGTTACTATAATTATCTTTTGAAAAAACAATTTCCATTGTAATTATCGATGTAAAACTTTTTGTTACCTTGTAAACTTTGCCAAAACCTCCCCTTCCAAGCAGGTTGGAATCAGAAAAAATATCTGTTGCAGCAAGAATGTCTTCGAAGCTAACAAATGGAAATTCAACATTTTCGCCTTCGAGTCCATTGGAAGCGCTCAAGTATCCTAGAATCAGTCTCTTCGGATTTCCTTCTTTCGCGTTTGCTGATGGTAGGGACATCGATACTTTTTATTAACACTTACACAATAACTCCGCATTTCAAGACATGGGCTCTTACCTCTGTATTTGCATATCCGCACAAGGGCTATGCATGTGAACAGTAGCAAAGATGCTGTAATCGGAGTACAATCTTTACTAAATTGCGCTTTTGAACTGCAGAAATGTAACCCATCGAATTCACTACATCAAACATTAGTTGCAATTGTATGGATTCACTTGCATAAAATACCATGACTGATCTGTGAACCTAAGCACCTACTACTAGTAACCCCTCCAGCGTTACTGTTGGTTTGATGTTGCAATATGCTTGTGTAGAATACTTGCATTTTTCTGGCGACAAACTCCAAAGTAATTGGCCATTGTCAACGCAAAAAAAGAGTAATTGGCTAAGATAATTAGTTGTTTACTAGAAGAATATTATATGCACAAGTTCATACTAATTACTATGTCCACAAGTCCCATGTATAAATATCGGTGTTGATGCACACAGACGATTGACCTGGAAAACTCCATTAAGACTTGACATCTTTTGCTAAAAAAAAAAGACTAGTGACATCTCGCATTAAGAACACTAATGTCAGTATGTCACTGTAAAGAAAAAGGAGTGGGCATGAAAGTGCATACCGAGAATCGGCAAGCCGGAGGTACAGGTTCTCAACGTTGTCATTGTCGATGGACTTCCCGTGTCGACAAGCTCCCGGTCCAAACCAAGCACCTTGATGGGTCGGCCATAACACCGACATTGCTCTGTTGGCGTAAGCGTATGCCGTACATGAGCAGTTGCTGCTGCGATCGCCGCGCATTGGTCGAAGGTTTACATTGCGGATACGCAAGAACTTATCGGGAACCTTCATCCCATGCAAGGTCACGAAATTATTTTCCTTCCGCATTTCAATGCTTCCGTTCTCGACATCCTCTCGAAAAGTTCAGACCGTCAGCTCAAACCCATCGAGGCAATGGCATGTCGGGACAGCCCCGTGTAGTCGCAATAGCCGAACGGGCCACACGAGGCGATCTCGCAGCTACCAGTGCCGGGCTTTCAGAGATGACTGCCCACGACGGCGACTGGTTGTCCCAGCTCAGAAACTGAAACCTGCCCGTGTAATTAAGCGTGATACGGCGATACGGTGAGCCGTCGGAGACTGTGTACATGAAGTAGAACTCGTCCCTGTGTCGACCATTGTTTCGCATTTAAATGGAGCTGATGTTGCTCTGGTATGTACCGCCATACACCAACACACCGTTCCACACAGCGATGCGGCAATATGGCTTGGTCCGTTCCAAACGATGAGCTGAAGGTTTGAAGCGGGTCGTTGCGCAGGAGAAGTCCCGGGACGATGGGTCATCAGGGCCCTTCCAGCGACAAGACGCCCGACGACGTGGGCCTTGTAGCTCAACGAAACCTCATGGTTGGAAGGATTGTGTCAGTTGGGTGATCGAAGCTCGCCATATGTCTGTGCGTTCTCGCAACCTGACAACCAAGTTCCCGAGTTGAGTAGCATTGCGGCAACTTCGGTGCCTCGGCGGTGATGTTGTTCTTCGTTATCCAAGGAGTGCGGCCATGGGAGTCTGACAACACCAGGTCAGAACTGTTGGTGATGGCGAGCATAGCGGATGAAGGGGCCGTGATTGGGTTATCGCGTTGGCGATCCACACGACGGTGCGTCCGGGATGCTATGGTACCATATGCCAAGGTATAAACTCATATTATAGCTGGTCGGGGAGAAGAAGCCGAGAGCAAAGACGCCATCCTGGGAGATGAGCATGTCGCTGAGGGAGAGCGGCTTTGCATGTGTGAGCCGGTCTTCGGATTTGCAGAAACAAATCAAGAGCAAGAGGATGAAAACGGGAAGGTAGGCTATATTCATCAGGCCTTTTTTTTCCTCTTCGGCTGTGACAAAGTGAAGAAAATAGCATATCGATAACTAACTGAGGTGCTCTTGTGAACATACTTGTAGTTGGGATTTTTCTGTCTGTGAAATCGACTCTTATCGCATCCTTTGAATTATGGTATAAAGACAGCAAGGAACTAGCCAAAGCAATGCTGACGAACGGCACGAGAGCAGACTCCAAGTCTCCAAAAATGCTGCACGCGCAAAGAAAAACTGTTACTACGAATCCAGATTGGACATTGGAGCGAGAGGACGAGAGCGAAAGTCGAAACCTCACGGCACACGCGTGTGGCTTGTCGAGATCTCACGACACGGCCTCACAGTCACAGGAGCCGGGTGAGCGAGGAACGGCTAACGTAGCAGGGCAAGGCAGCCGGCGGCGAGACATGTAGCAGGATTCAGGAACGTGGGAATCTAGTGACATGGAAGGAGCGTCCGAGTTCGGGAACCGGCAAGATGGGCTGGATGAGAACTATACCACCTTTGACTCTTTGAGCGATCTTGTTTTCATTGCGACAACTTTTGTCAGTTCCAACTCTTTCCTAGTTACTGTACAACTGACCAACTGCTGATTTTATTTATGGATAATGCTAAGCCACGTACGTCCGGATCAATAGCAAAATATCGGACGCTTCATCCACTCAGCGCAGTAGCCGCCCCATCGAACTCTCTGCTCACTCTCCCAGCTTCACCCTGTTCCTACTTTGAGTCCGCCCCATCGTGACGTCTAAAAGGTGTTTTGCAAAGTCAATAAGTTGGCTGGCTACGAACTAGTAGCAGCTAGCCTTTGATTGAACACACGAACTATTAATCTCCCAACAAGCTAGCAGTCTAAAAACAAATTTTAATTGTTTTATTTGCTACACCACCACACAGCCGCTAACCAAAGCATCAAACTTTTTTTAAGTTTCACGCGAACGAATCCGTGAAGTGATTTAAGAGTATTTAAATTAGAATTTCAGAAATAAAATGTCTTTTTAATAAAATTATAAAAATAAACTTATATCCGGAGATATTGCAATCATTGTCTTAAGATGTTGCAATCGTTGTCCTATGATGTTGCAACCATTGTCCGGGGATGTTGCAACCGTGTTTGGGGGATGTTGCAACCGTGTCCGGGTGCTAGTATCACTCGTACAATATACAGAGTGAGTACGTACGTATGTAGGCCGTGTAATCGACCATCGGGTGATACTAGCATCTGGACGTCCGATTTGGAGGCTAGGATCGGACGCCCGGGTCCGGAGATGTTGCAACCGTTGTTCAGGGATGTTACAACCACTGTCCTAAAATGTTGCAACTGTTGTCCGGAGATGTTGCAACCATTGTCCTAAGATGTTACAACCATTGTCTGAGGATGTTACAACTATTTATCCGAGGATGTTGCAACCATTGTCCAGGGATGTTGCAACCGTTATCCGGGATGTTGCAATCGTTGTCCCGAGATATTGCAACCGCTGTCCGAAGATGTTGCAACTATTTTCGAAGATGTTGCATGCAGCGGTGATCAGCACTTCCTGAGGTTTTTGGAAGGGTTTCAACCTGCCGGCGAGTTGCCGATCCAATGCTGAGCCTTATCATCCCCACTTGGTTTATGACCAATGGAGGTTTCATTGACACCGTCACCAGGTGTCGGTTGGCTCCTGGAATTGCTAGAAGCCGTCGGTGAGTACCTATCAACCATGATCGCATCAAAGGTATATTGAACCTCGAGTTGCGGTGTTGAATTTTTGTCACCTTTTTTGCCGGTCGAAAGGCCCGGGCTTGCTGAGGCTTTAGGGTGTTCCGAACTGGTCGGAAGCACTTCCTCTGAAACCGCCACTGATCGTAGCGGTGTATCCTCATCCATCCGATCGACTTCGCCGATTTCTGCGATGGGCGAACCGGCGGAGGAGGATGATGAAGAGATTCCGTTTTCCTCTATGGCGTGCGTGCATACGTCCATGTCGAGGTTGGCGTAGTCCGCCAGGTCGAACCAGTTTTCTTCATCCCAACTTCCCGCCATAACCGCATCAGCGATCACAAACGGGGAATGGACAAAGATTTGATGAGCAGAGAAATTCTTCCAAGATTCCACGCCGCGAGCCCCACGGTCGGCGCCAGCTGTCGACGATCAAGACGTCGATCTTACGAAAAGAAAAGGAGAAAGTGATGTGGGAAATCTAAGGAAATAATTGGGCTACTCTTTTATTAATATGAACTGGGTTTTACAAGGTATGCTCTCTGACTAGATGATGAACTACTTCTGTATGCACTGAGAACACTGCTTGTTCCTTTACAATATCAGACTTACAACACGAATCTAAGACTTGTGCTTTAGTCTGATGGCTCTATCTTGTTTGTTTTTCTTCGTCTCTCCTTGCTCTGTCCAGGCTCCATCTTTAAATAGCCCTCGAAGAGGTGGCAGTTACTTCCGGAGAAGACGTCTGATGTGAAGCGTTGCGAATGGTCGGAGTCAAGTGACGGTTGATAAAGAATCAACCGTTCAGCGGTTATATATCTATGAGACATATAACCGCATGGTGGTTATTCATCAGTGCTTCTGGATGAGAAATGTCGTATGGTATGGAATATACACGTGTTCCATTCATCACACGGTAGACAATATACTTGGAATCAGTTCAAAGTATCATTTCATACCTTTTACGAGCAGTTCTCCTGGTCGTAAGCTTGGCTTAGGCATTCTTCCGACCAGGGTACCTATTATGTAACCTCTGGAATCTCTACGACCAGTGAGGTCGTGCACCTCAGGGGTTACGATCATGAAGACGTATGGTCTATTATGTATTAAAAATAATACATATAGGTTTTAATCCTCGTCAACCGCCCGCGTGTCGCCTTCTCCGAGCGCTGTCTCGATCCGGACCTTCATCTTCATCGCGTCACCGGAGCTCGGTTGCTGGTGACTCCTTCGCCCGAGCCCGAGCCACACCTAGTCCCGCGTCGCGCGAGCCTCTTCCTCCACTGCACGCGTCGCCGGAGCCGCTCGGGACCACTGCCGAACGCGCGCGCCTCCGCTGCCGTCGCTTGGAGTGCCCCGCGTGCTCGAGCTCCGCTCGGCCCCCCGGGTCTCCGCCGCCACTTGCGACTCCGTTGCTCGGGTCGCCGCTGCTGTCGCCCGCCGTCGTCGCCTGGTGTCGTCATTTCGCCTCGGCGTCGCCCGAAAGGGCACCTCGTCTTTGTCGTTCCTCGGCCTCGACGCGTCGCCTCGAAGGGGCGCCTCGTCTTTGCTGACCTTTCTCGCTCAGCGCCCGAGCTGCCTGCCGCCGGTGCGCGCCGCGCCGTGTGCCGCCGCCGACGCACACTCGCGGTGCGCGCGATGCCGCTCGCTCGATGGCGGGAACCTAGTTCCCGTGCTCTTTGGGTCATGCGCAGCTTCAGCAGTTTTAAGTTAGCCACCCCAACCCCAAAAAAAGAAAAAGAAAAAAAAGGAGCGTAGCTCTTACCGCGCGCCGCCCAAAGACCGCTGTTAGACTTCGTTGTCTTGGTCACCGCGCCATCCAGCGCCGCCTACCAATGGCTTCTGTTCCATCAGCTGTGATTCCATTCTCGGGAACGACGCTCCTGAGTGGTGCTGGTCTGATGCCACTCCCCTCTGTGCTCGCCGCTCTTCCACCTGCTCCACGCTTCAGCAGACTGCCTCCTCCAGCAGCTTCCACAGGTGGTGGTGGTCGCTCTCCATCTGGCAGTTGCCGTCCTCACTACTCCTACTGCGACAAGGTTGGCCACGTTGAGTCCCAGCGCTATAAGAAGCAACAGCATCTTTCACGCCGTTCTTATACTAGCACTAGCACTGGTGCTTCTACATCGACGTATGCATCGTCTTTTTTAGCAGTTTCTCTCACTGAGCAAGAGATAGCTAGCCTTCGATGCCTACTTGCCGTTTCAGGTTCTTTCTCGACAGGTTCTGCAGGTTCTACATCAACGTCTGCATCGACTCCTTCAGTAGTTTCTCTTACTGAGCAGGAGATAGCTAGACTTCGACACCTGCTTGCCTCTTCAGGTTCTCCCTCGACAGGTTCTGCAAGTTCTGCTACTGACCCTTCGGGCACTGCGAAACCACCACCTCCAAAGTCAGGCACCTCCCCGTGGATTCTTGATTCTGGAGCATCTTTTCACATGACTCCTGATTCTTCCACTCTGTCTTTCATTACACATCTTGATTCTCCTATCAGTGTTTTTACTGCTGATGATACCTCTCTTTCTATCTCTGGTCGAGGACCTCTTAGCAACTCATCTTTTCATGTTCCTTTTGTTGCTCATGTTCCTCGTCTTACCATGCAACTTCTTTCTGTTGGGCAGATTACTGACCTTGGTTATTGGGTCATTCTCGACTCTGACTCTTGTTGTGTTCAGAACCGCCACACAGGAGCTCTGGTTGGTTCTGGCCCTCGGCGCCGTGACTTACAGCGTCTCTGGGAGCTTGACTAGCTTCACCTTCCTTCTGCTACCGCCGCCGCCGCTAGTCTCTCCGCTTCTGCCACTCCGTCTACCGGCTCTTTCTAGCAGTGGCATCATCGTCTTGGTCATCTGTGTGGATCTCATCTGTTGTCTTTAGTTCATCGTAGCCTTCTAGGGTCTGTCTCAGGAGACGTGTTGTAGGACCGTAAAGGCGACTAGAGGGGGGTGAATAGGAGCTTAATCAATTTTTCGCATCAAGATCAATATATATGAGTATAACGAAAAACTTGTACTGAATCTCCTTCAAACCCCTAAAAGAAACGATCAAAAATACAAAAATTAGCCTAATAAACAGTACTGATGAACAGTATCGGTTGAACCGGATGAACAGTGCCGGCCGTACCGCACTCCGGTACAACCGTATGAACAGTGTCGGTCGAACCGCAGTGAACAGTAAAAACAGATAGATGAATAGTAAACAACCTGAAAACGAAAACAAAAATTGACGTAACTTTTGAACCGCAACTCCAAACTTTACGAAACTTGAAACACACCTTCCTAAGGAAGTCAGGAACCTATTCCAAGTGACGATCGTGATGATCCTTGCCAAAGTTCTGACCTTTTTTCGTTCGAACGAAGAGTGCTCCAAAACCGACTCAAAAATGAAATATGATCTAAAGACTTGCTCATGGGTGATTGATGATCAAGATGATCCTAGATGGGTTCCCACATATCACAGCAAGTTGGATCAACAGAAGAAATCAAGCAAAAACTCACGGATCAACAAAAGTATCAAAATCATCAAATAGAGAAGATGAATACAAAGAGACTCATCTCAAGAAGTGATGCATGGATTGATTTGAGATATATGGATGTTTTTACAGCCACTCCATTATGGAGGACAAAACTCAACCCATGAACACTCCATCAACTCATCTCTCTAGAACCCTAAGCCTCTCATTTCCTTTCTAAGCCCTAAGACAAACTAGGATTTTTACAAATGAAGTGCTTGAGGGCTGTTTGACAGCACCCCTCCTATTTATATGGAGGCCTAGCTTCTAGAAGAGTTAACCCTAATGGGCTCCCGTTAAGGCCCAATACAAACAGGACACATACACACGTATTTTAAAGCGTCGTCTTCATTTCTACTTGACCTAAACCACTTCACCATGCGCCGTCTCGCACCGCGGTTTAGCCAAAGGTCATCAAGATGGTATTTAGTGAAATTACCAAAATACCCCTTCTCGATCCTTCTCCGAAGACCGAGTCCAATCCTGTTGAAGCAATCGCCTGCTTCGCCACGTGTAGTTTGATCAACGGATCTCATTATGTCGGCAAGTCTCTCCTGTCCGGAACCCACCGGAACCACCAAGGCACTTGCACCGCCCCCGCGCCGCTTGATCCAACCAACTGCATCGAACTGCCCGTTCGATCATCCTCCTCCATTCTGCGCCACGCTTGAGTCACTTGACCTCACCTGGCATCCATGAACGTTCTGGACCTCAGCTCTCCAAGCTTAGTCCCGATCCTCCTCACCGTTGACCGTCGTTGACCTGCAAGCCACCTGCACAGCAATAGACAGAGAAATCGTCTTCGGGAACAAGTTCTTCACAATTTGACCCACGTTAGCTCAAAACATACATCATACAACACATATGCAAAGACAAAACAAGGATATGACCTATGCCATAATCAAACTTCCAAAATAGCCAACAATCAGAACACAAATGGTACTACCGCCATGTTACCAGCGGTACTATCGTACTGCGGTCGTACCGCTTTTCAATGAGGACCAAAAATCTCCAAAAACATCTTCTTTGGAAAAAAAACTACCGCCATCTACCAATCGGTACAACCGCGCTGCAGTCGTACCGCGACTTACACGCCGGTATGACCGATTATCCTGACACTTGCTGAACCCGCCACTTTCGACAAAACTTCAAAGCTATTGCCAATTGTCTCGTCATCCTAAGATCATGTAAATACCCCCATGATATCCACACGTGTCTTTAGATTGTCAGGGCTGTAAGTTAAGTAAACAGATTCAGCTTCCTTATCCTCATAGTGAGTCAGTGTCTCAGCGTCCTTTTGATCTTGTTCATTCAGATGTTTAGGGTCTGGCTCCCTTCGTTTCGAAAGGGGGTCATCGATATTATATCATATTTATAGATGATTTTTCTCGCCACACTTGGATATATTTCATGTATTCTCGTAGTGAGGCTTTGTCTATCTATAAACAATTTGCCACAATGGTTCGCACACAGTTCTCCACTCCTATTCGTGTCTTTCGTGCTGATTCTGCTGGCGAGTACCTCTCTCGTTACCTGCGCAGCTTCCTTGCTGAGCAGGGCACTCTCGCTCAGTTCTCTTGTCTTGGTGCTCATGCTCAGAATGGTGTCGCTGAGCGCAAGCATCGTCACCTCCTTGAGACGGCTCGTGCACTGATGATTGCCGCCTCTATTCCACCTCACTTTTGGGTCGAGACTGTTTCCACTGCCACCTATCTCGTCAACATCTAGCCCTCTTCTGCTCTTCAGGGTGCGATCCCTGTTGAGCGTCTTTGTGGTCTTCTTCCTGACTACTCTGTCTTTCGTCTGTTTGGTTGTGTTTGCTACGTTCTCCTCGCCCCTCGAGAACGCACCAAACTGACTGCTCAGTCTGTTGAGTGTGTCTTTCTGGGATACAATGCCGAGCATAAGGGCTATCGGTGCTGGGATCCTGTTGGTCGACGGATGCGGGTTTCTCGGGATGTGACCTTCGACGAGTCTCATCCCTTCTACCCATGTCCCGCCTCTCCTTCGGCTTCCTCTGTGGAGTCTCTGTCCTTTTTGACATTTTCAAATACACCTATATCTATCTTGCCCTTGTCCACCCGTCCCACTTAGTCTCCACATATTCCTCCTGTGGCCTCTCCACTGTTGTCGCCGCCTGCTTCGCCTCCTGCTATGAGGGGTTATTTGCATATTCACCACCTGTACTTTGTGTATATATACTGGTCCATTGACCTCATATTGAATACAAGCGCTATTCATAACAAGAACAACTCTCCACAATGGATAAGTCCACCAATTCACTTGCATTTCCATCTTTTCATAAGCTCCATGCCTGAGCCAATGAAATCAAATTCCGCTTAGGTACTCGTCAAGTGTTCGAGTAATTGAAAATTTGAGCATTCAACTATACTTACATAAGCTATAAGGTTTGGAAAGTCCATTATGAAATGAGGTGAGCTGATCTTTAACCCACTTACAATCAAGCACCTTAATCGTGCGAGATTTCCTCTCTACCCAACAGCTGCAACCGGATACTCAAGATCAGAGGATATCTATTTCAACCTTGACTACGCCAA
Source organism: Ampelocalamus luodianensis (assembly GCA_036346255.1). Taxonomy (NCBI): domain Eukaryota; kingdom Viridiplantae; phylum Streptophyta; class Magnoliopsida; order Poales; family Poaceae; genus Ampelocalamus; species Ampelocalamus luodianensis. Next base: position 4,632,963 of record CM070624.1, on the reverse strand, counting down.
CTACAACAACATTCTACAACACCTTGTCTTTCCATGGCCAAAAATGGCCCACCTTGGAATACACTTAGAATCGATCAATACCTCACAGTGTCTGAATATTCTTATGGTTAGCTTTCAGAGGACGTTTAAACACCAGAGACAACATGACAGCTAAACATTGGACTCACGACCCACATTGCGATATCTGCCCTGCAATTGAAATGATTGATCACATTATACTGCGCTGCAAGTCTGCCGACAATCTTTGGAGTAAATTAGGACTCACAAGGGAAGCAAACTCATCTTAGAACATGCTACACTTCCTAGAAACTACAAACATTGGGGACAAAGACTTTCGTAAAATTTGGCCGATCTGTTTTGCGGTCTATGCTCACACATTATGGATTACAAGAAACAGCCGGGTTTTTCAACATTCCAATCATAACGTGACGTTGCTCTCCCATCAGATACATAGTACAATCAACCTTTGGGTTCACCGAATGAAACCCAAATATCAAGCTGGTGTTCGTCAGTGGAGCCAACTCTTATTGTGACTTTTTTTCGCTCTTGTAATTCCTGTTTTGACTTCCACTATAATATAATGGCCATAAGGTAGAGATTCCACTACCTTCTTACGTAAAAAAAGCACCTTAATCGTGCTGACAATAGTTGGCTTAGCATAAGCGTACGCGGTGCATGAGCAATTGCGGCTGCACTCTTCTGCGCATTGGTCGAAGCTTCTGTTCCTGATGTACAAGAACTTGTCGGGTGTCTTCATGCCAGCCAAGGTCAAGAAACAATCTCCACCACATTTCAGCTCCTCCTCTCTCCGACACCCTCTGGAGAAGTTAAGACCATCGGGCTGAAACTCACTGAGTCACTTGCAGGTCGGAACCGCTTCAGTGCCATCGCGGTAGCCAAACGGGCCGCACGAGGCGTAACGGTCACAGTTAGGACCGGGGTGCTCCAAGAAAACTATCCCAAGATGATGAGTTGTTGTTCCATGTCAGGAACTTCACCATGCCCGTGTAGTGCAGAGTCAAGTGCATGCTTGGTGAGCCATTGGAAACGGTGAACGTCAAGTAGAATTCGCCCCCTGTTAACAATTGTTTGGGACATGATGGAGCCGGGGTTGCTCTGATAGAATGCGGAGACCAATTGAAGACACCCGACAAAATGCAAGCTAATAAGCCAAAATTGCTTTATCTGAAGGATCTAAAAAGGAGCTACGGCAAGATCGGGTAGCCTTCTTGAATTAGCTTTGGAGCCACTGAAGTGAAGAATAAGGCCCTGTTTGGTAGAGCTCCATATTCTTATTTTTCAGATTCTGCTCCTGATTCTCTAAGAATCCACTTCTCTGAGAATCTAGAGCTGTCTGTTAAAAGCGTTTGGCTGGTAGGTTGGCTCCCAAAACCAAATGAAGGGGATTAGAGGCAAATAGACTATGTTACCTCTGGTTGTAATAATTCAATTGTATTTGTGTTTTTCTCCTATGTATTTGTACACAAATTATATAATCTTTTCTCCTAAATTTGTTTAGACCATGTGAATGTATATACGTTGTATCTGTACACAATGCCAGGTTACATTGTATTTACACTTCATGACGGATTACAACTGTGTATAAATTTTTTTTGTACTGTTCACGCTGCGATAGATGAAGCCGGAGATATCTCATTCATATCGTATAAGTGTTCAAACGATAATTAAATGATATTACGTACAAGTATTAAAATAATAAATGATTTTCAGACCCGTTAGGCTTGCAAAGATGCACGGATCTCATCGAGGATTAAAGGGTGGATGGAGAGAGAGAGAGAGTAACTACACCTGAGAGTATATAGTATTTTTCATATATATATATATATATATATACTAGTGTTGTTAGTACTAACACAGCTGGTACTTCGCTAAAAATTCAATTCACAGATGTTAAAGAGTGATGTATGCCGATGTTGGGTGCTAATTTAGATCATTTGAGTCTGCCACTGTGCAATTGCATTTTCACTGAACTGCAGCGAATAAGTTGCATCCAGTTCCAGATGCTACAATGCCCAAACTGATTCTCCAGGCCACAATCTTACAGTTTGTTCCAAAGTAGAATTTATCTAGATCAAAGCATCTATGAAAGGTATGCAAGAAGCAACATTTACTGGTCACAAGTTCATATACTGTGAGGAAGATAGTACAATAAGTAGAAGTCTTAAGTTTTCAAAGATCGCGTAATCATAAAAGATACAATCATGCATGAAGGATCATTACAAATAAGTTAGCATATTCTTCAAAAGAAAAACACTAAAGTAGCATTCAGAGATCAATACACACTCTCATTCCTATGAGTTTAACAATTTTTGTAGGGCTGCAAGTATCGACACCAAACATTTTTACAATACAAGCTCAAATGATCTCAAACTTTACAAATAAACTTTAGCTTTGTGTGTCTTGAACCGTATGTTCAATAATTTATGGTACATGGAACAACAGCAGGAGGAGGATTTCGATCTATCCATAGAAATTTCAACATGATCCTTCACACTTCAATGGTCCATCTGCAAGAAAACTCATGTTGTGAAGCATTCGTCCAGACAGCACTCTGACGGTGGTGTGCTTGTTTCTCAGCTTCATAGTCATATAAATTACTGGCAATAAGACCTAAGAATATAGTGACCCTGTGGGATTTGCTATTGTGAGAAAATTGTACATTGCGCCAAAGTGCTTTACGCCAAAAAGTTCAGAGACGACAGCAGGGGTGGCAGTTTTACTGGATGTAGGGGTGGCAGTTTTACTCGAAGCCATGATTAACTCCAGAGATTTCTTATAACAGGGATTGAGGGCAGAAGCAAAATATCCCTGATAGCTAAATGGGGATGTGGTAGATATTGCACCGTGATCCTTCCTTTAAAAACAAAATAAAAGAGTCAGCTTTCATTATGCTTTGTAAAATATAAAATACAAACAAATATTATACATTAACTGAACTCACTCTGGCACAGAAGGTATGGAACATATGTCTATCCATGTGTAAAAAAATTCTGTAGTTGTCACTTCTTCACTTCAATTGTGTGTCAAGGTACACTACGAGGTAGTTCTGAGAGAAAACTGCCTCAGTTACCACTTACCAGAGTTATTATGGTGTGCAAACAAATCCTACCAGCGATCGTGGTCCCAATCCTCAATAGAAGTTATGCACTTCTAACAAATTGTTATAAACATATACGTTATTAGACCATGAATGAAATATCTCTAGAGGGTTGACCAGCCGAGATAGTGACCAGACAACCATATCTATGTAACAAAGTAATACAGCTAGATAATATTTAGCACACTTAGAGATGAAGATGTCACACAGGAGAAGGGCACATGAATGACGCTTGCAGATCATACATTTTATAATTAAACAGAAAGCAAGATGAGAGAAAAGGAGCTTATACGTGGATGTAATCATATTAGAAAACAAATATCGAGGAACATTCCAGTGATACCGATTTCTTTCTATGCACATATTAAATCGACATTTCATTTGCATACGACAATTTCCATTCATCAATCGACACTCTCTGAAGTTTTAAAAATCACGATACATAATAGTAGACAAGTTACAAATGCAGAAGACAATAAACCAATATGTAATAGCATTTGTGTTTGATAGTGCATATGACAGAATTGAAACATAGGCAATTCAGTAATATTAAGAGGTAGAGGCAAGCAGATCGGAGGAAAATGCGGATGGATACGCACATGGATCTGGTCACGGAGGCCGAGGCCGGAGTTGAGGGAGGTAGTCCCAGCGGCGTTGGTCGACTGAAGGGCGGCACGCGATCTCATCTGCCTAGCCGATGGAGGATTGGAGAAGAGAGATCGGCAGAAACTCCCGGCTCAGGCGACCTCTGCGGCATAGCTCGGAGAGGGCAAAGGAGGTGGCCGACTGGCCGACGCACGCCGCGAGGTCAAGGAAGGCCGCGGGGGAGGCGGCGGGGAAGCCGGCGCGAGGAAGGGGCGGAGGTGGAGGGGGAGGCCGCGCGAGCAGGAGACCGCGCAGAGGGGAGGCGAGGCAGGAATATGGCGCGAGACGGGAATCCCGTGGTGGAGGGAGGCAGAGGCGAGGGGAAGGAGGAGGCGAGGGGGCGAGGCGGGGCGCGCGAGATCGGGAATCCGCGCGAGGAGGAGGAGGCGGAGGCGAGGGGCCTGAGGCGGGGAATCCGGCGCGAGGAGGAGGCCAGCGGAGGGGGAGGAGGAGGCGGGGAAAGCCGGCGTGGAGGAGGGGAGTCCGGCGCGGAGCGGGGAGGCGGGGGCGGGGGCAAGCCGGCGTGGAAGAGGGGGGCGACGGCCTCTAGGTTGGAGATGACGACGCGAGGGGGAATGTCCCGGGGTGTCGCACGGTGGACGGGGTAGTTCAATGGCATTTGTGGGTAATAACTATGAACTTTAAGAGGTATTTTCGTTTCTGTAAAGTGGATTCTCACGAGAATCAGCAGGAAGGCTGCTCCTCGCTGCTAGTTCATTTTTGAGACAGCTCCTCGCGAGAATCAGGATCTAGTGTTTTGAGAATCGGGGTGTTTGGTACAGCTCTACGATAATCTATTAAGAAGCTGGGAGTAGAAGCTGTACCAAACAGGGCCTAAATCCTCTAGAATGTAGTATATAATTTTTTTTGAAGGGAATACAGCAAAGGGGAGAGCCTAAGTTTAATAGTGTACAAAATATTTACAGGAAGAAGGGTGGATCTTAACTACTGAAGATAAGCTGAAAAGCTTAATGTCGGACCCAGATTTCGTAATCTGGAATCCTCTGTGATAACACTGTGCTATTCCCTGGATCAGTAGTTAGCACTCACAGATACATCACTGAATCAATTCATACATGACGTAAAAATCATACCATTCATTATTTAACACGCCAGAGTTCACATAGATCGCATCGGGTCAATTTTTACAATAAGGGCTGAACAGGCCAAACTGAATATATTACAAAAGCGGAAGCGACAACGGAAGTAAAAGGGGTGAGAGCACATCTCTCTATAGGCAAGCGACTGGGGAAACCCGTGTGCATCCGATATTACCTGAAAACTCAGATAATATAGGATGCATGTAATCACCGACGGAGTCAGCTAGACTGAAGCGAGACTAGAACAGCTAAAGACTACACTACGCTTCATCATCTCCTGGCCCTCCGACTTCTAGATCCTCATAGTACGCGTAGTCTCCTTCATCCATATTATCTGAAGGGTTGGGGGAGAGCGAGAATGAGCACAACTTTCGTGCTCGCGAGCCAATACACAATGCAATAATATACATACGAGGCTAAACAAGGATGGCTCGGGTTCTTTTATTTGATAAAGCAATGTTTTCAATTATCATAGTTACAAATTCCTATCACTTAGCATTTTAACCAAATTGCATTTTGATAAAAAGAGTAATTGTGCAATATTTAATAACAGCAGAGGTTCCCTCCATCGAAAACTCTACCTGATGCTTATTTGATTGTGGCTTATCCCCTCTATTAACGTCACTCAGTCTGAAAACCCAGGGAAAATCCAACCCAGGGCTAGGTGAGCCCACCATATTTTCATACCACCCACAAAGGTTTTTGAAATAGAACTAACTCGAGTAAAGATTCCCATGTCCGCCTTTGACCGTAGGCGCGACTGTTTAAACAGTTTAGACTCTGCAGAGGTTGTACACTTTACCCACAAGAGATAGTCATACTCGTTACCCTACATGATTCCTTAGACATGTAGTTGAGCGACCGCCACAGTAACCTTTCAAAATATCTCGCCCCTTCTGTCATCTCACCTATGTGGGGTTACGCCCACAGGTTAGTGCAGGATGTCATCCCCTACGTCTTGCCGTAGAAGGCACTTCACCATCGGTGTCCCATTCAAACGTGATCAAGTTCACACTTGCACCCTTTATTGTTCCTCCCGTGAGACTGACTTCTAGAGTTCAATAAATCTACTAAGCCAAGTTGCAGTTTGCAGACTTGTGGTTGTACTTGTTTTACATAGGAGGTCAGAACAAGATTAAGTTCTTAGGGTTGTCTAGGCGGATCATTTCACACATCAACATTCTTTGGGCTGCATTAGCACCCATCAACATACGACTCATCATATTATCCGTCCAGACAGTAACAACAATATTAGGGTTTTTGGAGGAGTAAAAATGCAACAACTCAACCATGTCAGTCATTCACCCACAATGATTGCCCAACTTCATTTTTATATTTGAAGAGATGATGATTAGGACATCTTAATGTCCCGGTACTTAAGCAAGACTAGCATGTCGCTTAAGTACGACCTATAACTACTATTACCACATAGTTACTAGGGTGACAATGGTTAAGGGATTCAAGTTGTCAAGGATGACATAATAATTACTTAATCATCAAGTGGGTATATAACTACCGTAAGTTTTGACATGCATTTGATTAAAGAATTAAAGCATGCAATTAGCTATTTTTAAAAGAATATAATTTGCATAAAATGTAGGCTCAATATGATCAAAGTATTGACTCACCTTGATTGTAGGGAAGAGAGTCTGGGTAGTCCTGTTCTTGATCAACTTGGGGGTCTCCGGCGTCTTCGAACTCTACGTGGGCGAAGTACTGGAAAAATAACCAACAAGCAAACAAGAGCAAATAAATACAAATAAAATAGCAAATGTACTGCAAATTAAATAAGACCTATGCCATTAGTAAGATCTTGAATTTTAAAAATTTTAAAAATTTATTTTATAATTTTTGGAGTTAAAATGGGGGAGATACGAATTTTTGAAGTCTATCTTTTGAATTAAAAAAAGAGAGATAAGAAAATCAAACAAAAAAAGAAAAAGCCGGCGGCCCATGTCTGAAAATCGGCCTGGCCCACGGTGTGGGCCGAAATGTCCCATGGCGCACAGGCACGGCCCACGGGTGTCACAGCCCCAACAATTAAAATGGATTAATATGTATTTCATTAGCATGCATTATTAATTTCAAAAAAATTTCATAATATATTGTACTTAGAAAATCTAATTTGAGGTGAACATACACATCAAAATTCACATTTCACTTCAAATCAGTAATAAAAAGTTGTGATCATCATCTGGAATAAATTTATTTAAATACTATATTAATTATCATGAATTAATATAATTTTTCCCAAATTTTTGGGACTAGTTTGAACCTAATTAAAATTCAAACAACATTCATAGACATACAACATATTTGAATTTAAATGTCACAAATGTTAATATGAACAGTGGGTTTTCATAATTTTTATGGGAACTATATCTTCCCAGGAACCCCCACAATTTATTTCATGATTTTAGGATTTTTATTTCTAATTTTAATCCCTCACAAAGTAGAGGAAATGAAATAATTCAGTCAAAACCTCGACTCAAACACGCATCTGTTCCTGGGTCCAAGCCCGACCAGCGTAGCCGACTTGGTCGAGTCCACTAAGTGCACCCGACGTGAGCAGCCGGATGAAAGATCAACGGCCCAGAATTCATACCGCTTCACCAACCGAACCACTTAACTCTTTTAAACCTCAGCCCTTGGATCTAGATCTAGCGGTCCACGGTGGACCACGTTTCCAGCTCACGCGTGAACGAGGAGACGCTGACCTGTGGGGCCGTCTTTGCCGCGATCGCCGTCTTCCTCCCGCCACGCTCGCCGAGCACGCCGTCACGCGGCCGCCTCTCGCTCGCCGCTGAAGCTCCGTTAGCGTCGTGAGCGCCCCATGCAACCACTCCGGAGCATTCTCCACTTCACGCCGCCTCCATCTCCGTCATCGCCCGAGCATAAGACACCTCAGAACCCTAGTTCTCCCTCACTCTTCCTCTCGGCGGCTGAGGAAGGGGAAGCTCTCCCGTGCTCCTCGCCGGTGTAAGCTTCCTCCGCTTGGTTCCGATCGTCCCTGTGATCGATGCCTTTTCCATTTTTGCTAATCTCAACTCTTGTATTGTCGCGTAGCTCTCAGTTCTTCTTCGTGCTCTCGGCGAACCCGGAGCGTGCCCCGAAGGCCATTTCTGTGCGACCTTCATCTCGGTGAGTTCTTTTCTTCTTCCTTGTGCGTCACCTCATGTTCTAGATTATGAGGAGTAAAACCCCTCTTCTGATGACATGGATGGCTTACCAGGGTTGTCGGATTTTGGGAAGGTTTACGTTCCGACCGATTTTACCCCTTTCGTCTCCATCTCCGGCTGGGTGAGTTGCCTCTCGATTTCTCCCTTCGATAGCACCTTATGTGCCTAAGTGACCTAGTCCGACCACCCTTGGTGTGTTTACTTGCTCAGGGTATCCTGTCGTCGTGGAGCTTTTGTTGCCGCTTCTCGGTCACACGTCGCCGGCGAGCTCCAGTACTTCTCCGGTCCTCTTCCCGACTCAGGTAGTTTCCTATTGCCCCCTAGGAGCTTAGGCATGCACTCGTTTGCTTGATGCACTATCGAATCCCGGCGTGCACTTTTGCCGTAAAGCTTAGCTCGCCATCTCGGCCATTGCGTTCACCTTCATCGATCGCCGCCGCCACCACCGTAAGGTGCGCAGGGCTATTGCGGCTTCATTCTGAGCCTTGGTTGGCACCCTCGTGCACGAAACCGCCGACGAGCCGCCTGGCAAGCACGGCCGACGCCGCTGTTGTCGGTTTCGTCCGGCAAATCACTGTAGCGCGGCAATTAGGATAAATACCGTGGTTAAGTTGAGGTTAAGAAGTAATCTATCACTGACTTGTGGGCCCTAGTATAGTTTAAGTGGAGGCGTAGTTCTTAGCAGTACGTTTTCACAAAAAGGAGAACGTTTTCTTTGAAGGCGTGAAGCAGTTTTGCGATTTGGGAGTTGAGAAACGTATTTTGTAGAATACGTCTTCAACCTATTGCGGCCGGGACCGAGTCGTGTTGACTGGGTCAAAACCTTGACCCCGGTCCCACTCGTCTTTCTCCTCGGCTAGCGCTGTGCTCGGTGAGAAAAGTAGCAAATGAATTATAAAATCCGAAAACCATTTACTGGCACACTGAAAAATATGTATAACTTCTAAAATACATAACTAATTCATTTTAGCTCCAAAATGGGTGAAACCACTTCTGACAATTTTCATATTCAATGAACTTTATATTAAAAATTGGTTTCAACCTTGTCTCTGTAGCAGAGAGTTTTATTTGGAGATTAATCCATTACAACCATTATTTTTACAATAAGAAAGGGACTGATAACTTCAAAAATGCATAAGTAATTATTGGAAACTCCAAAAACAGTGAGGCCACTTTTGATAATTTTCATTTTCAGTGAAATTAATTCTAAAAATGGTCTCCATATTACTTCTATCACAGAAACTATTTCGGGAGAATATAACCTTTAACTCCATTATTTTTATACTATGAAAGGCTGATAACTTTGAAAAATCAATAACTAAATCATAAAAAACTCCAAAAAGGACAAACTCAACTGTTTCTAACTTATTATAATATTGCCTATTTATCTATGTACTCCATGTACTCGCCACTGTTCTACAAAATTTCACTTCATAATTAAATTACATAAATGACGGCATATTGAAATCTGAAATTCAAACCATTATAACTTTCATATACTGAATCAAAATGAAATAATTCTTTTACCTAAATCCATCTAAAATCATAACCTAACTACTGTAGAAAAATCATGCATTTTTGAGCATTTTGGTTTTTGAGTTGTTTTCTCGGTATTTATTTGATGTTATAATTATATAGATCCCGAGCATATTGATATCGACACTTACGCTACCGAGAGTGAGCAGCTACTGTACCAGCAAGGCAAGCATCATTTGAGCTTTCTTTTGCATCATATTTGATCCCAATTTTGGTTAAGTTAGTGCAATGATAATTGCTTGCATGCTATTTTGATTATGTCAATATTTTTTGTGATGTGTAGTTTAGTTATGTCCTATGCTTGAGGTTAATCTTGAATTATGTCAAATCCTATATGCTTAAGATAGGATGTGTGAATTATGGGTTATAGAATTGCTTAGCCATGCAAGTCTAGATACGGTAGCTCGATCGTCGGGAATAACCCGGCGGTTTTGGGATAAACACAACTCTCATTTTATGATTTATACTTCAGATCTTTGTAGCTGTTTTATGAGTTAAATTTTGTCATTTTTAAATGAGCTTTTGGTCTGGACAAGTGTTGGTTAGTGATGGTGCTTTGTGCACGAGCATTGGGTAAGTGGAAGGACTTGTCCGACAATTGAGGACCGAACTTTGTAACGTCGTTAATTCAAGTACACTCGTCGCCACACGGGTTGGGAGCCGTATGGTTAAGTAAGGGAGGGTTTTATTGTGTTAAGTCCTTGGTGGTGTAAGGGCTTAGCGACCGTGAAATCCTATATTCCTTAGGAGCCGATGTAATCCTTTATAGTGTGCAAGAGAGCGCCAATTCTTTTTGTTTTGATTGCATCGGTATTTCCAATATAACTTGTGAGCCCCTAGCAAGTGCTATCAGACGCTTGTACTAGGCAAGGAACCATCTCATAAGGGGGACTTAGCCCAATGGGATCTTCTTGCTAAAAATGACCATATCTTGATTTATCACCGGCACACCATAGGAAGTGTGCTATATTCGGAGGCATCCGGAGGCTTACGGGCTAATCAAGTCGTGGGTAAGTAGTACACCCCCGCAGGTATCAATCTATTCGAATAGCCGTGTCCACGGTTATGGACAACCGCTTGAGTTCGGAGTTACTATTGTTAGACTTTTAATTAAAATTATGGTTGAACTTGGTATTCGTCATGAACGGGATGTTCATGTGTTTAGTACATCAGAGTGGGCTGCCACTTTGGTCTTTGTATGATTCAATTGTTTATCACTGAAATGCTTTACTATATGCTTTACATCTACTTCAAATCTGATTTTAAATGGGCACATGAAAAACTAGTATGTGTAGGATGTTAATTGTTGCGTCTCTTTCGCAAGACTAAACCAATATGAGCCATCCTTTGAATGACCCTTATGCATAACTATTTTTATTTGTGTAAGACTTGCGAGTACACTTGTACTCACCGGATGTTTTTGGCCTTTTCAAAGTGAGGAAGATTATGTGTATGACGATCTCGCTAGTGTTGACTTGGGTGACACTAACGAGTAGTGTGCTATCATTTAACCCCCAGTCGGTTGCCGATGGGTGATGGGAATACCACTACTGGTCTTTTGCTTTATTTATTTACTTCCGCTGCTACTTGATACTTTACTTTGAATTTGGCCGGTTGGCCGTATGTAATAAGCTGTAGACCTTAACTATTATGCAGTATGTCTTTTTAATCTCGTGTTGTATGCGTGGTATGGATGTAATCAACGTTGGATGAGGGTATGAGTATATTGGTCGTTGATCTTGGGAGCCAATATAAGTCATACTCGTTATTGATGAATCCCCATTTAACTCACTAAGTGTAGTGCTTCGAATCGAAAGAGAATCGACAATCATGTAGCGCTTGCAAAGGAGCAGCGCGCATGATCGTTGAGGCTCTAGTATTCGGCTAAGCCTCTCACTTGGATAGAGTTAAATTGGAATTCATTTCCCGGAGACCCGTGATTATGTCCCTAAGACCTTGTTTAATCTCGGTCTTATGGAGATAATTACCGGGGTCCCCACAGCGGGGCCCGGGGAGCGGCCCACGGGACGTGGCCCACGGCGCGTGGGGAGGGAAGGAGAGGGGGCGGCGACGCGCGGGAAGGGGAAGGAAGCCCAGGGGATCACGACGACGGCACGATGGACACGACGACGACGCCGACGGCGACCGGAGGTAAGTTTCGGCTTTCTTCTTCCTCTCCCTTTTTTTCTTCTTCCTCCTCCTGGGTTCTTGCTTGGGGGAAGAAAAGGGGGGCGGGGAGAGGAAGGGAGGGCACCACAGGGGGCTTTTATAGCCGGGGAGGAGGTGTGGGGAGGCTCGGGGGGGTCCGGGCGAGCGGCGCGGCACAGGGGGGAATAAAGGGGGTGTCCGGCGGGGGAGGATGAAAAAGGGCGCTACTGTAACACCCTGAATTTTGAAAATCCAAAAATACAAAAGATCTTCCCAACAGAAATCCGAGAAATTTCGGATCTAACCTTTGCCTATATATCCTCACTAATTCCAGAATCTGCTATCTCTTGCATGCATTCTTTCCAAAAGGTAAAACTATCTCGGTCTCTCTCTCTCAAACCCATCTAGGGCTCTTAGGGGCGCCGTTGCCGCTAGCAGACGGGGCATCACCATTGCCGTGGGTGCTGGCGTGGTGGCCGAGCCGCCGCTTCTTGTCGCGCGGCCTACTGCGCCTCCCATGCAGATGCCGTGAGCGCGCCGTCGCTGCGAGGCCACGCCATCGTCACATGGTCACGCTAATGCCAGTTGTGCTCATCGTCGTGTCCTCGTCGAGCGTACGCAGCACAAGCAGCCGCATGCATGGAGACGGCCTAGCCACTCAAAGGCCCAAGTGCTGAATGGATGGCTCTTGCGTGCTTCCTTCCTTTTGTTCATCTTGTGAATTCCATCTCTAATCACCTTGCCTTGTGTTTAGGTTCTCACGTGGGGCTAAAAGGGAGAGGTCACCTTCATTTCTCTGATCCGTCGTGCAGCCGCATAGCCGAACGTCCAGCAGGCAAGTACCTCGCGGCAATCAGTTTCCTAACATCTATCTCATACCAATTACCATCTTTATGTGCATGCTTGGTGTTTGGTACCGGTTGCCAAGGATCTAGTCAAGTAGTGACAAATTAATTATGTGTGGAGGTTGTTGATTAATGGATCGTTGCTCATTAGAGTTGAACAGTTTTATAATTGCTAGTCACTGGAATTGTTGTTTACCACTACCTAATGCTTGCTGTAATAGCACGTACTTGGATTATTAGTTAACAAGCATTTAGTGTATGAGCTTCTATAATTAGGGATTTAGGTAATTAGTTGAGTAGCTTCCATGTGAGCATTGGGGGTCATGGGTGACACACGTTCTTCCCAGCACTGTGACGTTGCCGTTAATTATTTCATTTGTGATTTTATTTCGCTTTGGACCGGCCCAGTGTGTCAAACTATTTATTTCTATTTAATTCCATTTGCTTCCGCTGGTGACATTATTACCATTGAACTATTTATTGTTGAACAATTTAGCAATATTAAAGTTTTAAATCTCCTTGGACTTTATAACTTGTGTTATTATTATTATTTCTTGCGATGACGTTCCACGTAGTACCGCATTTGTAATATGCGGGGTGCTACAGTTGGTATCAGAGTATGGCTGTTGTTCTTAGGGAAAATAAAGTTTTCAAAAAAAAAAATCCTTTTTGCACGTACACGGGGCTTCGGGTGCATTCATGATCATGCTTACATTACTCCAATGACAATTATCCATTCCCATTATATCTTGATTTTCATTATCAATTGTTCCACTGTCTCACCATTTGTACCCAAGATTATCCCACAATTAAAATTACTCCTTGTCCAGTATTGCTACCATTAGCATAGATATTAATATAATCATCTTTCATATATTGTCTTCTCACTAAACCTTTTTCCGTAAATGTTTTCAGTATGCCTCCCCGTAGGCGTGCTAGTGAGCGCGTTCAGGAGTATGTGGATCGTGCTCGGGGCCTTAACCCTGACCCCGAGAGTAGTCGTCAGGCTGCCGCTCGTGGTCAGGACACCCACGACTCTCAGGCTAATGCTAATGTTGGTGCTATTCCATCTGTGGTTACTAACGCTCCAGCAGTGGGCGCTACTGGCGCTCCCACGACGGGTGTTACTAGTACTCCCATGACTGATCAGTTGTCTCCCGCCACCCAGGGTAACATACACCAGTTGACGGGGCAAGTGCAACACCTTGTCTCAGTGTTGCAGGGCACTCTTCCAGCACTTCTTGCTAGTCAGGCAACGGTGGCTACCGCTGCTGCTGGTCAGCCTGGTGCATCTTCTACTCCAACTATGGGAACTCATTTGCCGCCACCTCCTCTTCGTATGACCATGAGGGAGTGGCAGCGGCTGGGCCTGAAGACTTTCAGTGGCTCAGGAGGAGCCATTGAGGCAGATGGCTAGATTCGCTATATGAACAAGAAGTTTGACACCATGGTCCTGACTACTCAGGAAAAGTGTCTCTATGCCTCCCAGCAGCTCGTAGGTGAGGCTAACTTGTGGTGGGCTAAGGTCTGCAGTTCCCGTGGGCATCTTGCTGACCCACCTACTTGGGAGGAGTTTACTTCAGCCTTCGCTATTGAGTACTACCCTTTCTCCTTGACGAGGACCAAGGAGTTTGAGCTTGATGCCCTTCGCCAACAGGACGACGAACTCGTGGAGCACTATGAGAAGGCTTTCCGTGAGATCTGTCGCTTCCTTCCTGATGTTAATCGTGATGATCAGAAGAAGGCTTAGTGCTTCATTAACAGCCTAACTCAGGAGATGCGCCATGTTCTTGGGGCGCATAATATCTGTAGCTACAGGGAGGCCGTGGATAGGGCCAGAGCAATGGAGGTCCAAATGAGATTGACTGCCGCCCAAAAGGCGAGTAATCAAGAGAGGAAGAGGTTTACCTTTCTACCGATAAAGTTCTATTATGTTCTCTTATTATATGTTATCTATCTATTCTCACTCTTTGATTTCCTTTTCCTAAGGTCCTTTCCCACAGAGGACAAGGTTGAGGTTGGCTCTTCGGGCTCCAAGAATCCCAAGTTCCATGGAAAGAGCAAGCCATCCTCAGCTTCTTCTCGCCATTCCAAGGGCGGGAAACGCTCCTTCTCGTCGGGTGCTTCTAAGGGGAAGCTTGTCTGCTATCGTTGCGGTGATGAGCACAAAGGGAATGAGTGTGGTTTCTCTGGCGCCTGTGACTTCTGTGGTACCAGAGGGCATAAGGCCATCGTATGCAAGAAGAACCCCAAGACTGTTCTTCCTTCTGGTCTCCTTATCAAGTTCAAGGCCTCATCGGGGATGGCCAACCAGCTTGCTCTTGCGTCTCCTCCTGAGACTCGTCGGGAAGGAGTTCCACCTGTGCCACTTCCCCCTTCGGTACCTGTGATTCCGGAAGGCGCTGATCTTCGTCTCTATTCCTTGCCAACCCAAGAGACTCGTCGTCGCTTAGACGTTGTGACTGGTATTGCCATCCTGAACTCCCACTCAACATTTATCTTATTTGATTCGGGTGCAAGTTTCTCCTTCATTTCTTCTCGCTTCGTTCAGCAGAATAATATCCCAACTAGCTCCCTCATTTATCCCGTTTTGGTGACAACGGCCAAGGGACCTCTGTCCAGTGAGCATGCTTGTTTGGATAGCAAGTTGGAGTTCGAGGGACATGTTTTCAGCATCAACCTAGTGGTGACACCGCTGTAGCCTTTTGACCTTATTATTGGTATGGATTGGCTTTCACATCACCACACCATCATCCATTGTTTTGAAAGTAAGGTCATTATTCCCCAGCTTGAAGGAGAAGAAGAGATCATTTATCAGGGCAATGAGCGTTACCTCAACCTTGTTTTCCTATCATTATATTTTAACCGCTGTTGAATGACGAAGGATGGTTGTCTTCTCGCTATGTTGGAAAAGATGGACAATGGGACTGCATTGGAGGATATGTCAATAGTGAGAGAGTTCCTAGACGTCTTCCCTACAGAGCTCCCCGGTCAACCTCCTATTCGGGAGGTGGAGTGCGCCATCGATATCATTCCTGGTACGATGCCTATTGCCAAGGCCCCGTATCGTCTCTCTCGCTCCGAGTTGGATGAATTGAAGAGGCGATTGGACGAACTTCAGAGTAAGGGATTTATTCGGCGCAGCATGTCAGAGTGGGCTTCTCCCATCACTTTTGTGGAGAAGAAGGATAAGAGCATGCGCATGTGCATTGATTACCGAGCTCTTAATGCAGTTACCATAAAGAACCGTTATCCATTGCCTCGCATTGATGATCTCTTTGACCAGTTGAAGGGTGCTAAATTCTTTTCCAAGATTGACTTGCAGTCAGGCTATCATCAAGTCAGAATCAAGGCATCTGACATTCCCAAAACAGCTTTTCGC
Source organism: Ampelocalamus luodianensis (assembly GCA_036346255.1). Taxonomy (NCBI): domain Eukaryota; kingdom Viridiplantae; phylum Streptophyta; class Magnoliopsida; order Poales; family Poaceae; genus Ampelocalamus; species Ampelocalamus luodianensis. The sequence goes on along the minus strand of CM070624.1, from coordinate 4,617,010 downwards.
ACTCGCTATGGATTGTTTGAATTCTTGGTGATGTCTTTTGGTCTTACCAACGCACCTGCAGTGTTCATGGATTTAATGCATCGTGTCTTTCATGAGTACTTGGATCAGTTTGTCATCATTTTCATCTATGACATCTTGATTTATTCTCGTACAGCTAAGGAGCATGAGCATCATCTTCGTCTTATACTCGGTCTCTTGCGTGAACACAAGCTTTTTGCCAAGTTGAAAAAGTGTGCCTTCTGACTTTCTTCTGTCAGTTTTCTTGGCCATGTTATTAGTGACAAGGGTCTTTCTGTGGACCCTTCTAAGATTGCAGCTGTGGTGGACTGGCCCAGGCCTAGTAATGTTTCTGAGATTTGCAGCTTCCTAGAATTGGCTGGTTACTATCGTCGTTTTGTCAATAATTTCTCCTCCACTGCCAAATCTATGACAAAATTGACTCAGAAGGGTGAGCGTTTCCTATGGATCGCTGAATGCGAGTCTAGTTTCCAGACCCTAAAGGAGAGATTGATTACCGCTCCTATCTTGGCTTTACCTGAGGAGGGGAAGAAGTTCATTGTCTATGCTGATGCATCTCTCCTGGGCTTGGGTTGTGTTCTCATGCAGGAGGATAAGGTTTTGCCTATGCCTCACGACAGCTTAAAAAGCATGAGCTTAATTATCCCACTCATGACTTAGAATTGGCAGCAGTGGTGTTTGCACTTAAGATATAGCGACATTATCTCTATGGTGAGAAATGTAACATTTTCACTGATCATAAGAGCTTAAAGTACTTTCTCACTCAGAAGGAGTTGAACTTGAGGCAACGCCGTTGGCTCGAGCTTATCAAGGACTATGATCTCACTATCCATTATCACCCAGGCAAGGCTAATGTTGTAACAGATGCCCTAAACAGGAAGAGGGGTGATACTCAGTCTGTGCCGCCATCTGTCCAAGAGGAACTTGTTGACCTTCAATCTACCTTGTGTTATGCCCTCACTTCTGAGTCCTTGGAGCAATTTGTGGTTTCACCTTCCTTGGTGGATTCCTTGCTGGAAGGCGCAAGCTTCGGGTTCCGAGGTTCAACGCTCTAAAGGGAAAACCATTCGTGCCAAACCCCATGGCCAAGATTTCACCATTGATGAGAAGGGCGTGTTGCACTTTCGAGACCGTGCTTGGGTGCCTTCTGACTCTCAATTAAAGAAGGATATCCTTTTGGAAGCACACAAAACCCCAAGCACACAAAACCCCATATTCCATCCATCCTGGAGAGACAAAGATGTTCAAGGATCTCCAGAGACAGTTTTGGTGGCCAGGAATGAAGAAGGATATTGCTGAATTTGTTTCCCAATGTGTTGTATGCCAGCAAGTGAAGGCAGAACATAGGAGTCCTGCCGGCTTATTGCAACCCTTGGAGATTCTCCAGTGGAAGTGGGAGGACATTGCCATGAATTTCATTGTGGGTCTCCCTAGATCACCTCAGCATATGGACTCTATTTGGGTTGTCGTTGACCACTTGACCAAAACTGCTCATTTCATTTCGGTCAAGACTAATTATACCGCTGTCGATCTTGCCAATATCTATATTGAGGAGATTGTTCGTCTTCATGGTGTTCCTAAGACCATTGTCTTCGATCGTGATACCAAATTTGTCTCATACTTCTGGAGGAGTTTACATCAAGGAATGGGGACCAAGCTCAATTTCAGCACAACTTTTCACCCTCAAACTGATGGCCAATCTGAGAGGACCATTCACGCATTGGAGGATATGTTACGTTCTTGTGTTCTTTCTTGGAAGGGCAGTTGGGAGGATCACTTATCACTCATTGAGTTTTCCTATAATAACAGTTTTCATTCTAGCATTGGCATGGCTCCTTTTGAGGCATTATATGGTAGGCCTTGTCGCTCCCCTCTACAATGGGATGAGGTTGGAGAGAAGGGTTTCCTTGGACTGCAGCAAGTCCGCGATTGGCGGAGTCAGATTGAGGATATCAAAAGCAATTTGCTTACTGCTCAGAGTCGCCAAAAGAGTTATGCGGATCTCTCTCGTCGTCCCTTGGAATTTGAGGTTGGAGATCAAGTCTTGTTGAGGGTTTCACCCACCAAGGGAGTGGTTCGATTTGGAGCTAAAGGGAAGCTAAATCCTCGTTATGTTGGTCCATTCCCAATTGTTGAGAAAATTGGCAAACTTTCTTATCGCCTAAAATTACCATCTTCACTTTCCAGTGTTCATAATGTTCTCCACATCTCCATGTTGAGGAAATATCTAAAGGATATCAAATTCTCGAATTGCCTACTCTAGAGGTTTCTGAGGACTTAACCATTGTTTCGTGTCCTATTCACATTTTGGAGCGTTCTGAATGTCATTTGAGAAGCAAAATTATTCCTTATGTTAAAGTCCTTTGGTCTCATCAAACTGAGCGGGAAGCCACTTGGGAATTAGAGTCTCGCATACGCGAGAAATATCCTGACTTTTTCTAATTCAGGTAATTACACTTAGCCATTTCACATTCGGATTATTCCATATATTCCATCTTGCATCCCGATTCGAGGACGAATCTTTTTCTAAGGGGGTGAGAGCTATAACACCCTGAATTTTGAAAATCCAAAAATACAAAAGATCTTCCCAACATAAATCCCAGAAATTTTGGATCTAACCTTTGCCTATATATCCTCACTAATTGCAGAATCTGCTATCTCTTGCATGTATTCTTTCCAAAAGGTAAAACTATCTCGGTCTCTCTCTCTCAAACCCATCTAGGGCTCTTAGGGGCGCCGTTGCCGCCAGCAGACGGGGCATCACCATCGCTGTCGGTGCTAGCGTGGTGGCCGAGCCGCCGCGTCTTGTCGCGCGGTCGTCGCGCGGCCTACTGCGCCTCCCATGCGGATGCCGTGAGCGCGCCGTCGCTGCGAGGCCACGCCGTCGTCACATGGTCACACCAATGCCAGTTGTGCTTGTCGTCGTGTCCTTGTCGAGCGTACGCAGCACAAGCAGCCGCATGCATGGAGATGGCCGAGCCACTCAAAGGCCCAAGTGCTGAATGGATGGCTCTTGCGTGCTTGCTTCCTTTTGTTCATCTTGTGAATTCCATCTCTAATCACCTTGCCTTGTGTTTAGGTTCTCACGTGGGGCTAGAAGGGAGAGGTCACCTTCATTTCTCTGATCCGTCGTGCAGCCGCACAGCCGAACGTCTGGCAGGCAAGTACCTCGCGGCAATCAATTTCCTAACATCTAGCTCATACCAATTACCATCTTTACGTGCATGCTTGGTGTTTAGTACCGGTTGCCAAGGATCTAGTCAAGTAGTGACAAATTAATTATGTGTGGAGGTTGTTGATAATTAATGGATCGTTGCTCATTAGAGTTGAACAGTTTTATAATTGCTAGTCACTGGAATTATTGTTTACCACTACCTAATGCTTGCTGTAATAGCACGTATTAGTTAACAAGCATTTAGTGTATGAGCTTCTATAATTAGGGATTTAGGTAATTAGTTGAGTAGCTTCTATATGAGCATTGGGGTCATGGGTGACACACATTCTTCCCAGCACTGTGGCATTGCCGTTAATTATTTCATTTGTGAATTTATTTCGCTTTGGATCGGCCCAGTCTGTCAAACTATTTATTTCTATTTAATTCCATTTGCTTCCGCTGGTGACATTATTACCATTGAACTATTTATTGTTGAACAATTTAGCAATATTAAAGTTTTAAATCTCCTTGGATTTTATACCTTGTGTTATTATTATTATTTCTTGCGATGACGTTCCACGTAGTACCGCATTTGCAATATGCAGGGTGCTACAGCTACACTAAACATCTAGCGTCCTGCCAGCGTCGTCAAACTTGCGTTGTTAATAGAGTTCTCTGAGTTCTCCCTTGCTTCTTGGGTTTCACATTTCCTTTCTACGAAACATATAGGTTGCTTTGGCATTGGGCGTGGCATGGCCTCATTGTCCAGCATGGACACAACTAATGACATGAGTGGCCTTCCATTTGGGCTGTCCTGAACACACAAGAGTCCAATATGGACGCATTGCAAAAACTTCATTAAGCGAATAGCTCTCCAAAACCAATGTGTCCATGAAATATCTTGCCATTCCATCTTTCCATGCCTGATACATGAGAACAAAGTTTCTATTTAGTTGCTATATTTCATTCAACGTGTTCTAATTTTAAGCAGTATTTGATTGAACTTACATAAGCTACAAGGTTCGGACAATCCATTCTAAGACGAGGTGAGCTGATCTTTAAGCCACTTATGATCTCCAACACTAAAATGCCGAAGCTATAGGTGTCGGATTTTACAGAAAAGATGCCTTCCATTGCATATTCAGGAGACATGTAACCGCTGTTTGAATCATTTCACAAACAAGTAGGCATAATTTTAATAGCTTCAGTCATATAACAATATTTTAAGCATACCTTGTGCAAGAGTTACTATGTCCCAACAATTCATTTGGTACTCGCTTGTCGCTCGTTGTTGCCAAAGATTCTTGCCATACCAAAATCTGATATTTTGGGGTTCATCTCCTCATCCAACAGGATGTTGCTTGCTTTGAGATCTCTATGAATTATGGTCATTCTTGAATCTTGGTGAAGATACATCAGTCCTCTAGCTACCCCTTTGATTATGTTGAATTGTGTTGGCCAATCAAGCATCGACTTCCTTGCATCATCTGCTAAGAACAGAATGAACGAAGCGTTTAGTCATTCAGCCGGCATGTTCCTTTGGTTGACCCAATAATTTGTTTAGAATATGTGATTAGAATGTACCAAAAAGGAAATTGTCCAAGCTTTTGTTGGGCAAGTATTCGTAAATAAGCAGCTTCTCATCTCCATGAATGCAGTAACCAAAAAGTCTAACTAGGTTCCTATGCTGCAATTTGGCAATAATAACAACTTCATTTCTAAAATGCTCTATCCCTTGCTCGGAACTCTTACTAAGCCTTTTAACAGCAACTTCCTCGCCACCATCCAGTGTTCCCTATGTGGTTGCATCATTCGTGAATTAAACGGGAGAAAATGCCGGATATTTTTCCGTCATAGACCATATAAAATTTATATCACCTTAATTACTAACATATAAGGCTGCTAGCTTTGGCCTCCTCTTGTGCTAGCTACGTCGGGAGGAAAACGCGCGTCGTCGGATCGCACCAAACTCGGCTCCGAGCCGCCCTATCCGGGCCGGTGCGCTCAAAGGGAACGCACAACGCTTGTGCGGCCACGTCGCCCTGAAAACCTCTGCGTCGTGAGGCTTCGTCCCGTTTCCCTTTCTCACGGCTCCTCTCTCGCTCTCGCTCCATCACGCTGCGCCGCTCCTTCCCTCGCTGCTCCCCCTTCCGCCTCCAGTCCAGTCCCCTCCCTCTCCCTCCTACACCGCCTGCTCGGTCTCCCTCGCCACCCGCCGCCTCTCCCTCAGTCCTCTTCCCCTTCCTTCCCCACCGCCCCCTCGGTTTGCCTCCATCTTCTTCCCCTTCCTTCTTCCCCTTCGCCTCCCGTCCATGGCTCTGCCGTCGGTCCTCCCTCCGGCGACGCGCGGGCGCGGCCCTCTCCCTCTACGGCTCCCGTTCCCCTCCCTCTCCCTTCTCCACCCCTCTCCACCAGCGCCGTCGCTGCGTCCCTCTTCCTCCCCCGCCGCCCCACCTTCTTCCCCTTCGCCTCCCGTCCATGCCCCCGCCGCAGTTCCTCCCTCCAGTGCCGCACGGCCGCGGCCTTCTCCCTCTCTGACTCCTGTTCCCCTCCCTCTCCCTTCTCCTCCCCTCTCTGTCAACGTCGCCACTAGGGATGGCAACGGGGCTATTCCCCATCGGGGAGTGGTGGAACATCCCCATCCCCGAGAGAAGAAAATTTTTCCATCTCCATCCCTATCCTCGGGTGCTATTCTCCCCCCGTCCTCGTCCCCATCGGGTTATCGGGGCCCCACAGGGACCCATACCCGAAAGTTATATCCTGAAGGAAGAGAAAATAAGATCCATAATGTTATAAAAATAGGTATGAACATCGACATGCAATGCTAAAATGCTAATGTTTTTTGATTAATTAGCATTTGAAAAGTAAAGGATACAAAAGAGATTATCGGGCTATCGCCTTATCAGGTTATACGGTAGTAGGCTAGTGGCCTACATGTCTTATCGAGGGCCCATGCGGGTAGCGGGGATAGGGAGTAGAAGAATGGCCCCATCCCCGCTTCACCCGATGGGGAATTATATTTGCATATTAGTATCCCCGTGGGGGGAGAAATGACCCCATCCCCATCCCCTAATGGGTGAATTCTCCGTCGGGGAATGGAGAATGGGGCCATTGCCATCACTAGTCGCCACTGCGTCCCGCTTCCTCCCCCCGCCGCCCCATCGATCTCACTCACTCGCTGGCTCAGTCCCAGCGACCAAGAATCAATGGAGCTGTGTTCGGTGAGTTTGTTGGCGGGGATGGATCAGCCGCTGCTCTCCATCTGCAGCCTCCACTCGGGCATCGCCGTCACCGGTTTCTGCCCCGCTTGCCTCCACGAGCGCCTCGCCAGCCTCCGCCTCCCACCTAAACTCCACGAACCTCCGCCGCTGCAGGTCCTTCTCCTACGGACGCTCCGCCGCCGCCGACTTGGAGCCGCAGCGCCGCTCTTGCGATGGCCGCGGCACCCTCTTCCACCAAGAACTGTCGGAGAAAGGTGAGCCTTTGTTTCTCGATTGATTATTATTAGTTTCTGCATCGATGGTAAAGGGGGAAATTTGCTGTGCCTGGTGGGATGATATTCCAACATGCGAACAACATAGAACCTAAAACTTTTATCATCTCAGAAGGGAAAAAGAATGAATCTTTATTCAAAATATGGAATATATGATGTTTTGTATTGGTTACTTTGTAGTTTGCTAAGATTTACAGTTGGATTTAGGTTTGCTTCTCTGATGACCATGGCATGTGATGGAAGACGGATTGAATGCATGTATTTCGTGAAGGTCCAATTGTTACACATACTACTTTGTGCCCTTTATGGTTTTGAGGAAGCCAATAGGAAGTTGCGATCTTTTAGTTTAAGAATTTGCTTTACAAGTTTGTTCTGTCACATGTGTAGATCACTGATCTCAAACGTCCATATAATGATTCCAAATGGGTGTTCCTTTTTACAAGCCCTGGCCCTTTCTGTAAACTTGCCCTTGCATGGCCATTATCTGCTGGTAGCCAGTTTTTGCATATGAACTTCGGGATCAACATTAGGTTTCCACTTGCCTGTAGTTATTACTTGCATTTCATCTTTGCAGAGTAGGACTAATATTGGGTTCTTTTCAGTGCCAACTCCATGAGCTTGCGAACAGGCAAAGGATCTCTGTTGCTGCTGCTTCAAAGCTGTTGACTACCATACTTTATTCATACCGTGGGATGGGGCTGTTAGTTGGTTCAGGTTACCTACTTGCTTATGGTATCTTAGACGAAGGGTACATTTTTTTACCTCTGATGTTTCTTTGCTGCCTGCTCATGTTATCTTGGAGTTGCCCTATGTTTGTACTGCACCTTTCAGTTACCGCTTCGAGATGCCAGTTTAGGAAGCAGGTGAATTAGCACGGCGGCCTATTTATCGTGCACCATTCCGTGATGGAGCATGTGGTGTTTGTGTTAGCGGTATATTTTCTATTTCTTAGTCTATATTACTATGTTTATTTTACAGTCTGTATGTTATCATGTTTCAGATAGCTATCTACTTATTCTGGCTAGGGTCATATAGGATCCATCTATTTTCTTTCTTTTGTTGATAGTGTCAAACAACCTTCTACAATATAATCCTAGCATACTGTTACCATGGTAATTTTTAACCAAGATACCTAGCTGGAACTTTGGATCTGCTTATGTTGCATCCATTATCTAATCGAGTAGTAATGCTTTGTTGGGATTAGCTTATAACCGATCGGAATTTCTAGAGAAGTGCTAATGCAGCTGCTACTGTATTTATATTTGCTTTATATAGACTATTTTTTTGGTGTTGCTAATACTTATCAGCTGGACTATGTGGGGATTTTTACATTTTTTTTGTAGCAGTTTAGCAATGCATTAATCTAATTAGTTCAATTCACTTTGTTCTATACGTCTTTTATGCTGCGAGCAAATTGGTGTGGCAGTGGAGCTGATTAGTCTATTTCACTGTTTCTATATGTCATGTGTGCTGCAGGCAACTTAGGATGGTAGTTTTTATTTCAGGTGAGGAGATTTGTGTTAAAATTGTGCCATTCATTGCAGCAGCTATGCATACTGAGGGGTGTCTTTCCCTGGGAGCTGAAGAAAAAGGTGGAAGGGAACCACATTTCAGGTCATGCAGTGATTTAGGTTGTTAGATCTCATAAAGGGTTTTGTTTGTTGTTTCTTTTAGAGCAACCTAGGCGACATCTACTGCCAACTGGTTGGAGTGTTTTTGTTAGCTCCAAAAAAAAATTTGCTTGCTGGTGATGCATTTATGTTTTTGAGGTATGCGATAGCATCACATGTTGAGGCCATTTTAACACATTTTCATTTGTCTCCTGGCTCTTCTGAACACTGGATGAACCTTCTATTATGGTTACTTCTACTAACCGTTGTTTATCGAACAGAGGTGAGAATGGAGATCCACGAGTTGGTATAAGGAGGCTCATGAGGCAACTAAACAACATGCCGTCATCAGTGATATCAAGCCACAACATGCATCTTGGAGTCTTGGCAACTACATCCCATGCCATCTCAACAGGAACTCTCTTTTCTGTTTTCTACAAACCAAGGTTTGGTTCTTTTCATTTTATACCCTCTGTTGTGCAATGCTTTCTTTACCACTCAGTTTCTTATGTTGTGGACTTATGGTGTACTGTACTTTGTAAAATAAACTAAATATGCTTTTATCAATATCCCTGAGGTGCCCCCTTCGATGTATGTTCCACTTTACGCATCTGATTGTTCACTTGAGTGTTCATAGCATTATAAGCAACTCTTGTTTATAGCATTACAATGTTTCGATGGTATGAATGTATGTTTTCTGATTTTGCCCTACCAGGCTTTGTTTCTTGTGCTAAAACATATGTTGTCCTATTAGGTACTGATATGTCAAGATATGTGTTCATTGTAAACTTATGCAGCAAAACTCACATTATTTATCTAATTTTGTTTTAGAACAAGTCGATCTGAGTTGATCGAGAGGTTTAGGTACTTAGCTTCTTGGCAAAAAAAAACCCTACCTCTATATGACTTTAGAAGGAATCATTTTAGCAATGGAATTTTTTTGTTTCTTTTTGGCTTAATTGCACACTGCTCTGTACCGTTGGAGGACTGTAGTGTTTCAGGAATTTAGTTGCAAATGTTTGTTCGGTTTTAAAGAGATATCATTTACCCTGTGCTTAAAGATTTCATGCCTGATAGCTATAGTCACATTGATAGGTGATATGAAAATCTATTAGTAGTGCCAGTAACTCAAGCTTAGCTTTTCAGTAGTTATTTTTATGAAACCTTTTTTGCCAGTGTTGTTGAATGAAAGGGCTACCGGCCGTGCATGCCACATCGCCTCTATGTGATTTTGCTATTTATGTCTCTTTGTGGTTTTTTTATTGGCTTTGATAGATGAGTAATGATGTGTTCGTTAGTTTTAAACGGAAGTGAGGCTTTGTGGGATTAGGATATCCGAAAATTGAAATATACACATCTCTAATCCCCTTTCTCCTTGCATTGTAAAATGGATATTTCTGGACTATCCCCCTTCTCCTTTCATTATAAAATAGATGTTATTTGACTATTTGATTTCCTTATTATAGGATTTGCCTTTTTTGTTTCGATATATTGGGATTTGTCTTTTCACACGAATACAAGATTACCATATTGATGGATCTACCGGCTTAGATGCGCACGTTTTCATATTTTTTTTAACGTTCGTTTTATTTCCGGTTCCTATTCGTTATACTTAGCTACTGCTAATTTATACATATTTCAGATTAAATATTTAGATGATTATATACTACTAAGTTATCAATTGTTGATATTAAACTCATGTAGGGATGCACATATTTCTAAATATAAATTTATCTACAGCATTGCGTCTGACGATGGTCCGCACCGGTTACTATGAAAACAGCAATATATATATATATATATATATATATATATATATAGAAAGCCTTTTTCCTACTCTCGGGAGTAGTTACTCACTATTCCGTATCTCACATATCTCACAACGTAGGGAGTATCTTGCGCAACCGAGAGTATGTATGTGTAGTATATGAGTATATAAGACTATATAGGTGGTATTTACACATTTTCAGAGATGGTATGTACAATTTTTAGACATGCTCCTTTTTATGTGTGAATATGAAGGTATTTATAAAATATGCTAAAAACTATAGGCTCTCTTGCAAATTTTTCGTGTGGTTCACATTGGAGTATCTTTGTAACATCCCAAAGTTATGTTACAAAATAAAAATAAATAAAATTATTATTTTACTGGTTTTGCTAAGAATTTGGCAGAGTTTGATTTCCTTATTTGAATCTCTGAAGTTTTGAAAGTCAAAAATTTAAAATTTATTTGAAGTCCTTGAAATTTCAGTTGGTTTGATCTGAAAAATAAGATTCTAAATAATTTATAGAATTTTCTGAGTTTTTAAAGGCCTTTTTATAAATATTTTAAAACCAAAACAATTTATTTGCAAAAATAAAAGCCAACTTTGAGTTGGAAATAATTTTATTAAGTCCAAAAACAAATAAGGGAATTTCTGTGAATTTTCCATAATTTTTGAATTTAATTTGCTATTTACTAAAGCTCAATGAATTATCGGATTAAATCAATTAAAAATCAATTTAAAAATCCGAAAGCCTTCGGCCGAAATCTCCTCCGCGCCCGCTTCTATTTCGCGCTGGTACCGCCCACTACTCACTCGGCCCGCACATCCGCGCCTCGTCATATACCGTTGGATTTACATCCAACGGCCACAATCCTCCACGCCACACCATTTCTTTCCACCGCCGATAAAATCGACGGCTCACGCCGTCCCCACTCCTTCTTCTTCCTCCGAAACCGCCGCCGTAGCCGCGCGCGCGAGCTCCGCCTCCGCTTTTCGCCACCGTTACACAAATAAATGCTCGCACTTACACCCACGCACTACGCCGCCCACCTTCCGACCATTTCTATCTTTATTTCGCACAAAGCCGCCGGGATTCCGCGTAACGACCGCCGCCGCACCACCCGCGCACGAACTCCGACCTCCGGCCTTCCTCCGCCCCTATAAAAGGCACCCCGGTGAGCCCCTCGACTCACTCGACACACTCGCACCACCCACACCTCCCCTACCTCTTCGACGTCGTTGGAATTCGGGATTTTCTTCGCTGGCCACCGTGTACGTCGCCGCCACCACTGCCTCCGCGACCTCGCCGACGCCACCACCGTCTCCACCACGTCGCCGCGATCCCGGTGCTACCACCCGCTTCACCAGAACACCACCGGACTTCGCGCGACAACAACCGCGCCGCCGCCGCCTTTTTCGTCGCCGCCACCACATCGTCCTCGCCACCCGAGGTATACCGTTATGACCGCAATAGTCGTAGCTATACACGGTACCATCCGCCGGCGCGAACGCCGCCGACGCCGTTGTCGGCGGCCGGGGCGACGCCGTTTTTGTGGCGGCGTGATGCGCCACGTAGATGACACGCCACCACTTATTGCCCGGCCAAGATCCACCTCACCGCCACGCACGCACAGATCATCCACACCGCACCACATGGCTCGGTGGAATTGGTCCACCGTGAGCCGTGTCTATGACACGTGGGGCCTACGCGGAAAATAAAATTAAAATCTGAAAATCAGCCGCTGACGTCATTATGACGCAATAAAGCCTATTTCCTGTATAAAAATAATTCCACCGAAAAGAAAATCCTATGCCGACGTCATGCTTGCGCAATAATTAGAATTTCTTTTAGAAAAATAATTCAAGAAATTCAATAAAATCTAAAAATTAGATTTTATTTAGATTTAGAACTTCCCGGGGTTCGTTCTCCCTCATACGAGCTCCGATTTTGTCCATTCAAATTTCTATATTCCTATAAAAACAAGATCTAGCCATCTAAACCAAAATCATTTGATTTTGGGTTCATTTGACCCATAATTCCTTTAAACCCTAATTTATCATTTCATGTAATTTCAATCTTCTAAAATTCATATCTTTTGCTCCCAAACTCCGTTTTAGTCCATTCAAGTTTGTAAATTCATATAAAATTATTATCTAGCCAGCTAAAACAAAATATTCCTATTTGGAGATAATTTGATCTGTCTTTTTGAATTTATTTGAATTTGAGTTGAATTTGTCGTATTTGCACGATTAGAGTTCGACGACTTTGAGAATCGATTTTGACGATCAAGAGCAACATAAGAGGATTGATTTTGATTGTGTGATCATCGTGATCGTACACTTGGACTACCTGAAGATAGTACTTGTGAGTACTAGGTGACCTGTTAAGGAAAACAACATCACCTCAATATCAGGTGATCTGCATCACCTCATCAAGCGAGGCAAGTTATACCCTTGATCATATTCATCCTACTATTTTAAATTATTTATATTCTGATTTAAATTATTACTGCATGCTTATTTATATCAAGATCTTAAATTCTGCTTTAAATATATAGTTATGCCTAAAATCCTTTGTATGGCCAATGTTGATATTGAATCAAACACATTGTCACCTAGATCAAACCCGGTTGATACGATAGTATGAACTAGGATCATTTAAACGTATTGCTTAGCCATGCTTTAGACCAAACTTGTTTTGGGAATTTCGACCATCAATCAATTATTGATTAAATTGTACCTTGGCATCTGTGTGTCATGGGAGTTTACAAATGACTTGAAAAATAAAATAAAATGATGGTTTGGACTTGGGCGGAATGGATGATTGGTGGGTGCGAGTTCATGCACCGCTTAATCTGGTTAGGTTAAGGCCCATGGGTTTTATTGGAAAGTTGCCTAAGTCGATTAAGGACCGGTCTTGAGCGCATGATGCTACGCCTAACAGTACCACCACATGTCCCGTATGGGCGGACTTGGCTAAATAATTTGTAATATCTTAGTGTCGTTTGTGCTATGTTGTTGGTATGGGCGTTGGTGGACATTAGACCCATCCGACGCAAGAGGGCTTCAGAGGATGGCATCAATGGTAGCGAAACCTTAGCGGACACGAATACATTAAAAAGAACATTGTAAAGGCCTCGACACGTGCTCTAGACCGCTTACCAAAGGTAGTGAGCGGTGGCATAGATATATGCTTAGGACAAACTAGAGAAGTCTTGTCATGTGGGTAAAGTGTACAACCTCTGCAGAGTGTAAAACTATTCGAATAGCCGTAATCCATGCGGTTATGGACATGCTAGCGAACTACTCAAAGTTAGACTATGATTTTGTCGGAAAAGACTTATTCAAAATGGTTTATCCAATTGGGAATTAGGCAAACAACCATGTGATAGGAGGATATCCTTCACCATTCATGTGTGAACGTTATCGACTATAAAATTGAGAATTTTATAAACTTTAGTTATAGAATAACTCGCTTTGGAATCTAGTACCATGATTTAAAGAAAATGCTTTGCTTTATGCAAATAACTTTATAAGCCATCCTTTGTTACATCCATATATGCATGTCATTACATTACTTGACGGTGTAACTTGCGAGCACTGAAGTTGTGCTCATTTTTGCTTATGCAAACAAATTTGAGAGGAGAAGGACTTTGCTACCGATGTGGATCTCGACGACTAGGCCGCTTCCCGATCGATTGCCTGTGGCGTATTAATGGACCCTACTACTTCTTCGTCTTCATTTGTGTTTATTTTATTGTGGGCTGTAAGCCTCCTTTGTAATTAACTCGTCATTATTTATTAATAAAGTTGTGATATGAATTTGTTATCATTTTGTTTACTGTGTGGACTAGCTACTGATCATGGGACTAGTCCAGAAATGCACAGATGATCTGGGTGTATTAATACCCGGGTTCTGACAATCTTATAATTAGTATATGAGTATACCTAAAGTGATAATGGAGTATTTCAAGTTCTTTTAGGTGGTATATCAAAGGTGGGAGTAACTACTCCCGGGAGTAGAAAATATTTTTCCTATATATATATATGTGAACCACATGAAAAATTTGCAAGAGAGCCTATAGTTTTTAGCATATTTTGTAAATACCTTCATATTCACATATAAAAAAGAGTATATCTAAAAAATGTGCATACCACCTTTGAAAATGTGTAAATACCACCTATATAATTTTATATACTCGTATACTACACATACATACTCTCGGTTGCACAAGATACTCCCTACGTTGTGAGATATGTGAGATACGGAATAGAGTAACTATTCAGAGTAGAAAAAAAGCTTTATATATATATATATATATATATATATATATATATATATATATATATATATATATATATATATATATATATATAAAAGTGATTTCCTCCTCACCGTCCACACACACATAGAACAACAACATTCGCTCCATTTGGCGGGGTTACCTTATAGTTGCTAACATATAAGGCCTGTGGCTTTGGAGCCCTCCCACACGCGCTACGTCACCCAAAAAAGGTCCTCCGTCCGATAGCGCGTCGCCCGGCTCGCGTCCGCCCGATCTCGCCGGCTGCGCTTCGTGGGAACGGGCGCTCGAGCGCGGGCCACGTCGCCTGCGTCGCGAACTCACGCGGACCACGTCGCCCCCAAAGACCGCCGCGTCGGCGACTCGCGATCCCTCATCCCGCTCCTCTCTCTCCTCCCGTTCCCCTCACTCTCCCTTCTCCGCCTCCCCTGGCTCTCCCTCCCCGCCGCACCGCCCACCTCTCCCTCCCTCGCCACCCTCTCGGTCTTGCCCCTCCCTTCCATCCCGCACAAACCACTCGCGATCCCTCAGCCCGCTCCTCTCTCTCCTCCCGTTCCCCTCACTCTCCCTTCTCCGCCTCCGTCCCTCTCTACCCGCCGCATCGCCCCCCTCCCCCACCCAGACGCCGCCTCTCCCTCCCTCTTCCTCCCTTGCCGCCCTCTCGGTCTTGCCCTCCCCTCCCTTCCATCCCGCACAAACCAACGAACGCCGCGAGGAGGCGATCAAGACCGGCCAAACGGCGCGCGAAGAAACGATTGAAAGAACAGCGGCAGAGTAGATCAGAATGTTCAGGTTTCTCAAGCGAGGTGGTCGCAGGATCCGGATCGGGCCTCAAGGACTTACCCTACACCATCGGCGAGCCCTACGCCTCCGCCTGGGGCTCATGGACGCTCCACCGCGGAACCTCCAAGGTACGCGACCGAACACCCTTTCCCCCTTTTGAACTCCCGATCGGAGGCGGATCGATTGGATCCCCGTAGGGTATGCAAGGTGTTTCGTGTGTCGCTGCACGATTCGGAGCTGAACTACCGATCCGGGTGAACGATTTTTAGTCGGATCTAGCCATACGCGTTTCCCTGATTAGGATTTTTCCCTGCGCTTCCGGTGCTTTGTGACCTGGATTCAGTGCAGATTTGCGTTGTACCTAATCTGGTTAAGCGAATGGTAAGTTCTGCAGTTATATTTTGTTTGGGTTGCGCCATTTCGGCGTGAATCCGTAGGTTCCGCATGTTGGTTGTGTTCAGTTGGTTTTCACAGTGTTAATGATAGATGTAGCATTGGAGCTCTCATGCTGATGCTTATGTAGATGCTGCCGCTTCGTTCAACTAGGGAGGCATCGGGTTTCTAATGCTAATGCTAATGTGGCCGCATGGTTCGAGGACTCACAACGAACTCACAAAACAGTTATTCATTGCTTTTGTTGAGCTATGTTAGAACCTTTTAGGATGCTATGTTTGAACCTGAGACTGAATTGCGTATTTTACTGTGGTCCTTCATTTATCATCCAATATGTACGACTGTAGAATGCCTGTGCATCGTGTTATCGCACAGCTGATTGTCGCCGTTATATCGATCACCATTCTAAGAGTTTTTTTAGTCTGTTTTAACCATCAATGTTCTATTTTTGCATTGCACATTTTTTTATAGCTTAGGCAGTTTTTTGTTTTTCCATAAGGAATGGTCCTTCATTTATCATTCGACATGTACAAGTGTAGAACGTTTGTGCATCATGTTATCGCCAGCTGATTGTCGCCGTGATATTAATCACAATTCTAGGTTTGTTAGTCTGGTTTTACCATCAATGTTCAATTCTTATCTTGCGTAGGGATGCCATGATAGATCCTTCGGTTGTCATTCGGATGTTTTTTTGTAGTTGTCTATTTTCAATATTATGTTAGTAGAGAGCCTCTGTTGTCATCTTCCTCTGACGAAAGGGGTTCATCCTCCATTGTCTTGGACTGATCAATAGATTTGTGCCCCAATTCTGACATGCGTTTGGGTTTCTGTGTGCTAAGTTTGTAATTCATGAGTCTGTCTCAATGTTCATGTTCACATATTGATATTGATAGGTCATGAATCCCCATATAATAGAACCAGAATGCCATTTTCCTTTTTAAATACCGTAGATCATATCGGACAAAATAAACGCTTTATGCATACTGCAATGCCTTATATGTTCTTTTACTCTATTTTCGGGAGAGCTACAGACTGAAGTGACTGAACTACTTCTTTTGTTTTATTATCTAGAAAATTTCCTAAAAAAATACTGTTTTGCTTAAATTTCCATTTCCATTAGATTATTATTGAAGGAAACGGCTACTATGATTTCACCTATGTCGAAAATGTACCATATGGCCATATTCGCACAGAGGAAACTCTGTCGTCTGAGGCTGGTGCAAAGAGAACTGCTGGAAAAGTAAGTCTCTTCTTTAGCATTAACATCTTAGTTTGCAGATTCCATGACATTTTTTTATGTCCCTTTTCCAGACCAACTTCATAGCAAATATGAAGCCTATAAAATTCTTGGAGTTTACGCCATTGATTCTAGAAGGTCTTGGATATGAAAGGTATTCGCTTCTCAAATACAGTTTTCCGTCCAATAAATTTATTTTGTGTGGAACATTGTTGGTGTTACCCAGTGTCTCAGTACACTCAAATACTGTATCTTACTGTTAAGTTTGTTACTTCACATTTAACTCACTTTCATATCTTCCATATTTAAGATAGATGACACTTATAAAACTGAAAATCTTATGTGGTCTTACGACTCTTACCATTACCTCAGACCCTCTGTTGTCTCGGCGGCAGAGGTTGCTTCCTCACTTTTCAGCCCAACTTGCTTTCTTTCCATTGCTGACTATTATGTCCGCAGAGACAGTTGCCCATCATATTTTTGACATCTCAGCCCGTGTTGTATCTAACCACCTCGGGGCTACTTTGTTGCTTATACTGCTATTTCCCTCTTTTGTAGAGCTTACACTTGGCTTTCTTTTCCTTGCACATATGTATGTCGTTGACATCGCTAGCTTCCTTGCTCCTAAAAAAACTGCTTTTATTGACAGTTATTTTACTATTCTCTCAATAGGCCACCTCAATGGAAAGAAAACTCTCTGTGCTAGCATGCATAAGCAAGCGCATGCCCCTGTGCAACGCCTTCACTAGATTATGATTTTGGATATATGCCACCTTTTGCTTTTAGTTTTACTCCTTATCCTTTCACCTCCCGCTATTCTCACTGTTGCTTAATATGCCTGTTTTAGCAGCCTGCCTTTCGGAGTTTCTTCAGTTTTACATACATGGTTTTCTAATCCGCTTATCTTAGCTCTTATCCTTTCGCCTTTAGCTCTTCTCATCAATCGTTGTTATGCCCACGTATGTAGTTTGTCCGTCATTATTTCATGCTCACTTTTCTGTCATAGCCCCTGCCGTCTCCTTAATTGTTTTACGTCTATACTACCGTCAGTATATATTATTATGTCCTACGCTGCCCTTTCGTTCTTTTGATACATATGCATCCTTGCCGTCATTGGATACCTTACTCCTGTTACCAGCTACGTTAGTCCCTTTTCATACTACTTCCACATCCTCGCATTCACCAGGCACAAGAGATATATCTTTCCCTCAACAAATCATTACTCCAACTGATACTGGGCTGCCACCAGCATTACAGAGCTATGCACATCCACAGCCATCTATGTTACCAGAACATCAGCATCATCAGATAACTACCCTACAGGTAACACTATGTTCTATTCCTAATCTAGAATTCTTCTGCTCCACAGACTCTTACAGGGTAGCTAAGTGCTAGCTATCAGATAAGCCACATATTACACGCTACCATATAGTCATCTAGATACATATTTCGTTATTATAACTGCTGTACCTATCAGATATTAAGAATACATCAACACTTGCATTCAATATTTCATTTAACTCTCTTATGTGTCCTTCTATAGCCAATCACATAATATTACATAATCTTTTATGTCACTATCTACTTTATGCGGCAGAACTACAGATCTACCTCTATATTGCTTTAACTAATCACCTTTCAAAAGTCCAAATCCACGGACATTGTTTCTGTTTCTTTTCCCATTTTCCAAATCGCTACACAAATAAATCGTCAGTGATACTACAGACACTCGATGTCCCTAAATGCTTCGCTAGTTTTTGTATTACTTACCTACTTTTAATTCAAACATCCTGGTCACATTTAAGATGCTCCTCTTTATTTTCCTACCAACTAATCTTAACACTTTTACTTTTCAGCACTACAAAAGGTTGGCGCTTATCATCCCCAGTCAACACCGCTTTCAGCAACTAAACAGCCAACAGCAGAGAACATTCCCTTCAGATATTTTATTTTATCTCGGTTACATTTCGATTGAACAATGCCAACATGTAATTCTTACTGACACCCTTCTGCTATCTGTGAGAACATGAATTAGTTTTACTTGATGCAGTACAGGAAACATCCCTCCATCACATCCTATTCGCACAATATTGTTTCCTGATTACACATCTACAGACCTCTCCAACAGAGGTATGGCTAAAAAAAACGCCTTACAGGTTCTACATAAAGCTTACCTAAATTAACAGTGGCTCCAGATTTCTATCAAATACCTATTATGAATACTGTTCTTCACCTACAAAAACATACAGCAGCATCTATATACACTTATCCACTACATCCTTGCAATATCTGAAAACAACACCTATCTTATGTTACATTTTTCTCATTGTTCGTACCTGCTTACATCTATCCAGTGTGGTACTACCATCTAATTTACATGCATAAAAAACAGGTATAGAAACAATCCACCCAAAAAAAAAGGAAAACTATATCTTATATGTATACCTATTCTGCATTCATGAACATTAGAACCTGTTAGGTATTTACTTACACCCCATTATCATTGAATTTATACCGCTTTAGAAATTCCTATTATGTCTCACCTATTTAGATTCACATCGTCAAAAACAAAATCTAGAAGAAATGCTTCATCACCTGATGAGACTCCACCTGCTTTTCCGTCTAAAAGGTATATTACCATAGCCAGCTAGATTACATACTTCGTCAGAAATTTAGTAGATAAACTTCTTAAGTTATGTCAAAAGGTTTCAAAAAATTACTTCTTTATTTCTGTCGTAGCGTAAAGAGGCTAGACAGTGGGTACGGAGGCCCTCCGTATGTGAGGACCCTCCGTACCCTTTTGTCTTGGAGAAGGATCGAAGGAAGAGAGGGGCTAAAGACACTGAGTGAAGATATGTATTGCTTGTGTGTTTGAATGAGAGCCAACCCCCTGTTACATGCCCATGGGGCTCTACTTATAGGGGGTAAGAAGGGATATTTACCTTATTGCCCCCATAGGCGAGAAAGAGACAAGGGGTATTTAGGTACATTGGCCTAAAATATACTATACAAGCTAGGTCTACATATGTACAGTATTCCTAACGGCACACCTGCATTCCTGACGACCCCAGGGTGCGGGGCACTCCATGGGGCCTGGCTATGACAATTTCGTTCAACATTGTGTTCAATCATATTTGATTACACAGATCTGCATCGCCTACGCCCCGCTCTACGAACGATCCACCTACAGCGAAAACAGGGTTGTCTACAAAAAAAGTCCATTGAATGATCAGCTCACTCTGTAGATCAACATAGACTCAGGTACAATACATTGAGAATCCCCAACAAAAAATACATATATTAGAATTCCTTCTAACCGACTGCTACTCTATACAGCCTCTATGGAAACCATTTCGATCACCACAGCGATCATTGCTTCCCCAGGAACAATAGATTTCGTTTGTGCTCACATTTTTTCTGCTCCTAGTTATCAATGTTATACAATCCATCGACTCTCTACCCTGTGCTGTTGCTCCTTTCGAAGCCTATCAATGTTATACAATCCATCGACCCTCTACCCTGTGCTGTTGCTCCTTTCGAAGCCTCTTTTGTAAACATTCCCAAGTAACCTTTGTTCATCAACAGTACCCCATCGTTTGTACGCACTCTAAGATCTTGCTCTTTATGTAATACTAGGTGGCAAGGCGCGCTACGCGGCGCCCGACCATTGAATAGATGGTAGTTTAATTATGTTTTGGTTTTACATGGATTAGAAACAACTTTGTTGAAGAAGATAATAAGAAGTCGATAAAAGTGTATCATGTTTCATTGCATGTTCTACGCATTCCATGACCATTTTCAATACGACAGAACTAAGGGATTAGAGTAGAAGCGAATCATAATTCGGCAATACAATGTAGAGCATACAAAACTTTGCTTATCAGCATGTTCTATGATAAAAAGCATGTTACACGTTGTGTAACAAAATAAAAAAGTGAAAACTCGAATATGTTTTGTAACACTGACTATCTGTAGTAGTCAGAGATTGGTTCCGAGCCTACAAAAAATAACTGAGAGCTATTGAACAGTTTGCTGAGAATAAATAAATTAGGCTAGGAAAAATTTTAGTAGGAAGCAATGACTCTGAATAATTTGAGAATGACTCTGAGGCTACGAAAAATCACTGAAAGGTACTGAACAGATTGCTGAGAAGAAATAAATCAATGAATCAGAGGTTGCGAGAATCACGATCGTATAGTAAAATTTTCAGTAGTGATTTATTATCAACCTAAGCACAATCTACAATCTGGATCGGAATAATGTTCATAGAGCATACCCGTACCCATAGCGACAATATAATGTAGAGGATATGAAGATTTTCTTATCATCATGTTCTATGATAAAAGCATGATATAGTCATTATAAATTGACTGAGCCTACAAAAATTCACCAAAAGTTATTGAATAGATTGGTGAGAAGAAATATATTAGTGTAACTCTACAGGCTATACAGGTATACAGTATATGGTCAGTATAGGAAAAATTCCAGTATACATGAAAAGTAAGAGCAACAAGGCCATAAATTGTACAACACAGATCTTTTCATTAGATTCTAAGCCCACATTAGATTTGGCCGTGACAGGCCAATTCTCGGAGTACAATCTGGATCGGAATAATGTTCATGGAGCATACCAGTACCCATAGTGACAATATAATGTAGAGCATATGAAGCTTTTCTTATCACCATGTTATATGATAAAAGCATGATATAGTAACTACAAATTGACCGAGCCTACCTAAATTCACCTAAAGCTATTGAATAGATTGGTGAGAAGAAATATATTAGTGTAACTCTACAGGATACAGGATACCATAAGCACCAAATGGTTTTGCCACTTGTCCAGCTTTAGCACAGCCATCAATTAGTGCATTATATGTCTTAACCTTTGGCTCTATTCCAGCACTGACCATGTCATGGAACACCTAAAACAAAAGCACACCATAAGTGATATAACGTGAGGTATAGTATATTACCAAAATTTAAATGGCAACCTCCTATTGTGAATCTGCGATTTAGGTACCTCAAACATGGCAATTTTGCACAAGTTGATACCACTGTGGTGTAAAGTTTACAATCAGGTTTTAGACCAGGCTCTTTTAGGACCAACATAACCTGGAGTGCCCCTGTAAAGGATAACACATTTGGTTATATTCAATGTCCCATCTCCCACTCTAGCACATCCAAAAAAAAGGTAAAATTCGAAGCTAGGTCAGTTACCATCAAAATCTTACGAATTAGCACGAGCAGATAAAAGTATATTGATGGTGCTTATTTTGGATGTCAATCAACCTGTAGAAGCGAACAGCTTCCATAATAGCCGTTGCTTCTTACAGTCACTAAACAAGCTAGCATGTTGAACTGAAAATAGATGGAAATCGGGAACCTGAAGAAGACACTACAAAAGATTAATTTTTAAAAACATGGACCATTAAAACAGGCATTACCTTTTTTATATCAAGCAATCCCTTCTCGCTCCATGCTTTCCAACAAATGCACACAGTCTCTCAACTGGCAATAGCAAATTGATATCTCAACCGAAAAATTGAGAACCAAAGGGTGAATAATTTGTAACAAACATTACATATAGTAACTCAAGGAGTCTGTTGGAAAAAATATAGTGATTATCATCAAACATTATACCTTCCATCCGTTAACAAACTATTGTATCTCCTCAAGTAACTGATGTATCCTTTGTGCACTTTAATCCACTCTCTTTTCTAGAGCAAAGTTATCTGGATTCTCCTTGTTTAGTATATTGGAAATACTCCACCATTAGTTTTTGCATCGTCATGGTCTTTCACGGCATGAAAGAAATATAAATGTATACTGAACCAAGAAGAGGAAGCATTAAAACCAATATATACATCCTTGGGTTGCATAAGAATGCCAAAAAAGCTAGAATAACCATGTGTATTTTCTTACTGAAGGAAAACATATTCTCAATAACAAGCATACTTAGACAAAAATCGCCAAAGGAAAAATAGAGGAGGAAAGAACTTACAGTTCGGAAAAATCTTACGCAATGTCAATAAGAACATCTTCAACCTCGGGATCCGACTTTTGAAGTATCAAGTGTGTGAAGAACATACTATGGGAAGTCTATGGCGGTCTTTGTTAATTGATGCAAGCAATGTACTAAATTACTTGGCATTTGTACTACTACGATAATGTTGAAACCCATAACCACGAAAAGCGGTAAAAGAGCGATTAAATCCATCACCTGTGGGTGTGGCGCGATTGGACATTGTTGAATATTTGACAAAAAAAAAATTCTTGTAATATGATGAACAAAGGATTGCAAGCTGACAGATAAAGCTAGGATAGTTATTATTTGGACCCAAAAATATTTTGGTAGGACCTGTTAATTAATATTCGAGTTTCTAGATCAAAAAATGAAAGCATACAAATCATACCTGAATAGCTTGGAATTCTATTTTCCCGGAATTTGTAACCTGAGTTTTTGCATCTCATAGTTTTTACTGCGTCCATTTAACTCCCAAAGGAAGTGGGCCCATATGTCATTGAGGGAGAGGGAGAGAGAGAAATGGAGTTAGCAGACAGTAGGTAGAAAATAGGGGAGCCAGGGGGCGCAGGGCAGCAAGGCTACCGGCGGCGAGTGGCGGCCGGAGAGGCGACGGGACGGTAAAATAGGGCGGGGAGGCAGAGGCCCAGGAGGTGGCGTCACGGCCGGAGCGGCGCGAGGAGGAGATGGCGGTGGCGGCGGCCGGTGTAGCGGCCGAGCAGGCGGCAGCGGCCGGAGGGAGGGGACAGAAAAGGAGGTGAGCACGGGCATGAGGAGGCGCGAGAAGCCTCACCGTGGGTTCCGTGGAGGCGGAAGCTCGGAGCGGGCGGCGGCGTGAGGCCGGCGGCGCGGGGAGGCTCGCTGATGGCGGCGATCTAGGCGGCGAGAGTCTTGGCGGCGGTTGGGAGGTCGAGGGCGTCTAGATGGTGCTCGGCTGAGTAATTGACCGAGGCGCCGAGTAGGACATGGTGGCGGTGGAGCTCAAATCGGCCGGATTTGGGGAAGAAAGGCGTTCCAGCGAAACTTGTGGATCAATAGAGAAATTGAGTGGGGTAAATGGATTATTGAGAGCTGGAACATGCCGGGACGCGGGTGGCGAACGGAGAGCTCGCCGGAGACGGCAGGAACGGCAATGGCAGAGGCGGGCGGCGCGCGGGCGGCGGGGCCACGGCTTTGGGAGGGAGGAGGAGCAAAGGGGGGAGCAGCGACTCACGGGCATCTTGTGAGGGGTGATTGACGCGAAATGAACTGGAGGGAGGTCACCTGTTGGACGGGATCGCAGGGGTGACTGCGGCGGCATGCGCGGGCGAGGGAACGAGCAAGAAGATGCGAGCGGCCGTTTGGAGCGGCGCGCGCGAAGATCCCGAGGCGGCGAGCCTCGATCTGGTCGATCGGACGGCCTCGCACGCTCGGCCGAGAACGGCAAAGAAATCTCGCGTCCACGCGTGGGCGCGCGGTTGGACGGGGCTGCCCGGGAAGCGCGGGGAGGCCTCCATTTCCACCCGGCTTAATACGTTAACGACTAGCAGCGACCTGCACACGCCGCATGGCGCGCCGAAGTAGGCAGAAGGAGCGGCTTCCGCATGGAAAAAGGGGTCGCACCGACCGCAATAAAGGGAAGCCCCGTTGAGAGACGCCGAGCGGAAGCACGTGGGCCCGCACGGCGCAAGCAGCGTGATTGGCAAACTCAACGACAGATCGACGGAGGGGAAGCGGACTAAAGACGGTCGGACGGTCCAAAAAAAAGGACGATGTGGCCAAGCTGGCTGGTCCTCAAATCTGCCTCTAATTATACCAGAGGATGCTACACGTAACTACCATATTATTTGCTCCTTAAGATATTTGTTTACTCCATATAAAGCCATCAATAATTAGATATACTTCAGTCCTAAATATCTTTTGCTTAGATCGCAGTTTCGTTATCATGTCACAGAATACTCATAGTTTAAAACAAGCTTTGACAAACTGTGCTTAAAAAACCCCATTCACATTCATATCCGCGCCATTTGGTGCGGGTTGTGAATGTAAAAGAAACAAAATGTGTATTTTTGTGTTCACACAGTACAAGGGGATAAGTACAAGGGGAGAGAGAGAAACACAGTACAAAGGGAGATACTACTCTTAACACCCCTCCCTCAAACTCAAGGTGGATCTGACACATTGAGTTTGAGAAGATGAAGTCTATGTTGTTCTTTAGTTTG
Source organism: Ampelocalamus luodianensis (assembly GCA_036346255.1). Taxonomy (NCBI): domain Eukaryota; kingdom Viridiplantae; phylum Streptophyta; class Magnoliopsida; order Poales; family Poaceae; genus Ampelocalamus; species Ampelocalamus luodianensis. The sequence continues at coordinate 4,592,029 of CM070624.1, read as the reverse complement.
AGCCTTCGTGAAGAAGTCTGTTACTTGAAGCTCTGAAGGAATATATTGGAGACAAATGGTTGATTGTTGGCAATGAAAACGTGTGAATGAAGCATCTACACCAATATGCTTGGTTAGCTTATGCTTTACAGGATCATTTGCAATTTGAATAGCAGCGATATTGTCACAAAGAATGAATGTGGGTGCATCACACGAAACATCAAGATCAGCCAAAAGCCACCGAAGCCACACAATCTGAGGTGGTAGTAGCAAGAGCTCGAAGCTCAGCCTCAGCACTGGAACGGAACACTGTAGTCTGTTTCTTGGACTTCCAGGCAATGAGAGAGGTGCCAAGAAAAAGATAATATCCGATGGTGGCGGCGGTCAATAGGATCAACGACCTGTGGAATCGAGTGCGCATGAAGTCAAGCCGATTAGAGTGAGCATAGAACAAACAACGAGATGCTGTCCCCCTCAAGTACCGAAGTACACGAAGTAGGTGACTATAATGGACTGAGGTAGGAGCACTGACAAGTGGCGAGAACATGTCTTGCATGAACAATATCGAGCCTAGTCACAGTGAGATACACAAGGCTGCCTACAAGATGCCTGTAGCGAGTGGGATCCTCAAGGGGGGGTGCCATCAGTAGGACGTAGCTGCAAATGAAGTTCCATATGTGTAGCAGCAGTGCATGTATCAGTAAGACCTGAGCGAGAGAGCAAATCCTGAGTGTACCGATGCTGAGAGATATAGTAGCCATCATCAGTATGATCAACCTCAATTCCCGAGAAAATGCGAGGACCCAGTCGACATCTTGAACTGCTCACTCAATTTTTGCTTAACAAAGGTAATGTATCCTAAATCATCTCTAGTAATCAACATGTCATCCACATAGAGCAGAAGCAATGTACGCCCATGCTTAGAGGTGTGAATGAAGAGTGCAGGGTCATGTTCACTAGGAGAGAAACCAGCAGCTTGAACCACATAGCTAAACCGCTCAAACCAGGCACGAGGAGCTTGCTTGAGCCCATAGAGAGCCTTGCGAAGGTGACATACATGCCCAGATGGAACCTCAACACCCGGAGGTGGTTCCATGTAGACTTCCTCATGTAAATCACCATGAAGGAAGGCATTCTTAACATCCATTTGAGAAATTTTCCATGACCGAACAGCAGCTACAGCAATCAAAGTGCGAACTGTCGTCATGTGAGCAACTGGAGCAAAAGTCTCATCATAATCTCGACCATGAGCCTGCTGAAAACCTCTAGCAACAAGTCGGGCCTTATAGCGTTCCACAGAACCATCCGACCTGGTTTTTACCTTGTACACCCATTTGCATGTGATAGGGACTGACTGAGGGGGTAGTGGCACCAAATCCCATGTACCAGTATCCTCTAGAGCTGCAAGCTCATCAGACATAGCTAGCTGCCATTCAGGTAGTAGAACTGCTTCCTGATAAGTACTAGGCTCATGAGCTGCTCCTGCACAGAAACCATATGTATCTGGAATCTTAATGGAAGAACGGTCACGAAGAGCATACCTCGATGTCTGAGATGAGTCGTTAGTGCAGGGATCATTAGTACTTGCCGGAGTAGCAGAAGTCGAAGGAATAGGAAGCTCAGAATCAGATGAGACTCTGGGACGACGACTATAATGGAAAGGAAGTGTATCAGAAGGTAGAGTTGGTGAGGGAGAGGAAGGAACCTGTGAAGGTGACTCTGGTGACAGAGATGATGATGGCAGGTCAGAAACTGACTCATCTGGAGAGAAGATAGGTGGAAGAGAAAGAAATGAGGTAGACTCTAAGGAAGTTGGGGATGATGATTGAGTAGAAGAATAGAAAAAAGTTCGATCCTCAACAAAGGTGACATCTCGAGAAAACCGAATGCGACGAGCAGAAGGGTCATAGCAACGATAACCCTTGTGCTCAAGACTGTACCCAAGAAAAACACATTCAACAGATTGAGCAGTCAATTTGGTACGCTCACGAGGTGCTAAGAGAACATAGCAAGTACAACCAAAAACACGAAGATGGTCATACTTGGGAGGGGAACCAAACAAAATCTCACCAGAGCACTTGCCCTGAAGACGAGAGGAAGGCTGGAGATTAATGAGATAGATAGCTGTTGAAACAGCTTCTCCCCAGAAATGAGCAGGAACAAAAGAGGAAATCATGAGAGTACGTGTTGTCTCAATAATATGATGATGCTTACGCTCAGCTACACCATTCTGAGCATGAGCACCAGGACATGAAAGTTGAGGAAAAGTACCTTCAGAAGAGAGAAACTCATGAAAGGCTGTGGATAGGTACTCCCCTCCTGAGTCAGAACGAAAAACACGAATAGCACTAGAAAACTGTGTATGAACCATGCGAACAAAAGACTTATATATAGAGATCAATTGAGAACGATGCTTCATGAAATAGACCCAAGTATATCGAGAGCAATCATCAACAAATATAACATAGTATTTATGACCACCCTTCGAAACAAAAGGAGAAGGACCCCATACATCAGAGTGCACTAAATCAAAAGGATGACTAGAACAAGTACTGCTAGAAGGGTATGGAAGTTGTATTTGTTTGCTAGCTTGCAACCTTTACAATGAAAACCAGCATCTACAGTTACACGACCCAAAACACCCTGTTGAGCTAAAGTGGACAAACGAGAACCACATAGATGGCCTAAGCGATGATGCCACTGGGCAAAAGAGGACACTGAAGTGGAAGTAGCAGAAGTGACAGATGACACGGAAGCTGGAAGGTGTAAGGTGTCAAGAACGCAGAGGCTTGTAGATCCTCTACGGCGACAGCCAGTACCAATGATCCTTTTGCTCCGACGATCCTGCACATAACAAGAGATGTCATCAAAACCAATGAAATAATTCATATCAGCCAGCTGACCAACAGACATAAGATTCATGGACAGCTGTGGAACAAAAGAAATAGCAGGAACATGAAACTCAGATGTGGAAAGAGAACCCTGATGTGTAACAGAACAAGATGTACCATCAGCTGTTTGAACAGATGGACCATCCTTCACTGGCTGACAGGACACAAGCTGAGAGCAATCAGAGGTCACATGAAAAGAAGCCCCTAGATCAAGTACCCACGATCGAACAAAGACCGGAAGCGGTCGAGGCGGTGGCGAGGCACTCTTGGCGAAAGCCCCGACTCAAGGAGGCTGCAGTGGTGGAGGACCTCCTAGTAGATCCACGACGCTGCTGCAAAGGAAACCTCTTACGGTATTCAGCCAACATCTCAGGGTGAAGGGCAAAGCAGCGATCAGATGTATGTCCTGACTTCTTGCAATAGGAACCGACTACATCTCCTGAGGAAGAACTTCGGTGCTGAGAGGCAAGAACACTGGTGTGAGTCATCGATGCAGTAGGTGTGACTAGGGAGCGAAGACGTGTCTCCTCAGCAATCAGACGAGCAAGTGCATCATCCAAGGTAGGAAGAGTTGGGCAGCCAAGTAACTGGGTACGACAGTACTCAAACTCTTTCCTAAGGCCCATCACAAACTGAAACATGAAGGTATGTTGCTCATGCTTTTCTTTAGCCATACAGGACTCACATCCAGAGTCTCTCTTTGGAGTCATAGAGGCAAGCTGACTGGTGATGCGAGTGAAGGCTCCATAGTACTCCTCTATGGGCATATCCTGTTGCTGAAGATTGTGCAAGCTTTGTAACAAGGAGAAACGAAGTGTTCCACTAGGTTGAAGATATCGTTGCTCAAGATATTTCCATATCTCTTTGGCGGAGTGGTGATGCTCAAGGCTCATCCGAAGTGAAGGAACAACGCTCAGAACTAGAGCTCCCATCACCTTAGCATCAACCTTTTTCCAAGCCTTCTTGGTGGCATCATCAGCCTCGGGAGGATCATCGTTCAAGTGATCCTCAAGGCCGACTGCCCTCACAACTGTCATGGTCGAGAAAGCTTTGGAGCCATCTAGCTTGATGTCAGTGGCCAAGAGGGAGCTATCTTTTGCCATAGCAGTAGAGAACAACAGAGGAAGGCACAACAGAGAAGATGATGGCGAAAGGTCCTTGTTACACCAAGGAGTAGACCAGAAGTGCAAACGCCACACCAAGCTTCGGCAGTGTGGGAGCTGTGGGCGGAGTCGCGCAACCTGCTGGGCCTCCACTCCCTGGACGACAATGCTGCCGTCGTGCCGCGCGCCGACCTTGAATCGGGATTCCCCCTTGAATCCCGTGGGCCAGTGGCACGTCGCGACGGCGAAGACGAGAAGCAAGCGGCCCGGGAGACGTGGTCGGCTGGTCGCAGAGGAAGACGAAGGCGAGGCGGCGGCAGAGGAAGCTCGACGGCGGAGAAGACCTCTAGGGTTTCCGGGGCTGGGCTCCGCGGCGAGTGGCGCACCCGGTGGTGGTGGCGGCAGAGGAGCAGCAGGGGAAGCTCAGCGATGGCACACTCGAGGGCCGGCGGCGCCTAGGGCTTCGACGCAGCAGGCGGTGCCTGGTCGCGAGTGCGATTGGAGACGAGGATGCGAGTAGCGTCAGGGGTAGGACCTGACCGGGCTTAGCGGCAGCGGAGGCAGGCGACCCGGAGCCGGGCGTCAGGACGACGGGAGTAGGGGAGGTAGAGCGCGAGGGCGACGCAGCCGGCGGCGCCTGCTCGCGAGAGCTCTGATACCATGTGAATGTAAAAGAGACAATATGTGTATTTTTGTGTTCACACAGTACAAGGGGATAAGTACAAGGAGAGAGAGAAACACAGTACAAAGGAGATACTACTCTTAACACGGGTAATCTTCTAGTGCCTTATAAACTTTGCCAAAGCCTCCTTTTCCAGGTATGTTGGTGTCAAAAAAATTGTTCGTCGCGGCGGCAATGTCTTCAAAGCTAATACATGGTAATTCTGGATTTTGATCCCTTAGTTCATCGAAAGTGAAGTGTTCCAGTACAGTTCTTTCCTGGGTTTCTTCCCTATTTCGTCGTATGCCTAAAAGGAATCTCAGTAATGTCAACACTAACATTGCACCAACGTATGCCTAAAGGTTTTAACTATTGTTCTACCTCTGGACTTGCATATCCTTAAAACCGTATATATGCATGCGAGTATGAGCAGGCAAGCTATTACTGGGAGCACTATCTTCACTAGAACGCTCTTCTTCTTGTTAACTGAATAATTGTGTCCTACGAAGAGAATAATTTAACAAGACCTTCAGAACTTACTAAATCAAGCATGACTTGCAGGAGTAGATTTTTTTATATTAATTAATGCTTTTTCAAATTTAATTTTAAAGTTAACCTCTGGCGCACTTTATTTCAATTCTGACCCCTTTGATCACGTCACCATTCGTGATGTGATAAAATAACACTGTCACGCCAGCCCGTTTCTGGACAAACTCTTATCACGCCACATGTGGTGGCGTGACAGTGTTGTTTGGTCACGCCACCACTAGTGGCATGATAAAAAGTGCGTTTTTGCGGACTTATCTTATGACGTGACAATGTTGTTTTGTCATATCATGGATAGTGGTGTGACCAAAGAGATCAGAATTGAAAATAAAGTGCGCTAGAGTTAACTTTAAAATAAAATTTTAGAAAGGATTAATTAATAAAAAAAGTTCGCAGGAGTATGACTAGTATATATTGGCATATGGAAAAAAGGAGTAAATTGACAAGTTCAAATGAATTGTTATGTCTAGAAGTCCCCTGCATCATAAATGTCGATGCTTATAATTTGGTGCGCAGGTTATCTGAGTCCCTTTTGGCACAACAGCGCGGTACTTTAAGGGCTTCATTATTGTCACTTTCATGCAAAGCAACAAATGAAATGCAAGAACTGTCATGCAGAAGTGAAGAGATGGTAGATGATCATAATCTTACTGTGATTGAACAATTGGCAATGACATTAAGGTGTTTGGAAAACCCTCGATTTTAGCGAAGTTTAGCCGCTGTCAGGTTTTGGCGGTTCGACCGCCATGGGCGGTGGTTGGACCGGCCAGTGGCCAACGGTCTAATCGGCCTTGGGTTGGTGGCCAAATCGACTCGGCCACCATCGTCTAACGGGCCGAAAGTTGAATTCTTGGATTTTGCCAAAAAAAAAAACATGTGTATAGAAAGGTGAGGTGATGTGTTTGCACTTGGTTTTATTGAAAATAGAGTTTCGAGGAAAAACTAGATAAAGTTTTAAATTTCCAGAGAGAATGTAGTATGAAGACTTGGGAAAATTTCCTGAGTCCCACATAGTCTGACCGGCCATTTGTCGACGGTCAGACTAGTGAGGCAGTCTGGCCGGTGGTGGCGGTCGACCGGCGAGCGGCGATCGATCGGCGGATCTTTGTTCATGCATCGGGAGGCGGTGAATTTTGTGGAATTGGCCAAAGTTATGGTTTTCAGTGCATAAGTGTTGTCTGATGCGTGTGTCCAGAATCGATTTATTGGTCTATTGTTGTGCAAGTGGCTTGAAGTCAACTCCGGTCGATGGCGATGATGATCGGGACTAGGCTAGGAGAGCTAATGTCAAAAATGATTGATGATGTCTGGTGAAGTAATTAGACTCAAGCATGGCACAAGATGGAAAAGAGCAACATAACGGGAAATTCGGTGCAACGATTGCATCAAGTGGCTTGGGATCTATGCAAGTGTCATTGTGGTTCCGGTGAAAGCCGGACGGGGGAGACTTGCCGACATGAAGAGAGACATTGAGGAAACTACACGCGACGAAGCATGTGATTGCTTCACAATGATTGGACTCAACATTTGTAGAAGGATCGAGAAGGGGTATTTAGTATCTTTGCCAAAATATCAGGTGGTGACCTTGGAGAAACAGCAGCGCAAGACAGCGTAAGAAGAGGCGGTTTAGATCAAGAGAAAATGAAGACCACAAAGAGATGGATTCAGGAGATCCAGTTCGCCATCCGCTTAGAGAAGCGTGCATGAGTGTATACACATTTGTTTGTGGACTTAACAGGCATCTGATAAGGTTTTATCTCTAAATCTAGCCTACATGTTAAAAGGCTAGAGTGCAGGATTTGCACTCAACCATCTCACGTCTAGAAATCATAATTTGTGATTTGGAGAAAGTGGAGATAGAGAAGGTTAGAGTTTGAGAGGGATGGATTGATTAAGTGCTCAAGTGTTGAGCTTTTGTCTTCTATGGTGGAGTGACGACAAACCAACAATATCTTGAATCAATCCAAGTAAGGTTTGCTCATCAAGATGAGTTCTATTTTGTTCTGACTCTCTCTTTGATGCATTTGGGATATTTGTGTTCCTTTGTCTTTGTTTGGGTCTTTTCCTGTGATCTAGCTTGCTAGGATTTATGAAAATTGATCTAGGGTCATCTTTTACCCATAAGCAAGCTTTTGGATCGAAGTTTGAATTTCCCCGGTTTTTGTGCCTTCTTGACCTCATCCAAGAAATTTATGGAATTTTTGCTTCGATTGTCTCAATCGTCAATTGGAATATGTTTTTGACATTCTGAGGGGATTTGGATCTCTGAATTAAAAGTTAGCTCGATTTCATATCATCTCGGGTTGCTTGCCCTGTAGCAGGCAGTCAGACCGGACTCCAAGCGTTCAAATCGGCCGTCGGCGGTCAAACTGGCCCGGCCGCTGTTAGACCAACTCGGCCACTGTCAAACCGCCAAGGAGATTTTGACCTCAGAGATTTCCGGTTTCTAACGCAGGACTTCTGTTGTGTTCTCGTGTTTTCGATCTTCATAGTTTTCATAGCTATTGGAGTAAAGTAGAAATTAAATACTGTCGGGTTGAAAAAGAGTAGGGGTTCTTATTCACCTCCTTCTAGTCATCTTTTCGGTCCAAGCAGAAGTCATACAAGTTCACCAATCGGGCCTTCCATGAATAGGATTCTAGCATGATAGGAATGGTACATACCAGGAGATTCAGCAAGCCGGAGGTACATGTTCTCACCAAAGGTGATGTCCTTTGCCGTGTCGACAAGCTCTCCCGTCCACATCAAGCACCTTGACGGGTCGCCCGTCGTGCCAAAACTGCTCCAGTTGGTGTAGGCGTACGTCGTGCATGAGTAGCTGCGGCTGCACTCGGTCGCACACTCGTTGAAGCTCCTGTTCCTAGCGTACAGGAACTTGTCGGGCACCTTGATCCCTGGCACGGTCAGGAAATGGTCTTCATCGCCACATCTCAGCGCCTCTTTTCTCCTGCACCCTCTCGAAATGTCAAGGCCATCGGGCTCGAACCCATCGAGGCACTTGCATGCTGGGACGGGTAGCGTGATGTCGTAGTAGCCGAACGGCCCATATGTGGCGCAGCGGCTGCAATCAGGGCCGGGGCGCTCAGCCAAGACCTTCCACGACGACAATTCGTCGTCCCAGATGTGGAACCTCGCCACGCCCGTGTAGTCCAGCCTCAGGCGTGTAGTCCCGTAGATCTCTCTCCCATCGTCTATCACCTCTAGGTGGAACCTACCGGTGACCACCTGTGGATATCATGGGGATATACTTATGATCTTAGGATGATGTGATAATTGGCAACATCATTGAAGGTTTGTTAAAACACTAGTTTTCAGTAAGTGTCAGGATAATCGGTAGTACCGGCAAGTAAGTTGTGGTACTACTGTAGTGCGGTATGACCGCAAGTGTGGAGCGGTTCTACCGCAAATCGAGTGACCAGATCGGACGGTTTAAACAATGGTCCGAGCGTTCACGGGCACGATCAGACGGTTGAAATGAGTGGTCCGAACGTTCGGTCTGAACGTTCGAGAATCGGTAGTTCTGCATGTGTGAAGCGGTAGTACCGTTGAGCGGTATGACTGCAAGTTGGGCGTCACGTATTTTCCAGAGTGTGTGTTCTTGGGGAGTTTTGAACTTCATTGGGAATCGGTAGTTCCGTAGTTATTTGAGCAGTACGACTGCAGTGTGGTAGTCCCGGTGATTATATGGCAGTAGTACCGATTTCAGTTCAAGTTTGGCCAACTTGGAGAATTGGCTATGGGTTAGGTCAAGTTCATAGGTTTCATTGCATATGTGTTGCATGATACATGTTTTGACTAACGTGGGTCAAGTTGTGAAGAACTTGTTCCTGAAATTGATTTCTTTGTCTATTGTTGTGCAGGTTGCTTGGAGGTTAACGACGGTCAACAACGAGGATGATCGGGACTAGGCTTGAAGAGCTGAGATTCAGAACGATCGAGGATGCTGGGTGAAGTCAATGGACTCAAGCATGGTGCAGAATGGACAAAGATGACCGAACGGGCAGTTCGGTGCGACGAGTTGGATCAAGCGGTGCGGGAGTCAGTGCAAGTGCCATGGTAGTTTCGGTGGGAGCCGGATGGGAGAGACTTGCCGACATGAATTGAGCCGTTGATCAACCTACACGTGGCGAAGCATGGAATTGCTTCATAAAGATTGGACTCGATCTTTGAAAAAGGATCGAGAAGGGGTATTTTGGTAACTTCACCAAGATACCACATTGATGACTTTTGGCTAAACCACGGCGCAAGACAGCACAAGGAGAAGTAGTTTAGGTCAAGAGAAGTTGAAGACGATGCTTTAAAATACGTGCGTAAGTGAACCCGTTTGTATATAGGCTTAATGGGTGCCCATTAGGGTTTTTCTTCTAGAAGCTAGCCTCCACTATAAATAGAGGAGGGTGCAGGTCAAACATCCTCAACTCTTGTATTCAAGAAACCCTAGTTTGTGTTTTAGGGTTTGGAGAGGAAAGTGGAGAGATTATGGTTCTAGAGAGTTGGATTGATTGTGTGCTTAAGTGTTGAGTTTTTGTCCTCCATGATGGAGTGGTTGTAAATCAACTTCAATCTCCAATCAATCTAATCAAGATTCATCAAGTTGTATCTCTTTGTTCTTGCCATTTCTTTGGTGATTTTGGGTTTTTGATGATCTTTTAGTTTCTTATGATGATCTTGCTGACTGTAACATGTGGGAGTGCATCTAGGATCATCTTGATCATCTTTTACTCACAAGCAAGTTTTTAAATCCAAATTTGATTTTGGCTCGGTTTTAGAGCAACCTTCATTCGAAAGAAAAAATGTCAGAACTTTGGCAATGATCTTCACCATCTTTGGCTAGAATAGGATCCTGACATCCTAGGGAAGGTTTGTTTCAAGTTTCATCAAGTTTGGAGTTGTGGATCAAAAGTTATGCTAATATTTGATTTCGTTTTCAGGCTGGTTTTCCTATTTATCGCTGATTTTACTGTTCATCTGATAATACCGTACTGTTCATTGTGATAGTTCTGGTTTTACTGTTCATCAGAGCATTTTTTTTGTGTTTTTTGTTGTATACTTTGGGGTTTTGATTGGATTCAAAACAAGACTTTCGCTATACTTGAATATTGATCTTCATAGCTTTTATAGCTATTGGAATGAAAATTAAATTGAATCATATCAAGGTGAAACATAGGCCGAGCTCCTATTCACCCCTCTAGTTGTCGTTTTGGTCCAACAAGTGGTATCAGAGCCCAGTTAGTTCACTCTTGATCTTAACCGGTCACTGAACTTGGCGATGGAGAAGTACTCCACCAAGCCGCATATCTTTGATGGGCCCGACTATGCCTATTGGAAGAATCGCATGCGTGTCTACCTTCAGAGCGAAGGTCAAGCCATATGGAAGGTTGTTCGAGTCCCGCTTGTTTTGCCTGAGGTTGCTATGCAGGCTTCAGCAACCCTTTTGGCTAATGATCATAAAGCAAAAAATCTCCTATATGCCGGGCTTGGTAGACAGGAGTATGACAGGATCTGTCATCTTGAGACCACGCATGAGATTTGACGCACCCTCGAAACTTACCATAAGGGTTCGTCCCAAATCAAGCAAATACGTCAAATGGTCTTCAAGCGAGAATACAACAAGTTCGAGATGCGTTCTAAAGAGAGCATTGATGACGTATTCACTCGCTTTAACAAGGTGCTCAATCAGTTGAGAGCGGTCGATATTGAGTATTCTCAATCTGAGAATACTACCCATCTCTTGCAATTAACACCAAGAAATGAGAGATGAAGACTACTGCCATTGAGGAGAATGTCAATCTTTCTGATCTCTTGGGCTGGGACCCTGTCTGGAACGGCGGGTGTTCGTAGCGCGGGAAACCCCTCAGTGACCGAAGATGAGCGCAAACCTTCTATGCATTACATTCTTTCGGACCTCATCTCATTTGCTAGTGAATTATACAGTTACAAAAGTACTGAAATTTTCACACACTATAATAGCTTACGCTAAACATTTAGCGGCCTTCTAGTGTCGTCAGGCTCGCGTTATTAACAGAGTTTTCCAAGCCTTCTCTTGCCTCTTCGGTTTCGTGATTCCTCCGCGCAAAATACATAGGCTGCTTTGGCATTGGGCGCGGCATGGCTTCATTGTCCAGCATGGACACAACTAGTGACATGAGTGGCCTATCATTTACGCTGTCCTGAACACACAAGAGTCCAATATGGATGCATTGCAAGACCTCACTTAGTGAACAACTCTCCGAAGTCAATGTGTCCACAAAATCCCTTGCTTTTCCATCTTTCCATAAGTTCCATGCCTGAAACATGACAAGAAAATTCCTATTTATATTGGCTATATTCTGTTTGAGCTGTCCAAATTTGAAGCATTTGGTAGCACTTACATAAGCTATCAGGTTTGAATATTCCATTACAAGATGATGAGGTGAGCTGATCTTTAATCCGCTCACAACCTCCAATAGCAAAATACCATAGCTGTAGGTGTCGGACTTGACCGAGAAAATGCCTTCCATCGCATATTCAGGTGACATGTAACCACTATTTGAATCATTTCACAAGCAAGCAGGTATAATTTGGATTATTTCAAGCGCATAAATAATATGTTGGGAACAGCTAGCGCAAGAGTTACTTACTATGTCCCAACAACTCGTGTAGTACTTGCTTGGTACTCGCTGCCTCTAAAGATTCTTGCCATTCCGAAATCTGATATTTTCGGGTTCATCTCTGCATCCAGCAAGACGTTGCTTGCTTTGAGATCTCTATGAATTATCGTCATTCTCGAATCTTGGTGGAGATATAGAATTCCTCTAGCTACCCCTTTGATTATGTTGAATCGTGTTGGCCAATCAAGCATAGACTTCCTTGCATCATCTGCCAAGATCAATATGAAACGAAACTCGTTAGTCGTCATGAACATCATTCTGAATCTAAGAACTTTTTGCAATATGTTATCAGAAAAAACTTTTTGCAATATGTGATCAGATGTCAGAACATACCAAAAAGGAAGGCATCCAAACTTTTGTTAGGTAAGTATTCGTAGATCAGTAACTTCTCATCTTCATGAATGCAGCAGCCATAAAGTCTAACTAGGTTTCTGTGCTGCAATTTGGCAATTATAACTACTTCATTTCTGAACTCTTCTATACCTTGTCCAGAACCCTTAATAAGCCTTTTGACAGCAACTTCCTTTCCACCCTCCAATATTCCCTAGATGATTGCACCATTCAGAATTGGCAAACGATGAAAGGCACAATTTTTCTCGTTACTATAATTATCTTTTGAAAAAACAATTTCCATTGTAATTATCTTTTTGTTACCTTGTAAACTTTGCCAAAACCTCCCCTTCCAAGCAGGTTGGAATCAGAAAAAATATCTGTTGCGGCAAGAATGACTTCGAAGCTAACAAATGGAAATTCAACATTTTCGCCTTCGAGTCCATTGGAATCGCTCAAGTATCCTAGAATCAGTCTCTTCTGGATTTCCTTCTTTCGCCGTTTGCCTGATGGTAGGGACGTAAATGCTTGTTTATTAACACTTACACAATAACTCCGCATTTCAAAAACATGGGCTCTAACCTCTGTATTTGCATATCCAGACAAGGGCTATGCATGTGAGCAGTAGCAGGCATGCTGTAATCGGGAGTACAATCTTTACTAAACTGCTCTTTTTTTGAACTGCAGAAATGTAACCCATCAGAATTCACTGCATCAAACATTAGTTGCAATTGTATGGATTCACTTGCATACAACACCATGACTGATCTGTGAACCTAAGCACCTACAACTAGTAACCCCTCCAGCGTTACTGCTGGGCTTGTGGTAAATCGATGGTTTGATGTTGCAATATGCTCATGTAGAATACTTGCATTTTTCTGGCTACAAACTCCATAGTAATTGGCCATTGTCAACGCAAAAAAAAGGAGTAATTGGCTAAGATAAGTAGTTGTTTACTAGAAGAATATTATATCGACAACTTCATACTAATTACTATGTCCACAAGTCCCGTGATTTAATATTGGTGTTGATGCACACAGGCGATTGACATGAAAAACTCCATTAAGACTAGTGACACGTCGCATTAAGAATACTAATGTCAGTATGTCACCGTGGAGAAAAAAGGGGGTGGTACATACCAGGAGAATCGGCAAGCCGGAGGTACAAGTTCTCGCCGCGGTCGGTGGACTTCCCCTTCCCGGTGTCGACAAGCTCCCCTGTCCAAACCAAGCACCTTGACGGGTAAGCATATGCGTAAGCGTATGCCGTACATGAGCAGTTGCTGCTGCACTCGGCCGCGCATTGTTCGAAGGTTCTGTTCCGGATACGCAAGAACTTGTCGGGAACCTTCATCTCAGGCAAGGTCACGAAATTATTTTCCTTTCCGCATTTCAATGCTTCCGTTCTCCGACATCCTCTCGAAAAGTTCAAACCGTCTAGCTCAAACCCCTCGAGGCAATGGCATTTCGGGACAACCCCTGTGTAGTCGCAATAGCCGAACGGGCCACACGAGGCGTAGATCTCGCAGCTGCCAGTGGCGGGGCGCTCATACATGACTACCCACGACGACGAGTGGTTGTTCCAGCTCAGAAACTGAATCCTGCCCGTGTATTCAAGCGTCATGCGCGTATATGGTGAGCCGTCGGGGACTGTGTACATATAGTAGAACTCGTCCCTTGTGTTGTACACAAGGGAGCTGATGTTGCTCTGGTATGTACCACCGTACACCGACACACCGTTCCACACAGCGGGGCGGCAATACGGCTTGGTCCCGTTCCAAATGACGATCTGAAGGTTTGAAGTGGGGTCGCTGCCGAAGGAGAAGTCCCCAGACGATGGGTCATCAGGGCCCTTCCAAGCGACAAGACACCCGACGACGTGGGCCTTGTAGCTCAACGAAAACCTCATGGTTGGAAGGATTGTGTCAGTCGGGTGATCGAAGCTCTGCCATATGTCCGTGCCGTTCGGCAACCTGACAACCAAGTTCCCCGAGTTGAGTAGCACTGCGGCAACTTTGGTGCCTCCGGCGGTGATATTGTTCTTCGTTGTCCAAGGAGTGCGGCCATAGGAGTCTAACAACACCAGGTCAGAACTGTTGGTGATGGCGAGGATAGCGGATGAAGGGGCGGTGATTGGGTTATCGCGATTGGCGATCCACACGACGGTGCGTCCGGGGATGCTATGGTACCATATGCCAAGGTATAAACTCCTGTTAGAGCTGGTCGGGGAGAAGAAGCCGAGAGCAAAGACGCCATCCTGGGAGATGAGCAAGTCGTCGGGGGAGAGCGGCTTTGCATGTGTGAGCTGGTCTTCGGATTTGCAGAAACAAATCAAGAGCAAGAGGATGAAAACGGGAAGGTAGGCTAGATTCATCAGGCCTTTTTTTCCTCTTCGGCTGTGACAAAGTGAAGAAAATAGCATACCGATATCGGTAACTAACTGAGGTGCTCTTGTGAACAGACTTGTAGCTGGGATTTTTCTGTCTGTGAAATCGACTCTCATCGCATCCTTTGAATTATGGTATAAATGCAGGATGGCAAAGTCTGAATTCGGACAAATGGATAAAGACAGCAAGAAACTAGCCAAAGCAATGCTGACCAGACGAACGGCACGAGAGCAGACTCCAAGTCTCCAAAAATGCTGCACGCGCAAAGAAAAACTGTTACTACGAATCCAGATTGGACATTGGAGCGAGAGGACGAGAGCGAAACCTCACGGCGCGGCGCGAACGCAGATCCGCTCTGGGGCGCGAGAGGACGAGAGCAGACTCCAAGTCTCCAAAAATGCTGCACGGGCAATTCGACTCCAGGGTCGCCATGATCGCGTCTGAGGCCACGTACTACTCTCGGTTTCTATTCTAATCTTGATCTTTGGCAGTGTTTGTTTGCTTGCTTTTGGTGCCATGGGATAGAAGAATACAAGTATACGAACCGTATGTTGTTGCCTTTTTAGTGTACCGAAATTTAGAGTATCGGTGGCGTGCTACATATTTACAACGATATCTCGGGTGCTGCTCACCGAGTTTTTGGCTTATATGACACTATCGACAATGTTAATAGCAATTTTAGCCTCTCTCAATGCCAATGCTAAAAATAGCACCCCTCACCGTGCCCCAAGAGGCCGAACTCCACATCGCGCATTACATGTAAAATCCGGCCTCCTAAGGCACAGATTAGGCCACGTAGGTGGTCAGACTGAATCACTCGCGGTCAGACCGGCCCTTGGGACCAGCCAAGTCAGATGGTTAGACCGGCGGTGATCCTCTTTTGCCTTGGGGTTTCATCAGATTCAACGCAAGACTTTTGTTGTGTTTGTGTTTTGATCTTCATAGCTTATATAGCTACTGAGGTGAAGAAGAAGTTAAATACCGTCGGGGTTGAAAAATAGTAGTGTTCCTATTCACCCTCTCTAGTCGCCGTTCCTATCCAGCTAGAATTTCTCTCGTTAATCGAGGTAAAAAAAAGAAATGATTTTGTGTGTCTATTAGACTGTCCACGTATAATTATAATTTTTATAACTTTTACAATCATAATACTTTCAGAACAGGTAAAGTCATACACAATTTGAAGGATGTTGAATTTCCTTCTCTTTTTTTCAATTATTCGTGATAAATCTGTTATGATCTAGCAAACAATGCCCTATTCAATTTTCAGAGATAAACATGTCACCGGGAGAAAGTGACTGTAGGTACAATCTAGTCATCAGATTTGCAGAAAGAAATCAAGGACATGAGGATGACGAATTGAAGGGAAGTCATACTCATTAGTTTTGCATATGCTTCTGAGTTCGGATGAGGACCGAAGAGCAGAGCAATATGATATGCAGAGAGGGCCGGGATAGTTGAGATTCACAGGGAGCGGAAGTGTTGGCAGTTTCTTTCCGTCCAACCGGAATGTGTCTCCATCACATTTGAATGGGTCTAACTAATTAGAAGTGTCGATTCAGAGTTGCAGATCTAAGACAGCAAGGAAGTAGGCTAAAATCCCGTTCGGGATTGGACTTGGCTCCTTCCCAAAGCAAGTGGAGAGAGGCTTCGGCTTTGCTTTCTTGAACAGTTAATTGTTAGAGATATGTTAGTGATAGAATAAAAAAAATTTATATTTTTTTATTTGTACCTTTGTACATTTTATATATATTACCCATTGAGCCTCTTCGATATATACATTATATTTATAACGTGATATAAAGCAATGATTAAGGTTAAAGTTACTGTAGCCACAGCCGCCTCTGGACTCTACTCGCCTCCTCTGCTGCCCCCGGGAGGACCGATCGTTGCTCCCGAGAGTGGCCTCGTGCTCGACTTCGCCGTCTTCCTCCTCGACAGCAGGGTGCTCAGGGAGCAAGACCATGTACTCGACCTCCCTCCGCCGTCCAGATCCGATCTGGATTGGATCTGGCTCTGGGAGCTCGCGAACCGCGCTCCTTCTGCCTCTCAGGGGGCTCAAGGTCTTCATGGACGTCCGCTCCGCCATGTACAACGTCGACCCAGCCACCGGCGAGCGCGCGCCATCGCCTCGGGTTCCTCTGTTCGAGCTTCCAGCCGCACTGCCTCGGCTTCCCCGCTCCGCCTCAGCTTCTTCGCGCGGGATCCCGCATCCCCGCGCCGGATCCGCGCCCTGCTCGACCGGGCCGCCGTTTTGGCGCGGTCTCT
This sequence comes from Ampelocalamus luodianensis, assembly GCA_036346255.1. Taxonomy (NCBI): domain Eukaryota; kingdom Viridiplantae; phylum Streptophyta; class Magnoliopsida; order Poales; family Poaceae; genus Ampelocalamus; species Ampelocalamus luodianensis. The sequence continues at coordinate 4,575,218 of CM070624.1, read as the reverse complement.
GACGTCGCCAGCTGCCCCCGACGCTCTGCTGCCCCGACGTCGCCCTGCTGCACCCGACGTCGCCAGCGCCCAGCTTCCTCCCGTGCTCCTCCCCTTAGCCGCCAGCACTGAGGAGCTTGCAGACGGCCAGCCCAGGCCCGGTTGCCGCCAAGCCTCGTCTCGGCTCCACCTGGGCTGCCGCTGCTCTTCCTCAGCGCCGGATCCGCCGCGCTCTCTTTGCTGTGTGATCCGTTGCGGTGCTTGCGGCGTTTTCCCTTTTCAGTGGAGAGAAAGCAAGAGAGGGAGGGATCTGCTTGAGAAGAGGAGATGTTTAGGATGCCTCGGTTGTGTCCCGATTGATGTGGCTGCTGGGATGGCTATTGGGATGTCGAAGCCTCTCACCGGGTGGAGATTGAGTTTTGCTGCTGGTCTGGTGCTTGCTATTGGTGATTGGAGGAGATGCAATTGCTTGCTGCTGCTAGTATTTGCTGCTTCTTTTATTTTTTTGAGTCCGTTTTCCTCCGTTGTGTCCATCCAAATTCGTATAACTTAATCTTTGAGTTCGTCTAAGTCATGCGATTCCACAAATTTATTGTCAGTTATAGAAGCATAGGAATTGCCTTATGCATAGCAGCAGCTGCCGCTCCCGCCTTCTTTCTGAGCCGCGTGCAGATCGTAGAAGTCGTTATGATGCCGCCGCTTTCTTAGCAGCCGCCCCGAGCTTCTAAGGCCGCTGCACTTCTTTCTTTCAAGAGTTGGGAGCACAGCAATCCCATGCACCCACGACGGCAATGCCTTCACCAGATGCGAGGCCTGCAACAAGAACGTCCCCGTCGTCCTCCTCAACATGCACAGCTGCAGCCTCAACTCCAAGATCCGCATGGAACTCGAGGCGCAGGTCGTGGAGAAGGCCGTCGAGATCAGCAACACCGAGAGGAAGAGGTTGCCGTCCTCTGCTGGCAAGGGGAGGAACACCAAGAAGGGCAAGAGCGCCCCCAAAGCCGGATCCGGCGAGGATGAAACCACCGAGCAGAGGTGGCGAGGATTCGGGCGACGCGGGAAAGCTCCACTGCGACGAAGAAAGCTCGGCGAGCGTCCGTTGAAGAGCTCGGGGAGGCGGCGGAGGTCGTCGGGGCTCGGTAGCGAGCTTCAGGCGGCGGATCCGCCCAATCCGGGGCGGCGGCTGCACCAGGCACACACGAAGAGGAGGCCACTTCGGCCGGAGAGGAGGCCACCCCTGGGAGCAAAGATCGGTCCTCCCGGGGGCAGCGACAGCGGAGAACGGGGTAGAGCCTAGGAGGCGGCGGCGGCTACTGTAAACCCTAAACCTAACCTAGGCTCTGATACCATGTTATGAATATAATGTATATATTGAAGAGGCCCAATGAGCAATATATATAGGATGTAGAAGGGTACAGATAAGGAAATATTAAGGACTTCCTATTCTATCTCTAACATTAATAAGCCTAAAGTTTTCGATGGCTGTTAGCCTGAGTTGAAGCTCTCAGAGACTCAAAACAAGACCTATGCACGCAGACCTGGTGAACCAGCAGACGTGTGCTGCTTCAAAAGAAAAAAAAAACAACAAACGTGGAACGGGAACGGCACGGCACGGATGGCGTGGCATAAGCTCCAATAATGCGGGGTGTGGAATGCGAACGTCACGGCACGGGTGGCGTAGCAGAGAGCGGCGTCGGATGTCTCGCTCGCACAGACGCAGAGAAAGGTAAGCCAGCCATGGCGTACGTGTCCCGAGAGCGTCCATACGGCGGGAGAAAACGGCACGAATAATTCCCAATCAATCTGGTACCTAATCAAATTAGTACCGAATTCGGGAAAGGAATTCAATATTCAGTCGGATTTGGTATCGATACCGGATAGTTAGTATTGGATTCAACAGCAAAATTAGGAGAGCTAATATCCGACCGAATAACATCGGTAAACGGATAGTCAGAGATTATCCAACCGAATATATGGAATCATACATGTGCCGCCTCCGCTCATCGGCGGTGGCCTGTCCTGTCGCCACCTCCGCCCGTCGGCGGCGACCCACCAACGGGAGTTGCCGCCTTTGCCCATCCCCGCAACTCACTGCCTCCGTCCATCGCCATGGCTCTTCGCCGGGAGCCGCAGCCTGTGCCTATTGCCCGCAGCCTACTGCTGCCGACGGGAGTCGCAGCTTCTGCCCATAGTCTCTAGCGGCCTACTGCCACCTCTCGATGCAAACATTCACGATAAGCCCCACTCCATCTCTCTCTGAAAGTCTCCATCTCTCTGCTCAATCTTTGGAGTTTGGACTGTCTAGTGACTAGTGAGGAAGACGAGTGAACAACGATGGTCCTCTCGAGCTAATGTTGGGGCTGGGCTGGTCATATTACAAGGCCTAGCTGGGCCATCTTTTATTCCTTTTTTTTTTGCCTTTTGCTTTTTTAATTTCTCTTTCTTTTATTTTCCTCTTAGAATTTGTTGTTTCTATGGCAGTGTATTTATGCATAGCGTATTTGATTCGATTTGTATTCACGACTGATAGTATATTATATGATAGTGTGATAAATATGTACGTACTCATGTTAATAGTTAAAGCGATAGTGGCACGATTCAACATATATTCCTTTATATGCGTGCGTACTATCCGCCTATATTATTCATTTCCGATCCGAATCCATGATGTATCTGTCCGGACGGTACTGTGTTTGAAACTCCGAATTCGTATCCAACTCTGAATCAGGGAAAAATATAGGTTAAGATACGATATGAGCAATATCCATCTAAACCCGATTCAATTGTACCCCTACTGCCAAGTGTCTCGTGCCCAACTCGAGGACTGCTGGGTACAATATTCGCAGAAACGTAGACAGTTGGGAGACTGGTAGGAGTGGATGAGTTGAGTCGACAAGATGGGAATAAAATCCTATGAGATTTCATAACCTTTAAGCTTAGATCCTTTCAATTTCATGACACATAGAAAGCTAAATCAACTATCTTTTTACATATCCACGTCATGATTTAAAAGGAGTCTAAGGTAGGGAGGAATTTTTTAAAATAATATTATTTTAAAAGATATTTACAAAAATAAATAATCACCCTAAAAATTACAAAAATATGTCATCGTCGCTAGATTGAATCGCGGCAGAACCTATCGCTAGATTCAATCGCGACAGAACCCTGTCACCACCCTGTAGCTGGTTCAACTAGCTATCGCCAGTTCAACTGGCGACAGGAAGTTGCGGAGGTTCCTGTCGCCAGTTCAACTAGCGACAGAGACCCGGCTATAAAAACCCCAAAAAATCAGTGCATAATTCATTTTAATTCCAGAAAATTACAAGAGAGAGTTCGAGAGGGAGAGAAGAAATAGTAGCGAAGCTCTGCCGGTTCGTCGCGGAGGAGAGATTGACAGAGCATCAGTTTCGAGCGATCATCTTGTAGGTAAATTTTTCTGAACTGTGTACGTTACATCCAAACCTTTGTAGGTTAGCAAACAAAAATAGCGATATAGAATTGAGTAGATTAGATAAATGTAGTACATATTTTGAGTAGTGTAGCAACAAAGAATTGTGACAATAGCGACATAGAATTGAGTAGATTAGATAAATGTAGTACATATTTTGAGTAGTGTAGCAACAAAGAATTGTGACAATAGCGACATAGAATTGTGACAATAGCGACATAGAATTGAGTAGGATAGATAAATGTAGTCGAACTGTGTAGTACATATTTTGAGTTGTGTAGCGACATAGAATTGTGACAATAGCGATATACAATTGAGTATGATACATTGTGAGATAAAGACGAAGTAGATGATTAGGTCAGAAGAGCAATGAGAATAAGTGTGCGCGGTTATTATTTTGTTAGTGCGCTGTTATTATTGTGTTAGTGCGTGATCAATATCTTGTTAGTGCGGAAAATACCATTTAAACTAGAAAAATAGAATGACATGTATTAAATTTGTATAGAAAATTCATAGTTGCTACATAGGCTATGTAAAAATGTATGAAAAAATATGGACTTTTTTTTGCTGCATTTTCAGGTATGGCAGACGCGAGTCAGTACGAGTTGCTTGACCCAGTGATTGACACGCGTCACCGTAGCGCCAGCATCGTGCTCCCCGAGAGGCGAGGCGCCGATAGAGCTTGGGCGTTCGACACGCACCCCATCGTGGCATGGAGGCTGCACTGAGATTGGATTCCGAGGTACGTGAAGTTGTGTTCTTCATGCACTCAATCGCGGTCTGATTATTTTGCGTTCACTCCTGTTTGTGGTTAATCGTTTGGACGTACGTTGAGAGCGGCAGACCTCCTTCCACTCGCGAGGATGGTGGAGGCGACGGTGGAGGACGATCAGGACCAGCGTGTTGGTCGTACTTCTAGGCGTTTTCCATACGACCAGGCCCTGCTGACGACCCTGGTTGACCGCTGGAGGCCAGAGACCCACACGTTCCACCTCACGTGCGGGGAGATGACGCCGACGCTGTAGGACGTGAGCTATCTGACCGGGTTGCCGTGCGCAGGCGCTCCGATGGCGGCGCACGACATCCCGGCTACGTGGCGCACGGACCTCCTAGCCAGGTTCCACGATGTGCTGCCGCCAGGCAGCGGGTACGTGGAGTTCAACAGCCCGCACGGGCCCATGCTGAAGTGGATTTGTCAGTTCTACGTAAGTGTTTGTAACTATTGTTCTCTTGTAACAATTCGTATGTGAACCTTGGCCGACGTAACGTGTCTTCTTGCACCGAGCGTATGGCGGAGAACCCGTGGACGCCGTTAGGAGGCACTTCGAGGCCTACCGCGTGGTTGTTCGAGTGGGTCATGTTCCTGGGCTCTCACGGCGACAGCGTCGACAAACACTACATCCGGTACGCGCGTGAGGTGGCGGACTAACCGGTCGACCGATCCCGCAGCACGCGTGGTCCGACCGTCTTTGCGGCGCGATGTCGCGCAGACCGCGGCGACGCTGCGTGCCAGCGTGCGCACGACGGCTCCATCCTCTCGGGATGCCCGCTTCTACTGCAGCTGTAGTCGTTAGAGCATTTCCAAATCGGGCGGTCACACCTGGACTTGGGAGCGTACGAGGATAGCTTGTACGTCCCGCATGACGACCTGGACCGGCCGACCATGAGCACTGTGTGGTGCCACCGACGGGTTAGTTTCATAGTCATATATTGTTTTTGTATTGCAATCACTATTTCGTGTGCTTAGTTTGCAGTGTTCTATTGCGCAGGTCACCTTCGCGCCGATCACCTCGCAGGGCTTCTACCCGGAGTATGTTGCGATGTTCGATCAGCTGACCGATGACCGCGCTATCCGACACCGTCTGATGGCGCTAGGGTGATCGCGCGCCAATGGATGCCGGTGTGCACGCGAGACTACTGCATGGTACACGCGGAGTGCCTTAGTGCATGATATCTTCGTGGAGGAGTACCAAGTACAGTGTGTCATGCGCCAGTTCGGTCTTTGACAAGAGGTCCCGGCTTGGGAGGCAGTGCCGCGCACGTACACGCGTAAGTTCACTACTTACTTCATTCGTACAATATGTGTTACATCCGCATCAAATATTTTTCTTGCCGCCCACGGTACACTAGGAAGGGTGTTCGTAGCATGACGCCCTGGTGGACCGATGGCCCCTTGGTCGACGGTTGGAGTAGCGCGCAGAGGACCTCGTCGGTGCGGGCAAGATCGATCGACCCAAGACGCACGGCCAGTACATGGAGTGGTACGCTACTCGGACGAGGCTTGATGCGTCCGGTCGTGCTCGACCTCCTCGACATGAGGCCGCGACGTCGAACACGCACCCACTCGGCCGGACTCGCTTTCCACCGCCGCGCACGCATCGAACGGTCCTTATTTCATATTTAATTTGACATACTTAGGTCTACAACTTGTTGATTACCCGCGCGTGGATCTCGCACCGGAGATTGTCGAGTTGGTAGACTCGCAAAGACATGACAACGCCGCGAAGACCGGAGCGCTCTGTAGCGGATCGGGAGGCGTGGTACGCGGAGTGCACATCGCGACGGTCGCACACGACCGACCCGGTGGACCGACCGATCCCAAGACGAGGGTCACCGAGGTGGCGGGACACGACCTCCGCTACGCCGGGGCGAACGCGTCGTCGTGGCAGATGGGGCGAGCACCTCGGGACATGCCGAGGTGAGTACGACACGCCACATCGCTTCTTCATTTGAACCTCGGAAGTTTGTAACGACTATCTTCTCGTTACGTGTCCTCAACTCCACCCGCACGCGGCCAGGACTATGCCGCGTCGTCCGAGCACATCTTCGGGCCAACAGGTAAGTTCCGCTTGATCGAGTAATGTCCTTTCCGCCATGGTTATATTTGTAACGTAATTATTCGCAGAAACGGCTTGGGAGGACGATACATTGTCGCAGACAATGTATACCTATCGGCACCCATCGAGGACTTCTTCAGGATCCGCGTGACACGCAGCTTCTCTTTGACGCCACCAGACGGCATGCGCCGAGTTCGTCCACCGACGCAGAGTCGGCGCAGCACCAACGCAGAGCAGCCTGGCGACACCACGCGGACTACTCGCGCGGGTCGGGTAGTCGGCACGACCCCGACGTACTCGCAAAGCGCGACGGGCGAGGCCCGGACGACATGCGGGGTGGCCCCTAAGAGGACGCCACTAGATATTTATTTCGCTTGCAACTATTATTATAGTAGTCATGTAACTTTTATTCGCTTGCAACTAGTATTATGACATTATCGGTTTACGACACGAAAAGCTTTTGAATACCACGAATGCGACTATCAAACTTTTGACAACGACGTGACGCGACTATGAAACTTTCGACAACGACGTGAGCAAACGACCTAGCTTTCAGGACGATGTCACCAGACGCGCTGGCTTTTTAGGACTATTTGACCCCACGAGCTAGGTTTTCAGGACGATGTGACTAGACGAGGCGCCTTTTCAAAGACGATGTGACCAGGCGAGGCGGCTTTTCAGACGATGTGACGACGATGCGGCTTTCCACGACGATGTGACCGGACGAGGCAGCTTTTCAGGACGATGTGACCAGACGAGCCAGCTTTTCAGCACGATGTGACCATACGAGCCAGCTTTTCAGGACGATGTGACCCGACGAGCCAGCTTTTCAGGACGATGTGACCAGACGAGCCAGCTTTCGAAGGATTGGGTGTCCGTCCGCTCTAGCTATAAATACAGCGCAACTCGTCCAACAAGTCCACAACAGCACCACCAAATAGAAAACATGGACAAGGAGAAGGAATGAGAGAAAATCCGTAGGCTTTTGAAGGATTGGGTGTCTCCCCATGAGACCAGCACTCGCTATCATGCCGCTAGTCCGGAACCTTTCACACACAAAACTTTTCCAGAACTGGTGGATCTGAGGAAGTTGCCTCGTAGTACGCCCAATGGTTCTGGGTCGAGCCGCGACCCCCCACCTATGCCCGCGGAACGCCCTCCGGAAGGGCCTCCGATAGGGGTGGCGGCACCCCTATGCTGGTGTCGGGACGCCTCCAAGTGTGTCAAATGAACCGATGAGTGGACCATTGGGCAACGCTATTGGTGCTGCGCAAACTACGCCGTGGACAAAGAACGATGTGCATCCAGAATGAAACATATTTCATGGTACAATGCTATTTTTCTTCGCAGAACGGCGTGAACGAACTCTCTTTACCCACCGCGATCTCCGCCACCCCTATGCGACTTCGGCAGTGGATCGACGACAAGATCCACCTCACGACATGTGGTCTTTGCCGACACTAAGAGTGGGCAGGAGAACATCGAGACTCGTGAAAGGCGCCTCAAAGAGTTGAAAGCTGAGCAGGCCGAGCAAGGTAGGCGGAACAAGCAGCGTGAGGAGCAGGAGCGTGAGCATATGAGGCGACGGGAGACCGAGCGAGAGCGGAAGAGGGCCATCGCGGCGAGAGCTAAGGCGCAAGGCGAGGAGTACAACGCCGAGCTGGGCCGCAAGGGTAAATGGCCACGTTCCACTCAGTAGTTCTGCCATAGTCCTCCACAATTCCCATGTATTTCAATTTTCCTAAAGGCATGCGTGTACCGTTCTCGGTTCGTTGTCCTGCGTGCCATGTAACCCCCTTATTCCGATGAAATGTCTTATTGTTATCGTTGTGTCATTTCTCCAAAGTTCTCCAACGGACTTGTGCAGGAATTCCCGGACGCATTATAATATCACTTCGTACTTACAAATCATTAAACCCTCAATCGTCCTCGATAAAATCTTGCAACAATGCACGACATATTTTAGAAAGATATTTACAACAAGAAAAACCCGCCGCAATAAGTTACAAAATGAATCTGCCGCTTGGTTCAACCGCTTGTCGCCGGTTCATCTATGTATCGCCGGTTCAATTGGCGACAGGAAGCTATCGCCGTTTAAACTGGCGACAAGCCCTGACCTGTATATAACCCTCTTCGAACTCTCGAAATTCCACACAAGACTCAGTCTTACTCAGCAAAAAGGGAAGGAGAGAACAGAGAGTAGGAGAAAAGCTAGCGAAGCGCTGCTCATCCAGTTGCCGACCTCTCGGGTAATTTTTTTAACAGAACGGATTACATGATTTTTATGTACTGTTATGTACTGAAGTCCGTTTTACGTACTTTTTTGTGGGCTATTTAGTAGCATATATGTAGTTCATCGTGTCAATGTTCTTCACACCGCAATGCATCAAATATGTCTGACGTCGTCAATTTCAAAATTTACTACGGCCGAAGGACTATTATGGAGGGTCCCGAGGGAATTGATTTCAGTTATTTCCAGTCGGCAGACGTGCCCCTAGCAAGACCTGAGCAATGTACATTCGGCGCTGTGATGCGGTGGTTGTTCCACACGTTCCAAGTGGATCGTGATGTCTATGATCTGACATTGAGTTGCCTTGCCCCCCGGGCAGGATAGCCCACGTATTGGGAGTTAGTGCAACTAAATGGAACAAATTCATGGCGGTCGTATGTACGCATGGCGAGGGAGAGGGGATGGAAATTGGTCCTTCTGGTCCAGGCGTTTGCAAAACCCACTCCTGCATCTGCGTCAGAACAAGTAGGAGTTGCTGACACCGAGGAAGAAATAGGTGACTCCAGCGTGGCGCACACAATGACAGAAGGGCAAGAGGTTGCTGATGTCGTCGACGAAGGCTATGCCGAATTACCTCATTCAGTGAGACAAGCTAGTGGCCTTGCTGACGAGGGAGAGGAGCTTGAACACTTGGTGCAAATGATGGATCACGAAGACCAGGACTACATGGCATTGTCCAAAGATGAAGGTTCTGATGACAATGATGATGCAGACCAGCAGGCGGTTCCATCCGAGTGGAACACATACCAGTGACGATGATGATGCAGACCAGCAGGCGGTTCCATCCGAGTGGAACACATACCGCCGAGAACTCTCGTCAATGAAGGCTCCCATGTACCGTGGGAGTACGACGAGCGAGGTCGACTAGGAGCTACGTACAAATGCAAGGAGGCCGTGCAGATGCGGTCAAATTCTGGCGTCGGTCAAGGCCGCACATTCACCGTCATCAAGTCTACCCCAAGATGCTACGACGTGAAGTGCGGCATAGAGGGATGCCCTTGGCGCGTGCACGCATTTCAGCCCAAGTGGGACACCTACTGGAAGTGCTCCATAGTGGTCCCTCACACATGCGTCGTCGCTGAGTCAGTGTAGTCCCACCGGAACCTATCATCAGGCTTCATCGCCAATCTCATGTACGGTGAGATCGTGGATAACTTAGATTTTGAGCCACGATCCATCATTCGGGCCATTGAGGCAAGGTTCCAGTACACTATCAGCTATGTCAAGACTTGGAGGGCAAAACAGAAGGCATTGGAATCAAGGTTCAGCACGTTCGAGGATTCCTACCACAACCTCCCTGGGCAACTCCGAGTCATACAAGATATGAATCCCGGCACTCATGTGGACATTCAAGACGCCACGCATCCGAAGTGGCCTAATAAGAGGGTACTACAACGAGCATTCTTCGCCTTTGATCCATGCATCAATGCATTCCGGCACTGTCGTCCAATCTTGTGCATCGATGACACGCTCTGGTGGGAGGTACAAGGGCGACATCGATCGCAATAGCGACGACGGAAACAATCAAGTTCTTTCAGGCATTCGCTTTCGCTGAAAGCGAACACGGATAGTCGGGTCAGAGTTCTGAAGAATGTGAGGATTTACAGCAGACCGCCCCAACGTATGCCTCATACATGACCGACGCAGCTGCTGCGGCAATAACTCGGCTACAACGAGGAGAGAACGTACTACTTCCATGGCCGGATGTACAGAGGCGGTGGTGCATGAGGCACTTGGGTGCGAACTTATAAGCGCTCCGCAACAAGGATTTGATGAATCTATTCAGCGCTGTGCAACCAAAACCAGCAGCCGTAAGTTCAAACACTGGAAGATTCGGATGACCGACCCAAACCCACGTGGAGGAGGCGAGATGGGCCGCCTAAGCGCGACTGTGCCCCAAGCATTGTCACATCTACCCACGACGCTACTAGTGTCACGAGGAAGACAGAGCACAGTCAAATGCTTCTCGATCGGATTGAGCACGAGCCTAAGGAGAAGTGGTGCTGCACATGACAGGTGGTGCTCGATATGGTATCATGACAACCAACCTAGCTGAGGTCTACAACTGAGTAATGCGCGGCGCTAGGTGCCTCCCTTTGGTTGGTATTGTGGAGGCAATTCTCCGCGGTACCACAAACTACTTTGTTAACAGATGCAGCAATGCGTCGCTCGCCATGGCAAATGACAGAGTACTCTACTCCGCCATGATCACCGCATACATGGAGGAGAAGAGCAAGAAAGGTGAGATGCACCGGCCATTCAAGATGGGCATGAGGGAGCTTCGCTTCGAGATAATGTGCCGGGATAAAGGACGTCGCGGGACTAACCGTGAGAGGATCACCCATGAGTGCACGCTACGCCGCGATAGTTGCGTATGCACTTGTAACAAGCTCCTTCTTCTGCATAGGCCCTGCTCCCATGTCATGGCCGCTTGTTCGACGGTGGCGCAGCATCCCGGGCAGTACCTCTCTCACTATTTCACCAAGGAGGCGGTGATGCAAACATGGAGTGGAGAGATGTATGGCTACGCCGTTGTTGGCCATTTCACCGCCATCCAACCACGGGAGCAACTAATGCGGGCGCAGACATTGCTAGGCTCAAGGAAAGGTTGGCCGGCGGCAGTGCACGACGCATCGAGAACGATATGGACAAGGCGTAGCGGACGTCGCACGAAGAAGTGCTCCATTTGCGGAGTCCGCACACCTTCAAGACATGCCCCACGCGAAATACTCAGACCAAAGAGACATCGACATTCCGGACGTCGCGCGGGGACCTCATCCAGACCCGACTCAGAGGCACCCACATGGGAGACGTTGACATCGCGACCGCGAGAAAATATTATTATCAATGTTCGAATTATCATTTCAATTAAGTGTTATGATGTTACGCAAGTTCGTAATATCGGTGTGCATGAATTCGAACTAATCGCGATATCACTTAATTTCCTCTTACTGAATCGCTCATACCTCATACATCCTCGCTAAATTCTTCATAAATTTATCGTAGTAGAACAACATACGACGATGATAAAATGTTATTGCGAGTCTAATGATTTCGCATCATTTAAAATTTACGAAAATCACAAACTGCATAAGTGGAATAGGCAAAATCCAAAATTGGCTAGGGCTGAGGTATTTATCGCCGCTCAATCGGCGATAACTCTGCCGCCGATTGAATCGCGATAAATACCTCAACTGGGGACAGAGTGGCGACATGGTTCCTCGCCGCCAATTGAATCGGGCGAGTGGCGATGTTCTGCCGCCATGTTCAACTCAAGCATAAAGTGACATATTTTTGTAATTTTTTGGGGTGACTATTTATTTTTGTAAATATCTTTTAAAATAATATTATTTTAAAAAAAATCGGTAGGGAGGTCTTTAGGATTTATTTCCGATACGATAGGCTGAGCCCTTGCTGGGATTATTAAGCTTAATAATTGCTGCCAGTAGTTTATGTTGTGGAAAAAATCCTTGATTGTGGACATTTACCTAAACCGGCCCGTTCAGGTCCATAGGCCCAAGAGGTCCATTAGTACAATTTAGTCTCTTTCTGCTTAGCCAATAAATACAAAGACATGTTCCCCCTATAAATATAAAGGGGCAGGGCGAGACTTTTTTACACCACATGTATCTCCAGATATCATAATAAAGAAAGAGATTATGGGACTGCATCTTTATCTGGTGTGTTTAATCTTGTGTGTGTGATTGCTCGTTGATCTAATCTAGGTCAGCAACACGACCATTATTACACAACACTTTATCAAAACGAGAGTGCTCAAGCGTAGGCCAACTGATGCGTTATCTGATCTTTTAGATCTATTGCAAGTTGCCGGATTTCCTAGATTGAATCCACTTTTTCTATTATCCGGGAAAATTTCCCTGGCTAATTGCCAACGGCGATCTACTACCGCCGACGACGCCTATTTGAATACATGTTCAGATGCAAAAAGAGCTCGACTTCGAGTATGGTCTTGTTCTTAACTGTAATGGCGGGTTTCTTCCCTAAAGCCGCCAACGTCGGAACCCACGCGTGCGCCCACCAACGGCGGCCACCGCACCGAGCTTCACGCGCCGCCTCCCACGGCCAAAGCTCGACGAAGCCGGTGCCTCGTCATCCAAGATCGCACCGTCCCCCGCTTTCCGCGCCGACCCACCGCGACGCGCTGCAAACGGAAGTTGCCGCCTCACCATGCCGTCCCGACGATGCAAGGGCAACGCCGCCATCGACGGCTGCGCCGTTGCGTCCGCGTCGCGCTCGGCGCACGGGGTCGTCCCCCGCTGTCGCCGCGCAGGACCCGGTTGTCTCCACTGCCGCGCCAGCTGCGCCGTGCCAAGGAGGGGCAAAGGGAAGAGAGAGGGGGAGGGGAATATGCTCGTCGTCACCGCGCCATCGTCGCCGCTTTGGGAGCACCACTCGCCACCGTCATGCCTTTCGCACCGCAACCGGGAGCAAGGTTCAGCGTCGTCGCTGCCGCGGCGTCCTCCGCGCCATGACCGGGGGTTGGTGTTAGGTCTTACAATTCTGAAATTTATTGTTTTCGGCAGTTCAGAAGAAAGAGCTCAGTAGGATGAAGCGTTATGTGAAGTCGGCGACGAGTTCGTGAGAAGCAAAGGGAAAACGGTGCGATGAAGTCTGTGGCAAGAGGATCCGACGGCGGGCAAGGATGCTCATTCCTTCGTTGCATCGGATGGCTGAGAACAAAGTCGTAATCATGTTGGTGTCAAAAGACGTTGTAAACCGAATTAACTCGCTTTTACCGCCTTATGCACTTCATGTAATGGAACTTTGGGTATCATATAAGCCCGTGAAGAATGGGGAAAGTAGCTAATGAAAAGTAGACTTTATCCCCACATCTCGCCTTGCCCTATCGTAATTGTTCTTTCGCTCGTGTCTGGTGATTTCAACAATTGAATCATCCGATTCAATTGACGATTTCGCCGGTCCCGACATTGGCATCGAGCTTCACGGTTCTTGGTAGATTGGTTTCAAGACCGTGAGGGTTGGGTCTGAGTCAGAAAATTCCGATCTAGTTCTTCCCGTATGCGTGTGTGGAGACGCAATGGCTCCCGTGAAGAATCCAACCGATGAAATAGTGGAGGTTCTCAAGGGTTAGATGTACGCCAAGAGATGTTGAGCATCCGTACTGAAATGATGAACCAGGTGACGAGGTTGGATCAACAGATGAAGGGAGTACTCGAAGCGATTCAAGGTTTATCTCAAAAGCTAGACCAGCGAGTGAATCTGCAACCAGAAGGAACTACAACAGCCATTGAAGCACAAAGGAAAACCTTGGCTGAGATTGAAGCTCAAAACAAAAGAGGGCTGGATTTGGAGATGTTGCGCCGCTAAGAGTGGGAGCAACAACAACAGCAACTACACCAAACAGAGTTGGCCGCCGAGATGCAGAGATTGGGGTCTGGATTCGGTTCCAATATCGGACAGATGGGAGGTTTTGTTTCACCTCATTTCCGGCAATCTGTAGCTCCTCCAGCAGCTAACAGGTACCATTCACCACCTCACACTCCAAGAACGGGAGGGCTGAGGTATTACAGGCCAGAAGAAAAGGAAGATGAAATGGAGGAGAGTAGGTATTATTACCATCGAGGAGAAAGACAGAAGAGGTATTGCCCAAATGCCATATCAAGGGGACCTAAGTATGACTTTCCTGTATTCACAGGAGAAAATCCCTTGGGGTGGATCAGACAAAGTGAAAAATTCTTCGATTTGGCTAGAATACCATATGATGAATGGGTGGATTTAGCTTCACTATATATGGTGGGTTGAGCAGATGGATGGCTCAGGGGGAGCAGATTACCCATAGAGCAGTTTGATTGGCCTGATCTGTGCAGATTGATATGCGATCGATTTGAGAGTGAAAATGGTGTTGATCTGTTGGATAATTTCCATTCGGCGAAGCAGCTCACCACAGTAAATGCGTACACTGATAAATTTGAAGAACTCATGGCATTGGTGAGGAGTGAACATCCTGAATTCCAGGAAGAGTATTTCATCAAGTGCTATATAAAGGGGCTCAAACACTCAATTAAGCATCATGTGAAGAATTTTCCACTGAAGAATTTATGTCAGACTTATAAAATAGCAAGGAACCTTGAACAAGCTGTAACCATCAGAAAGTATGAGAACTGGGGACCAACATATAAGGGAAACCAATCTAAAGGCCTAGGGCAGAACAACTTTGGTGGAGAAAAGAAGACTGCTTTGGTCGGGTCTAGTAAAGGGGTTCCTGGATGGAAAAGCAACAAGGAACCTGGGAAGTGTTGGTATTGTGAGGAGAAGTGGACACCTCAACACAACTGTAAGGTTAAATCTAGGATGCTACATTTGCTGTCAGTAGGGGAAGAAGTAGAGGAAGAAGTGGACAATGAACCAGAAGAAACTGAGGAAAAGAACAATGAGGCATATGAAACTCCACCTACCAGTCCTTTAGGAGGAGAAATCATGTTGATATCTTTTAATGCATTCCAAGGTACACCTGCTGTATCCACTTTTTCATTGCTAATTAAGGTCAATGGAAAACAGGGAGCTGCCTTGATTGACAGTGGAAGCACTGATAGTTTCATGAGTAATGCATTTACAATCAAAACTAACTGTGATATTGAGAATAATACTGGTAAGTCGGTTAAGGTGGCTAGGGGTGGAGAACTCATTTCAAGAGCTCATGTCAGGCAATGTCGATATGAAGTTCAGGGGGAGGAATTTAAAGATAAATTTAAACTACTAGAACTCAAAGCTTATGATATTATATTGGGGTGTGATTGGATCTATAAGCATAGTCCGGTGGAGTTAGACCTTAAGTCAAGGAGATTCTCAATTGTCAAGAATGGCCACCAGAAAATTCAATTCTTTGATTATACTGAACCTGGTCGACATTGTATCATTGATGCTGCTGAAACTGTGAAGGTTTTGAGCAAGGGAGCAATGGGCTTTGTCTTACAACTCAACATGGCTTCTGCTGAAGATGAATGCAAGTGTCCACTGATTGAAATCCAGAAACTAATCAAAGGATATAATGAAGTGTTTGCTAAACCCAAAGAGTTACCTCCTGCTAGAGAATGTGATCATGCTATACCATTAATTCAAAAATTGAACCACCTAATATAAGACCCTACAGGATGCCACATCATCGTAAGGATGAAATTGAGTTTCAAGTACATCAAATGCTGCTGAATTCTTGGATCGGGCCCAGCAAGTCCTTTTCTTCACCAGCTATTCTAGTCAGAAAGAAAGATGGATCTTGGAGGATGTATGTGGATTATAGACAACTCAATAAGCTTACCCAGAAAAACAAGTTTCCTATTCCAATCATTGAGGATTTACTAGATGAGTTGCATGGGGCCAAGATCTTCACTAAATTGGATTTAAGGTCTGGATAACACCAAATCAGAATGAGGGAGGAGGATGTGTATAAGACTGCCTTTAGAACCCATTTTGGCCATTATGAATACTTGGTTATGCCTTTTGGGCTATCAAATGCTCCTGCCACATTTTAGGCTTTGATGAATCGACTCTTTGCTGAATATTTGAGAAGGCTTGTGCTGGTCTTCTTCGATGATATCTTGATCTATAGTAAATCTACAGAGGAGCACTTGATGCATGTGAGGATGGTGTTAGAGATACTCAAGATAAACCAGTTGTATGCTAAGAGAAGAAAATGCACTTTTGCTGTTCCACAGGTGGAGTATTTGGGTCACATAATTTCAGGTCAGGGAGTTGCTACTGACCCCAGCAAAGTGAAAGACATGCTGGATTGGCCAATCCCAGAAAATCTGACTCAACTCAGGGGTTTCTTGGGACTCACAGGGTATTACAGGAGATTCATCAAAGGGTATGGACAATTATGCAGGCCCATGCATGATATGCTAAAAAAGAATGCTTTTTGTTGGGGAGAGAATCAAACAGAAGCTTTTAACCAACTGAAAACCATTATGAGTAGTGCTCCAATTCTGGCTCTACCAGATTTTACCAAGCATTTTGTTTTGGAAACTGATGCTAGTGAGAGTGGATTAGGAGTAGTGTTAATGCATGACAAAAGACCAATTGCTTATCTTAGCAAGACATTGGGGGTTAAATCAGCTGCTTTATCTACTTATGACAAAGAGACTTTGGCCATCTTAGAGGCTCTAAGGAAGTGGAGGCATTATTTGCTAGGAACCCATTTTATTATAAAAACTGATCAGAAAAGTTTGAAGTATATGACTGATCAGAGGTTGACTGAGGGCATTCAACACAAGCTCATGTTGAAATTATTGGAATATAGTTACTCCATTGAATATAAGAGAGGAAAAGAAAATATAGCTGCTAATGCATTATCCAGAAGGGAGCATGCTTGTAGGGCCACTGTAACTTCGGTTGTTCCCATGTGGGTTGAGGAAATGGAAAAGAGCTATGTGAGGGATGAACACTGCAAACAACTCTTAGAACAGCTAAGTTTGGCACAGGAACAAAATTCCCTATATACCTTACATTCTGGAATATTGAGATATAAGGGGAGGATCTATGT
Organism: Ampelocalamus luodianensis; assembly: GCA_036346255.1. Lineage (NCBI taxonomy): Eukaryota > Viridiplantae > Streptophyta > Magnoliopsida > Poales > Poaceae > Ampelocalamus > Ampelocalamus luodianensis. The sequence goes on along the minus strand of CM070624.1, from coordinate 4,558,143 downwards.
TGGAAGGTCTGGAAGCACAAGACAACAACTGATTGAGAACTTCCACGCTTCAGCACTGGGTGGTCATTCTGGAATGAGAGCATCCTACCAGAGGATCAAGAGGATATTTTATTGGCCAGGGTTGAAAGGTCAAGTGGAAAGGTTCATATCCGAATGTGCTATATGTCAGAGAGCAAAGGCTGAAAACAAACCATACCCTGGATTATTAGAGCCTTTACCTGTATCTGACATGGCTTGGACTCACATTTCCATGGATTTTGTGGAGGGGTTACCAGAATCAAAAGGAAAAGATGTCATATTTGTGGTGGTGGATAGGATGACTAAGTATTCACATTTCATTGCTTTGTCTCATCCTTATACAGTAGTCCAAGTAGTAGATCTTTTCCTAAACAATATCTACAAACTGCATGGACTACCTTCAGTAATTGTGACTGATAGAGACAGGATATTCACAAGCAAATTATGGCAGGAGCTGTTCAGATCGGTACAAGTACAAGTCAGGCTAAGCACCGCATACCATCCCCAAACGGATGGGCAAACGGAGAGAGTTAACCAATGTCATGAGGTTTATTTGAGGTGTATGGCTTTTCAGGAACCAAAACGTTGGATGGAGTGGCTTGCCTTAGCAGAGTGGTGGTACAACTCCTCTTACCACATATCTCTGAAAACTACACCATTTCAAGCTTTGTATGGGTTTCCTCCACCTCAGATCAATGAAATGGCAATTCCAAGCTCAATAACTCCTCAAGTGCAAGGAATGTTAGCTGAAAAAGGAAACAGGCTCAGACAGCTTAAAGAAAACCTGTGTGCAGCTCAAGGCAGAATCAAGTATTTTGCTGACTTGAAAAGAACTGAGAAGGAATTCCAGATTGGAGACATGGTCTACTTGAAGATGCAGCCATATAGACAAGTAGCATTGGGACTTAGACAATCTCTGAAATTAACTACAAAATACTATTGTCCTTATAGAGTGATGGAAAAGATTGGAAGGGCAGCCTATAAATTGTTATTGCCAGAAGAAGCAGCAATCCACCCAGTCTTCCATGTGAGTCAACTTAAGAAACACTTGGGGGAGAAGGCTATTCCATTTTCAAACTTGCCACTGATTGATGAAGAGGGCAGAATCAAAACAGAACCGATAGCTATTCTACAGAGAAGAGTAATACCCAGGAACAATCTACTTGTGGTCCAGTGGTTGATCCAGTGGCATAATTTACCTCCTGAGGACTCTACATGGGAAGATGCTACTTTTATCCAATCAACGTTTCCATCTTTTCAACCTTGACGACAAGGATTTAGTCAAGAAGGGGGGAATGTCAGGTCTTACAATTCTGAAATTTATTATTTTCGGCAGTTCAGAAGAAAGAGCTCAGTAGGATGAAGCGTTATGTGAAGTCGGCGACGAGTTCGTGAGAAGCAAAGGGAAAACGGTGCGATGAAGTATGTGGCAAGAGGATCCGACGGCAGGCAAGGATGCTCATTCCTTCGCTGCATCGGACGCCGAGAACAAAGTCGGTAATCATCGTTGGCGTCAAAAGACGTTGTAAACCGGAATTAACTCTGTTTTACCGCCCTTATGCACTTCAGTGTAATGGAACTTTGGGTATCATATAAGCCCAGGAAGAATGGGGAAAGTAGCTAATGAAAAAGTAGACTTTATCCCCACATCTCGTCTTGCCCTATCGTAATTGTTCTTTCGTTCTCAGGTCTCGGTGATTTCAACAATTGAATCATCCGATTCAATTGACGATTTCGCTCGGGTCCTCACAGTTGGGCCACTCTACGGGGAATCGCGCCGCACTTCGCGCTCGCGAGGGCCACCGTTGCCGCTGCCGCCGTCGCCCCGGTGCTCGATCCGCCGCCGAGGTCGAGCCGCCGTGGCCTCGAGAATCCACACGGGCCGACGCCCAATGGGACATTTGTCGCCCAATCCGAAACGGATACCCTCGTATTATCCTAAAATTACTATTAGGTTCTTATTTTATCAAATATAGGTCCTTTCGGCCGAAATCTTGCATATTAAAATCTGATATTTTCGGTTTATATGTTTTAAACCTTCCACATAATGCAATCTTACATATAAGACATTTGAAGTTTTCTGGTTATCATAATTTAGCTTTTATAATCGATTTAATTACCAAAATTCGTTTGTCTACTGTTTCAATTCATATAAATTTATTTAATTACCAGAAATAGCCTGGCTCTTGCGCAGAATTGCTTGGCCAAACCGATAGGCGCCATAAGCATGTATTGTTTGCAAAAATTTTAAAAGGCCACAGCAACAATCGTATCTTCTGCTGACGATGTCGTGTACATCAGTACACGTGTGCACTTAATTCAGATGGTCATACATTATACATCATCAGATGCTTACTTGCTTAGTCTTTGCTGCATACTAGTCCGTGAATAATCTACAAGCCCGTAAAAAAATGGCATCATGTTTACGTGTAGGTAGCTTATGCGCATAATTTGTATGGTTATCTAGGCTAGGATTGACTGACCGAGTCCATGGATTAGTTGCATGATGCCTGATGGTGCAGAGAAGACTGCTCATGGTCATGGATGATGAGTGACTGCTCACTAATATGTCAAAGGGAAGTCACATGACTAACACATCCATTTGCCCTTTTCCGTCATGCTACCAAAGAGCACATTTCCTTTCGTGATGGCAAGCAAACTTAAGGCAATCGACAGCAGGTCATACCTGACACTTTAGAGGCTCTGTGCTAAACATTATAGTAGGTCTAAAGTGAATATCAATGTTGTCAATGCTACCACCAAGGTTAGCTAGCCTATTCAACATTGTACAGTCAAAAATGAACTTCATCAACATTATTACCAAAGTTAATTTCTAGGAAATTGACAAGGTTGAAAAAACAGAACACCATCTATATGCACAAATACAAGATTAAATTGTAACAATAAATGGAGTATCAACAACTTAAGAATGACGGCAAGACACAATCACAACCAAGCACATATAGCTGAAGGCTCAACGCAGCACAGATGATCCATTGCGGTGACCAAACGGCATATCAGTAGAGCCCAACGACGGTGAAGCACAAAGATCAAGAGTACGCGATAATAACACAAGATAGAAAGGAAAATTGTGTGATTGAGGACTTGAACTCACAAAGAAACACCCGGTATTTAACATCAAGGTCGGGATGAGAATTAAGAGGAGAAAAGTTTATTTTGATTATGAGAATTAGGAGACGGTAGTAGCTATGTTTGTGCGATAATACAAGGGAAATGAAGAGAGAGGAAGGTGAGAAGACATGCATGGATCAATTCTGTTCGGCTCAGTTAATCAATTGTTGGTACTAATATCAAGATTAACCAATATTAATTAAAGGTTAGGCTAAAAATGAGGTCTCTTAATTAGTGGGGCTGTGCGGTTGATCATCCCCCTCACGGTACAGGCCTGATCGACAGTCTCCAAGCAGCACTGTGCCTTAGCCTGGGCCTGTTACGTCAGATCGACAGTCTCACGTGACGGAGTCCCGGTCTTGTTGGGGCGATCGATTTGCGAGCTCTTGCTGGTTAGCATCGCGACAACCGCGGACATGGCCGGCCTGTCGTCCGGCGATTCTTGCACGCAAAGAAGCCCGATCTGGATGCACCTCTCGAGTTCAGAGCAGATCTCAGACTCGAGCCCAGAAAGAGGCAGATTAACTGTTGAATCAACAATGGCTATTGTCCTGTCCTGCTCCCACAATCCCCATGCCTGCAAAAAAGATTTGTTTACTCCACTAAAAAAAAGATTTGCTTACTTGAGTTACTACTTCCATGATGCTACTGATTCATCGCCAAATGGAAAGGATTTGCCTACTTACACGTGAGAGAAGTCTTTGCATGGATCCATTCATTTCTCCGCTAAGAGTCTCTAGCAGAACAACTCCGAAACTGTAGACGTCGCACTTCAACGTCATCTTCCCTTGCCGTGCATACTCTGGAGATGCATATCCCCTGTATGTAAATCACATCAGTACAAATAAACTTAGATCACTCGAGCCCTGAAACACAAAAGCAAGTCATCTTAACCGCATTGCTTCAAGACTAGTGAGTTTTAGTTTTAGTTTTAGTGAGAGCATAGAGTGATAGAGGCACTGCTCATTTACAAATTTAGTTGGAACATACTAGTTAGGAGTTAGGACTGAAGAGTGTGAAGTAGTACTTACGGTGAAACGACAATGGTCAGATTAGACTCTGGCTGATCAGCAACGAACAGTTTCGCCGTGCCAAAGTCAGCAATCTTGGGCCTCCAATTATGATCCAACAGCACGTTGGGAGGCTTGAGATCCCTGTGGATGACGCTCTCGCCCGATCCCTCGTGCAGGTACGCAACGCCCTGTGCAATCCCCTGAATTATATCCAGCCTCTGTCTCCAATTCAGCAGAGCACGGATGCTGGGTTCGCCTGTCAGTGCCAAGTACACGCACACATTACATAGCGCATTACAGATGAGAGAACCTTGTCAAGATAAGCGTATATCAGTATACGCTCGTTGTCAAGATACGCAGTACATCTCTGTAAATACTACTAAACGGGTAGTGTGTATATAAGTACCAAATATGTAGACGTCCAAGCTCTTGTTCTGCATGTAGTCGTATATCAGTATACGCTCGTTGCCTTCATTGCAGTAAGCAAGAAGCTTGACGAGGTTGACATGCCTAAGCCTGGCCATCACTTGAACCTCCCTTGCGAAATCATTTCTTCCTTTGTTGGTAAGAGCTGACTGCTTGAGCCTCTTCACCGCAATCGTTCTCCTGTCAGATGCCTGGCCCTGCAGGTATTTAAGTACAGTTAGATGTTAGTAATTGCTACGATGCAGACCATGCCATACAGTAAGACATAAGTAGCAAAGTGAGTGACTAAGCAATTATGTAACTGAAAATGCCAGTATTTATTTTCCTTAAAAAATGCTAGTATTTATGTAACTGTGGTTCCTGCACTTCAATTGTTAGTTTGGTTAGCTCAATTTCACACTGCATTCTGCAGGTGCTTGGTTTAAGACACACTTGAAACAACACAAAGACTGCTCAATTTTACCAATGATATTGTCTCTCCTGAGAAAAAAAGTCACACCTTATAAACAATTCCAAATCCACCTTGTCCAATCATATTGCCTTCAGAGAAATTTCCTGTTGCTTTCCTTATAGTAGATATATCAACTGAACGAACGGTCATAGCAGGATTCTGAGGTATACTATCTGCAAGATGAGCAGAATCATTATGGATTTGGAACTGGTCAACCATCATATAATATACCATGTATGTTTATCAGGTTGTTTGCAATCTTTTTCCTTTCATGCAATTGTAATGGAAAAGAAGAACAGAGAAGTCATCAGAGTAGCATTCATTCGCTTACCTGAGATCCTGTATCTCCTTCTCCACCAAATTACAAAAACAACAAAAGAATAATAACCGTGGAAGCTATAGGTACGATGACAGCAACAACGGAAACTTCTGGCTCCTGACCTTATCTGTTATAGTGCCATAGTTTGTGAGTTACTCATTCACAGAATAAACTGGGAAATAGCAAAAACTGAACAAAATCATGCGTGCATGTATGGTTCTTCCTTTTTCATTATCTACTCAACAGTTACATAGTTACAGTGGCCGACAGTTACGTGTACAGTAATTTACTCCATGTCCTATCACAAAATAATTTTTGATTGATCATAGCTTCGAGTTTCTATCACGATTTTGGTTGTTGTTAATCATTTTTTTCTGTGATCGTACAAATATAATCCCTGTGACTGAAAGTTACCGGACAAGGTCTGCAAAACATGATGGAAAAACCAGATATGTAGTTGTTAGCTGTATATACCTAATTCAGATTTTGCCAGCCTCAGGTAGAGATCCTGCCCTTTGTCAACGTACCGAAGATCGACGGTGCCATCCGTCCAAATGATGCAGCCACTGCCACCACCTCCTCCTCGGATGTCCGCGGCGGCGTAGGCCAAGCACGAACAGTTGGCGAGGCACATCGCCCTGCACTCCACCAAAGTGATGCCCGTGTCCACCGACGCGTTGTGCGTGTCGGGAAGCTTCACTCCTGCACCACCACGAACCCGTCCGTCGTCGTTGTCCCATTGCCACAGTCCAGCGCCACGTTTCGCCGGCATCCCCCCGAGGTCTCCCTCATGGACCATGCCGACGGCGACACGGGGCTGAACCCCTTTAGGCAGCTGCAGAACGCTGCCGCCACCGCATTGGCGTCGCACAGACCGAATGCGCCGCACTTGGCGTAGGCGTCGCAGGTGTCCCTCGGCCCCCGGAAGAAGGTCTCCCATGACCGGCTGCTTGCGACCCACACCAGGCGCTCGACCACGCCGGTGTAATTCACCACGACGCGAGTCAAGGGCGCGCCGGCTTTGGCAGTGTACATGTATGTTATCTCCCCTGGGCTGGCCGTCACCTGCAACGGGAACTGGCTCGCGTATGACGACGCCTCCGGGACGCCGTTGAAGAACAGGCCGTTCCACGGCCCCGTGCGGTACCTCTTGACGTTTCCTTGCCACAGGATAACCTCCGGTAACCCATTCCTGTCCAGCGTGCGGCGGTAGTCCCCCGGAGACGGGTCATCGGCCGAACGCCACGACGTGAGGAACCACTCGCCCCCGGTCCATAGGTTCTTGCCCAACTTCATGTCGGGCAGCAAGGTGTCCGACGGGTGGTCGAACGACTGCCATAGGATGGTTCTGCTGCTTTGGTCGCTCACAACCAGGTTGCCGTTGTCATCAAGTCGCGCCTCGACAGAAGAGGTGTTGGGGGAGTTGGACGACCATGCGACCTGGCCGGAGCCATCGAGCAGGAGTAGGCTCCCCGTGGGCCGACCACCAGCACGCCGGAAGCGTCGTTGAGAGGGCGGTCACGGTTGGCCACCCAGCAGACGGCGTCGCTGGATACGGAGAACCATATCCCGAGGTATCTCTGGTTGACGCCCCGGGGAGAAGAACCCCAAGGTAAACGTGCCACTGGCCGAGACAAGCGTGTCCCCGTCAGTGATGTTACGGCCCTTGGACAGCATGCCGGTGGCGGCGGAGGCTGTGGGAAAAAGGAGTAAGAATGAGAAGAGGAGAAGATGGCTGCTGGTGTCTGCCATCGCCAGGGAATTGGGGTGCTTCTTGTTCGTGCACCACTGATATATATGATCCACCGTACCTGCGAAGGGCTGGTACATACAGGAGTACGTACGTTCTTACAAGAACTAGAGGGTGAGTCAACGGTTTGAATGGAACAACATTTTCGGTTATTTATTTATCATCAAAGTCAAATCTTCCAAGAAGTTGAAAGCTTGCAACTGCGCATACAATATGCACCCCTGCAGTCTTTGTCTATTTGGCTGCCAGTCAGGGAACGTAAATGACAAGGTCCATGATCCTGCGGGTTCACTAAAAGTTTCAAGATCGTAAACATTGCTGCCACGTCAACTGCCCGCCGGAGGACGCATCCCGATGCAAATCAAGTTTTTTTTTCATGCACCGACGTTTTTTTTTCCTTGGCGAGGGCATGCACACTTGTTTGACTTACTATCTTGCGATTTGCGTGTTCATTCAGATAAGATGCAGCAGATGTAGGGTTGAAGGAAGCAGGAGTGTGACTGTATGAGTGTAGGACTTGTAGAGATCATGTGGTTTGGTCTTACATATGGTGATAAACAATTGGTATCGTTATCAAAGAGTTTGTAGAGTTAGCTCTTTGTTTTGCAAAAGTTGGCATGATGTTAGGAGACCAGCGGTCTGGCCGGCCATGACCGGCGGTGCAGGCTTGGAGTAAATGGACACCAAACACTTGCGTGGGAGTGTTTGGGGATGTGTTTGCACTAGATGTCATTGAAAATAAAAACTCGACGCGAAACTAGATAGAGTTTAACTGAAAAGTCCAGAAATAGGTGTTTTCTGGTTATGGGAAGAGGTATGACCAGCCACACCATGGCGGTCATACCACTAGTGGTCATACCGGTGCCCTGTTACTGGTGGACGCGGTCAGACTGACCTGGTGGCGGCGGTCAGACCGACCGGGGCGATTTTAGTGCACAATGAGCTGTGTTCTACGCTAAAATTTGGGAATTGACCTACGGTCATGGAATTGTTGCATATATATTGCATAATGCATGTGTTTGGCTAACGTGGGTCAAGTTGCAAAGAACGTGTGTCCGGAATCGATTTATTGGTTTATTGTTGTGAAGGAAAGTTTGGAGTCAACTACGATCAACGCCAAGAATGATCGGGACTTGGTTTGGCAAGGATGCCGGGTGAAATGGTTGGTCTCAAGCAAGGCGCAAGATGGACAAGGATGGGAAGTTTGGTGCAACGTGTTGAATCAAGTGGCTTGAGCAGATGCAAGTGTTGAGGCGGTCCGGTGGGAGCTAGATGAGAGATACTTGCTGAATGATGGAAAGATTTTGGATTTAGATGAATTTTGAAATAAAAAAACAAATAATTTGAATTTAAAATAAGGGAGAACAAGCTAGTTTGACCCGAGAGAAATTCTGGAATTCTGACAGGTGGGCCCAGTTGGATTTTTATTTTTATTTCATTTTTCTTAACAAAATCCAGTCGGGGTCCAACCGGATTTTTAATTTATTTTTGAATTATTCTTAACGAAAAGGCTTTGTGGCTATCAGGTGGGGTCCACTAGGGTTTTAACTTCTTTTCTATTTTTTTTGGAAAACCTGGGAGACTAATAGGTGGGACTGCGGTCCACATGGACTCGGTCCACCCGACGGTGCACGGAGCCAAGGGGCCCACATGTCAGCGGCTTGGTCTATGGACTAAGTCTACGCACAAGTAAAGTGAAGGTGGGGCCCGCATGTCATCTAGACATTACCTATTTAATTAATGTCATCCACATGTCAGCACCACCGTTGTTGTCTCCGTAACAGAGGAGAGAACAGAGGCGCCATTGTTGGCTCTTGGGCAAGCTCGGAGCCAGCGGAGGGGACTTCGGCAACCACCTGTGGCTGACAAAATGGAACGTGGTGTCTATGTCAACTCTAATAGTTGCGGTAGTGTGACAGGAGATGGATCGAGGCGGTGGCGCGACAAAAAGGTCATTGGCGATGGTACTATCTTTAGGGGCAACTACCCAACGTGGCTAAAAACTAGAAATTAAAGCCTAGACTAACATCTACTAACTACAATCATACTAAACATGCGCTCGGTGCTCAAAATGTTGTGGTGCACGAGTTCTTCCACGGCGGCCTACGGCGGCGCAATGAGGTTGGGCAGTGCGGCTATGCTACGACCATCTATGAGCTTCATTGACTAGACTAGATGCTTTGCGAGATGATGAAGGCTATGAGAACGAAAGGGCTCACCTTGAAACCAAGAGAAGAAGGAGATCGGGTGCGGTAGTAGTGTTGGATGCTCTGAGCCAGTGATAGGGATGAAGGCTTATCGCCGTGCCTGGTGCACAGAACAGAAAAAGGAGGCACACATTAGAGAGAGGAGGTTAATGCGACCAAGATGCACAAGACGATGAAGACGAAGACTAGCCGCCGGAATCCAACGGTGAAGCTGGCGGCTAGATTTGGGGAAGAAGGCAAGTTCTTGACCACTCGAGGCAGAGAAGAGGCGAAAGTTGGGAAATAAGCAGCGGGGAGGTTGGTGAGCATGGTGACGCACTCGACCGGGGCTTAAATAGCGAGGAGAGGTGGCGAGACGAACGCGACGTCACACGAAGAACGGGGCATGCTTGTGAGGTGACATGGTCACAGTGGTGTGAGAGAAAGAAAGAGGCTCGAGGCGTAAGGCCTGACGCTGCTCTGGTGCATGCGGCTAGAGCATACGGCCCAACGGGTGATGAGCACGTGGGGAAGATAAATAATAATCCCTAGGTGGCTGATAGGTGGGGCCAAAGCCCACATGTCAGCAAGTGTGGGTGAGGGAGTGGGCTACTAGGCGGCTACCGCACGGATGAGCCTGGTTGACTGGGCCGTGAGGAATGAGGGAGCGGACGAAGGCTGGTGTGCGGCTGGGCCAGGGTAGAGGGGAAGGGTTGGACCAGCGGGGAAGATTTGGCACAAGGGTAGAGAGAGAGAGAGGGAAAAATATTTGAATATTTGTTTTGGATTTTTCCATAACTTGTAGAATTTTATAATTTCAATTTGTAGCAAGGAATTTGATTTATTTTTCTGAAATGCAAGTCAAGCTTTTGGAATTTCTCAAAATGCAGCAAAAGTTTTTAAAATCTAAGAAATTTATGGAAGTTTCAAATAATTCAAAATTTGGACTGTCACATGTCCTCACCAAACCCTTAGATCCTACTAGGGTTGCCTTCTTGAGGAATGAATTGGGGGTAGTTTACCTTTTATGGGCTAGTTTGAGGGGAAGTTGATTCGCTTTGATCTTTCTTTGGCTTTTATTTCCTTTTCTCTTGCATCTCATGCATTGTAAGATATTGCATTCATGAAATTGAAAAATAAAAAATAGAGCATTATAAGATAGCTTTGTTGCTTCAACTTATAGTTTCATAAAGCTTTGCTTATTACCCTTGTTGATGTTGCTAGCTTTTTATTAATGCCGTGCTATAGCTTGTATGCTTGTTTAACATGATTAATTTTCTTAGCTATTTGTTGATGCTTTGGCATGTGACCTAGAGCTAGAATGTCTAGGCTTAACCTAAAATCATCAAGTGATATCTAAATTCAACATGTGGTATGAATCGAGCTAGACTTTTATGTCTTTTGAAATCTTGAACATGCCAGCTGATTACAACTTAGAATTACTTAGCTTGTCTTAATCTGTCTTGAACTTAGAAGTGATTAGAAGTAAACATTGGACAGTTCAATACTTTTGCTCAATTTTAGTGCTTTAACTGAAAATGCTTTGATATCATCATAATAGTTCACAGCTGGACAATAGTTTGTTACACCTAGAGCAATCATTAATATACCTTGTGCTAATGATATTTTATGCTAAGCATATCATTCATATGTGATATCATTATCGAAAATGGTTTGTTACATGTTTAGAGTACTCTTAGTTCGACAGTGGTTTGTTACACCACAAGAGAGCATTTTCATGCTAAAATCGCAATACAAATGAAATTAAGCAAGTTGATTCAAGTTGTAGGCCTGATAATCCTTCTAGTAGTCAATGTTTGTTTCATTATCTTTGATTATAAGCTTGATGTGGCATGGTTCATAATTTTCCACTCTAAAATTATGCTCAATTCAGTTTATCATCAAGTGATTTCAGTTTATTCACTAGACTATATGACTCTTGGATAGATGTCTTGATACTAATATGTAGCTTGTTACTCATAATTGTAACATCCCAAATTTTCAATTTTTGGTTAAAAATAAAATTTAATTATTTTCTTGAATTTTCTAAATTTTAAAAAGGCTTTCCCTATTTATTTTAAAGTCAAAATAATTTATTTACAAAATTAAATACCAATGTTAAGTTGGAGATATTTTATGTAAGTCCAAAATGTCTCTGGGAATTTCTGTGAATTTTTTTTCATATTTTTTGACTTTATTTACTATTTTCTAAAAGCTAATTTGAATTAACACAATTCCTGATATTAATAAATCAAAGAAAATCTGGAAATTCCTTTTGGGCCAGATCTCTCCGGCCCATTTCTATTTTTTGCGTGTCCAGCCCAACCCGGCCTTCCTCTCTCCTCCCCACTGACATGCGGGTCCCGCATGTCAGTCCGCACTCATTCTCTCTTTTTCTTTTCTCGCCGACACGTGGGACCCAGTCGTCAATCTCTCTCTCTTACCGGTAGACCCCGCCTATCAGCCCTTCTCCTTCCTTCGTCTTTCTTCTTCCTCGCGTAGGCCCGCCATTGTTGCCGCTCGGAGTTTGTGAAATCTGGCCGTAACGGCCCACTTATCTTGCACTCGTGCCACAAATCCTTACCACTATCCTATGCCATGTCCGTTTCGGCATTTGTTCCGCTCGTACCGCCACTGGACTCCTTATCTCACTGTCGTTTCCGAAACAACCTCCGCGTCCCCTACGCCGATTTGGTGACGCCCTTGCCCCGTAAAAGGATGCCCCGGGATCGCCTCCACCTCCTCATCTTAGCACCGCAGACCACACCGCCCCAATCCACCTTAGATCGCCAGAATTTGTCTTTGAAGCTTGCCGGCCGCAAACCCTAGCACCACCAAATTCATCGCCGTCAGCAACGCTTCATCGCCATCTTCTACACCATCATCTTCGCTGTGCTGGGTTCTACCCCAGGCGCACATCAACGTCGCTGAAGCTACGCCAGAGCAACCTTGTCGTCATGATCCGAACGTCGTCGCCGCTTTCTTCCTCATCGCCGACAACCTCGTCACACTCTCGAGGCGCGTAGGTAAGCATCATGTTCGCCTTGTAACGCTATCTCGTTTAAGTACCCTCGCCGCCGTTTGTCGGAACCCTAGGGTTCTGAGTGCCACCGTCGTCGAGTGTGACATGGCCGCCCACGTGGCAGCCACCTGGCCGCCACGCAACCGTTTTTTTGCACTCTGTACTTGTTTATGCTTAACTCTTGGTATTATGTCTTCTTATTTGGTTGGCCTTTGGAGATAATACTCATTTGTTACTGAGTGGCCAAATTGTAGCATCCCGTTTTCAGTTCTAAAGCAGTAACTTCAGTTTGCCTTTGAGTTCAAAAAGTTCTTGTTAATTTCGGTTCCAAATTTGGTCTGATTTCAAATTTTAGTGTCAATTCAGAACTTCAATTCCTCTTTCCCCGTTGGCTCAGCCCAACCCCCTTGCTACCCTGCCGCTCCAACGCCCAGCACACGCACTCCTGACACGCTCTGCGCCTGACACCAGCACCTGCCCCGCCTCACCTGCCCCCCGATGCCCATGCCGCTTCGGACGTCCACTGGCATCCCGTATGCACCCATGCCTCGCTTGCAGTGCCCCTGTCGAGTCACCAGCGCCACGCCCATCCCGTGCACCCGCCGCTCCCGCCGGCGCTCTGTCCCCTCCAACGGCTCCTCTCGCCCTCTCCTTCGGCAACAAGAGCCCGGGACCTCCCCTTGTCATCCCCCACTTCGCCTCCCTCCTTTTGGGTAAGTGTCCCCAAAGAATCGCTTGGATTGGTGTTCTTCTCCCCTCCGGCCAAGTCCCCCTTTTCGGCGACATTCGAGCTCCTCACAGCCCCAGCCCATCACCACCTCCTGGAGCACCGCATCAGCAACCCCTTGCTTCCCCGCCAGCCGACCAAGGCCCCCCGCCGCCGCAATCCGCCCCGGCAGCCTCCCCCGCCTCCGCAGACCGTTTGGTAAGGTCCCTCGCACCTCCCCCGTGCCCATGCTCCCCTCCCCTTCCCCTCTCCTCCCTCCGGCCACCATCGCCGCCGTCTGGCCCTATGCCCGTTTGCTCCAGACGCCGCTGCCTTCTGCTCAGTGCCGCCCCAGCGGCAGCGCCGCCTCCCGTGGCCTTCTCCTCTCCCCAGCATCCTATTTTTCCTGTCTTCGCCGCCCCTCCGACCGCCGCTCGCTGCCGGCAGGCCCGCTCCCGTGCGCTCCCCCTGGCTTCCATGTTTGGCTGAGTCCCCTGTTTTGCTTGTGTGCTACTCTTTATCCCTCTCTCATTCCCTCAATGGCCAGTGGGCCCCAGCCTTTAGGGGTTAATGGATACAGTAGTCTATTAGCTCACCTTCTTTTTTGACAATCTTGCAAAACTCTTGTGATGACTTTCAAATATTATGTGAGAATCTCACTGTAAATAATGGTTATTGAATTGTTAAGATTAAGTTAAATGTTTTTGCACTAGTAGTTAAAAAGCTGTGAGATACAAGAACTTAACTTACAAATTTCTAGAAATGGAACTTAAAGCTATTTAAGGATAATGTTGACGATCTCAATATCTTGCTCTAAAAAATTGAACTTTAATTGCAAAGCCTATCAAATATTCTTTGGTTCCAATGATAACCATCGCATCCTTATCCCCCAATCCAAAGTTATCAATGTTAGTTAAAAATAATTAGTGTAAAAATAAGCCCAACAAAAATATCTAGTATCATCTATATATCCCAAAAATTGTGAAGGCGTTTAAAATGGTGATTTAATAATTAAGGAAAAAGAATCATTTGAGTCTTAAGTCTCTAATATTCATCTCAATCATAACATATGTATGGGTGTATGCTCGACCTTGTGTAAGTGTCAAATAAGTTGAAGATAAAGTATTTGACCAATATGCCTTACCATCTAATTTGAATATGCAAACTTAAATTAGAACTCTTGCTAAAATTATAACATTGCCCAATATCAGTCATCCTATCTTTATTTCTGGATTTAAATCACCAGTGGTAATTAATAATATTAAATATACCAACAATTCAAGGCACAACCTTAAGAAAGAACCCTGGTAAGATTGGACTCCAACTTTAACTCGACAATTTAAAATCATACTCTTCATATGTTAAACTCGCACCCTAATCTCTAATGTTTAATGCTCATCAAATAATGCCCAGTGTCCCTTCAGACTCATATCATCGTAAGTCTAACGCAACTCATGGAACTTTATTAATAAATATCCGATAATTAAAAGAAGCTCTTGAATCTAAAGATCGAGCTATGACCTTCCCCGATCGGCGATATCTTGCCATCATCCAATCCGAAGTGGAATATTCCTGCAAATGTTCCTTCCGCATCAATCCACCCTTGCTTTCCCTCCTGGCAGAGTTACTCCACCGTTTTCCCCTTTCGCTCAAATATCGTTTGACTTTGTCAAACATCCTCCATTTGCTAAATCTTCTCTCATTTACCAATCTTAGCAACACTTAATTAAGCTCAATTGAATTTATTTGGTCTTTTGAAGTTCTTTGGATCTATTTGGTTTCTCGATCAGTTATTGTGTAATTAGAAGTTGGAGTCCCGAAGAAACAACAACTCGAGCGGGATCAAGATTCGGATAAAGACGAAGACCAAGAATTCAAGACTACTGGCTGAGAAGGCTTTGAGTAAGATCAAAGCTGCGGTAAATAGACCCAGGCGAGTCAATACTTTGATTATTTTGAGTCTACATTTTATGCAAATTACATTTTAAAAAAAATATGAAATTGCATGCTTTAATTCTTTATGTAAATGTATGTTAACTCTTAAGGTAGTTAAATGCCAACTTGTTAACTAAATATTATTATGCCATCCTTGACAATTGAATCCTTTAATCCTTGTCACCCCAGTAACTATGTGGTAAATACTAGTTATAGGTTGTACTTAAGCGACATGCTAGTCTTGCTTAAGTACCGGGACATTAAATACCCTAATCATCATCTTTTAAACATGAAAGTGGTCTTGGATAGTCATTGTGGGTAAATGACTGCAATGGTTGAGTTAATGTATTTTGCTCCTCAAAAACCCGAAATAACTTGTTGTTACTATATGAGCAGATGGTAAGGTGGATGGTATGTTGATGGGTACTAATGCAGTCCAAAGAATATTGGTATGTGGAGTGAATCGCCCAGATAACCCTAAAGACTTAATCTTGTTATGACCTTTCATGTAAAACAAGTACAACCACAAGTCTGTAAAGTACAATCTGGCTTAGTAAAATTGTCAAACCCTGAAAACCATCTCACTGGAGGGGCATGGGATAGTGCAAGCTTGGGATACATTCCGACTTGAATGGGACACAGATGCAAGGTGAAGTTGCCAGTCGCTGAAGTGTAGCTCTACTACGCCAGTCGCTGAGGTGAACATCCCGCAAAACTTATAGGTGCAACCCATATGGGTGAGATGACGAGAAGGGCGAGATAATTTGAAAGGTTATTGTGATGATCTCTCAACTACATGACCAAGGAATCATGTGGGGCAACGAGTTGATTGTCTCTTATGGGTAAAGTGTACAATCTCTGCAGAGTTATAAAATGTTTAAACAGTCGTGCCTACGGTTAAAGACGGACATGTGAACTTACTAGAGTTAGTTCTATTTCAAAAACTTTTGTGGGCGGGATGAAAATGTGGCGGGCTCACCTAGCCCTGAGTTTGGTTTTTGCCTGGGTCGTCGTACCCAGTGAGGTTAATAAGTGGGGATAGCCCCCAAATTAAAAGAAGCATAAGGTAGAGTTTCCGATAGAGGGAACCTCTATTGTTATTAAATATTGCACAATTACTTTCTTAAATAAACTGCAATTTGGTTAAAATACTAAGTGATAGGAATTTGTAATTATAATAATTGAAAATATTGCTTTTAGCAAATAAAAGAACCTGATTCATCCTTGTTAAGCCTTGCATGTATATTGGCTCGTGAGCACGGAAGTTGTGCTCACTCTCGCTCTCCTCAAAAACCCACAGAAGCTGTGAACCAAGAACACTATGCATATTTCGAGGATCCAGATGTTGATGGCCAAGAGCTAGGTCGCGAACCCCAGTTGGCTGCCTGTGGGTGTGTCCTGAGGGTCCCACCTGTATGAAGTTTTCCCTTTTCCGCTGTTGCTTCTTATTGATTTCGGCCTGATCGGCCCATGAGTAAGTCCACTATTATATTATGCTTTCGCATGGTACGTTTTTTATATTTAGTAATGTAACTGTGAGCACTACCTACTGATCCAGGGAATAGTGCAGTGAAATCACAGAGGATTCTGGATTGCAAAATCCGGGTCTGACACAAATTAATATAAGCATGCACATGCTATTTTGAAATAAGACTATATGCTTTAAATGGTAAAGTGAAATTTGCCATATTATGTTAGTAAATGATATTTACTGGTCCATCTATATTGTAAATGTCCTGGAAGTTGAATAAACTACCCGTTGTTTGCTGTCTAATAATGCAAAATGTCAAATTGTCTTATTCTGGTATATTTTACTTGTAGTATGTAAGTAAATCACTCATGAATTTCAATCTTGATTTTGTTGTGGGATGTCTTGCTTGTTTCCACATGTAAGTGGCTTATTGTTCAGTACTTCATTCGGTCACACGTCTACCGCACTGGCTGAGGACTTGGGCAAATTTGCAGAAACCGGTCCAGAATAAGTCTATGCTAGCCGAAAGCGATAGGCATAGGTAGTGGCAAAGAAAATTTTAAGTATTCATGCGTAGCGGTTTAGTCACCGGATTTATAATGATTGAGTTTAATTTTCAGTCATCGTTTGTTTGTAAGGCTTTAAGCCACTTTTAACAGTTTTAGTTACCTTGGTGTTTTAAACACTTTAATAAATTGAGCTGTGTGCATCCTTAATGCAGAAGCCGAGAGAGTTATTCTCTTCCATTATCTAAAAAAACAGGAGTTTTAAGGTGTTGATAGATTCTAATCCTTTACTTTGTTGAAATTCTGTAGAATATGCTTAATAGAAGCTTTTGATTTAGTGGCAGAGTAAGAATTTCATTTTGGTTCTAGCGGAGATGCATATTGTTTTCTTCCAGGCCTAATTTCTCTCTGCTTTGCAACTAAAGATTCGTTACATGATATCGTTGCCTCACTCAGGTTCAGGTGACAAAACTGTCAAGTACTGGGATTTGGAGACCTTTGAGTTGATTAGTTCTACTGGACCTGAGGTATATTAAATATCTTGGCTTTTGTTGTGAAGATTATCCACCCTATTCAGATCAAGCTTTGGCATGCGTTTTATTGTAATGGGGAGGATGTACTTCAAATTTGATGGCATTGACTTCTGAACCACAATGTAGGAGAATGAATACTGGAAATTTATTGTGTAGTGCAACAAGTAATATCTGAAAGAACAAGCATTGGTAAAAACATTTGGAGGCCTCTTTTGTGTGTTCAAAGGAAAATAAAACTAAACCGCACACCACATAGCGCTCATGACATCATTCATTATCTTTTTAACTTTTATGATTTTTTTTTTCGCGAGGGAAAGAGAGATTTTATTAATTAAATGAGGAAGGCATTACAATCGTAGAGTACCAAGTGCTCAATACAACAAGGAACTCCCGCTAACCAAACAGCACTACTGTTGTCGCGAACGGCATACTGTGCTTGCTCATGTGCTATCCTATTCCGATCTCTCTTTGCCTTACAATTTTTACCTCGCCCAAACAGACCAATAGGTCTTTAGAGTCCTGGATCAATATTTGATGCACCCAATTGCATTGCGGTATGTTGCGGTCAGCAGCATGCTGCCTTTAGCTCTACAAAATAGACTACTTGTAGGCTGTTCACAGTTATATATATCTGTAGATGGAATCTGTATTAACCTTAATTCTATGTTATAATTGGTTATGGCACAATAAGGATTTTGACAACAATCAAGACACGACCAGTGCTTTATGTGCTCTGTAAGGTGAGAGTGCCGTATATGGATGACAACTGCTAGCACAGGCTGACAGAAGAAGTTGATATAAAATTAGGCATATAACTATGTAATAATCCTTATATCATTGCAAGGTAAATACCAGCGCCGAGCGGGCGTCGGCTTGATTGGACGAGAGACAGAAGACTTTAGATGAGAGACTAGAGTTTAATTCTTCCCCGTTGCTTAATTTCTAATGATGAGTCGGCCCCCTAACAAATCTGGCTAACCAACTAGCTTAGAGAAAAGATTGACTTGAACCTAATAACAACTATATAAGATAATGCTGCGGGACTTGGACGCGGCCTGCTAGCTACGTGTGCGCATGCTGCTGCCAGCTGATGGTGCACATAACAACTAGTTAACTAATTAACAAACGACTAACTGATTAACTAATGACGCGGCTGCCAAGTGCTGCCGCTAGCCTCCTGATCCTGCGGCTGTTGCTGCTGTGCGTTGCTGGTCCATGGGCCCGTATGGCCGGCCGGCCGGCCGTAGCCTTGTGCACATAGCAGACTACATAGCCAGCTGAAACATACGCTTTCTTTTGTTTTCAGTGGTTTATTTTCTTCACCTTTTGTAATGCAACACCATGTAAACATTATTTCGTCAATGAGTGGCATTACTAGGGGTCTCCCCTCCCGTCTCACCAAAATAAAAAAGGCTGGAGAGAAACTAATATCACCTTAATTGACGCTATATTTTCTCCACTTATTGCTTAAAGTGGGTGTGATCCATGCAGAAGCTAAGTACGAAGGCTCATATATGAAAGTACAGTTCAGTCCAAAATAATCATTTATTAGATTCATTTTAATTACTTGCTGATGTTTCTATCAGACGACAGGGGTTCGATCCAAGACATTCAATCCTGATGGAAGATCTTTGTTACGTGGGTTGCACGAAAGCATCAAGGTAGTGCTATTAAATTCTCATGTGATGACATCACAACAGACCTCTTGTTCTCCATATCTTCCAGAGTTAAATCTCTCTTACTTTTGTAAAAGTTGGTCAGCTGTCAAGAAACATGCGGTCTGACCGGCCATGTCGGTCGGTTAGTTAGACCAACGGTGTAGGATTGGGGTACATAGACATCAAACACTTGTGTGTGAATGTTTGGGGATGCGTTTGCATTAGGTGTTATTGAAACTGAAAAGTAGACACGAAACTAGATAGAGTTTGACTGAAAAGTATAGAGAGAGGTGTTTTCTGGTTGTGGTTACCGGTGGGCACAGTCAGATCGCCCTAGTGGCGGTAGTTAGACTGGCCGTGGCAATTTCAGTGTACAATTAGTTGTGTTGTGAGCTGAAATTTGGGAATTGACCTAGGGTCGTGGTGGTTGTGGAATTGTTGCATATGTGTTGCATGATGTATGTTTCGGCTAATGTGGGTCAAGTTGTGAAAAACTTATGTGCAGAATCGATTTCTTAGTCTATTGTTGTGCAGAGAAGGTTAGAGTCAACTATGAGCAACGACGAGGATGATCGAAACTTGGTTTGATGAAATCAAGGTCTAGAATGACAAGGATGTCGTGTGAAGTGGCTGGTCTCAAGCAATGCGCAAGATGGACAAGGACGAGGAGTTTCGTGCAATGAGTTGTATCAAGTGGCTTGAGTCGGTGCAAGTGTTAAGGTAGTCCGATGGGAACCGGATGGGAGAGACTTGCCAGCATGAGGAAAGCTATTGGTGAACCTGTGCGTGGCGAAGCATGGAATTGATTTACAATATTGAACTCGGTCAAGGATGGAAGGACCGAGAAAGAGTATTTTGGTATCTTCACCAAAATACCGAGTTGGTGAACTTGGAGAAACCGTAGCACATGACGGCTCAAGGGAAAAGAGGTTTAGATCATGAGGAGAAGATCACGAAGTGGCGGATTCGGGAGCGCTGAATCGTCATATGCTTTGATAAGTGTGCGTGTGTAACATCCCAAAGTGCTATTACCAAAATAAAATAAATAAAAGTTATTGTTTAATTGGATTTTCTAAAATTTGGAAGAGTTTGATTGCCTTATTTGAATTTCTGAAGTTTTAAAAGTCAAAAATTTAAAATTTATTTGAAGTTCTTGAAGTTTCAGTTGGTTTGATCTGAAAAATAAAATTTAATTAATCTCTAGAATTTTCTGAGTTTTTAAAAGCTTTTTTCTAAATATTTCAAAGCCAAAATAATTTATTTTCAAAAATTATAGCCAACTTTAAGTTGGAACTATTTTATTTAAGTCCAAAATAACTCAGGGAATTTCTGTGAATTTTCCTAGAATTTTTGGATTTAATTTGCTATTTTCTAAAGCCAAAACGAATTAATCAGATTATTTAAATTGCAAAAACATTTGAAAATCCCAAAACCTGTTGTGGGCCGTATCTCCCCGCGCCTGGCCCATTCGGCCCGCTCCACCCTAGCCCAGCCACCCGCTTTCCCATCCACCCCACCGTGCGATTTGGATCGGACGGTGAGCAAACCTCCACGCCACCACCTCCTCTTCACCGCCAGATCAAGATCGGGCGGCCCGCACCATCTCTTTTCCCCGCACCGTCGGATCAAAGATTAACGGTCGATCTTGTTTTGTGTTCGGAACAGCCCGAACGTTCAATCATTTTGGACCGTCGATTTAAAATCGGATGGCCACCGCTTGCTCGCCGCTTTCAGCACCGGCGCCACGCGGTGGTGCGTGCCTTCTTCTCCCCCACATCCTTCTTCCTCGCACGAGAACCCGCAGCGGCCGCCATTTTTGTCGCACGAGAGCTCCATCAGCTCCCCAAATCCCACCCCATTCTTCGTGCCCGCGCACGCATTAAAATGCCCTCGTCTCGCCGCCCCATCTCCGGTCATTTGCCCCTCAATCACGCCCGAAACCGTCGGGATTTCGCCAACGGCCGCCGCCGATTTCGCCGCGCGATCACCCCTTCCCGGCCTCCTCCGCCCCTATAAAAGGAGGCATGGTGCGCCCCTAGTTCTCCTCATCTCATTCCCGCCCCTCTCGTAGCCTCTCCCTTCCTCTAGTGGCCGGATTTTGGAGTTCCTCTCCGCAACCCGAAAGACAGTTCTTCACCCATTCCGGTGACCACAAGGGCTCATCGTCGACCGCGACCACCGCATCGGCACCGCCACGCCACACTCTACCTCGTGCGCACCACCATTTTCCCCGAAGATAGTCGGAGCCCCTATCTCATCGGAGACCGAGCAGCGTCGCCGCCAAAAGTCATCGCCGGTGGCCAAAACGCCGCAACCGCTAGCTTCTAAGGTGAGCCCTAGAATCAGTAAGCAAATCTCTTGCTTTTGACACCCTTCGCACCCCTCGCCGTGGCGTAGAACGCCGGCGAGCCCGGCACCGAGCGCCTCCCCTCGTCGGTCCTACGTGGCATGGCCACGTGTGTGCCACGGTGGCGCCACCTAAGCCCAAAATGCTATTTGAATTTGGGGCAAAAGATATGAGCTCTGGAAGATTCAAATCACATGGAATAATAGAATTATGATTTTTCTGGATTATTGGAATTATTTTTCTAAAGGAAAATCAATATATTGCGCAAGGATGACGTCATCGGCTGGGAAATCCGAATTTTGGCCGATTTATTTTCCAACAGAAAAGAAAATAGGTCACTGACATGTGGGCCCTTAGTCAATGGACTAGGTCCACGGTGCAGTCAACGTCCATGGTGGACGCGGTCTACAAAACAATGCACGGGGTTGATGCTCGCGGCGTCTCGAGGTGGCGCGCGTTGGCAGCCACGTCACTACCACCTCGGCGGGGGTGCTGAGATGGCGCACACGTGGCGGCGCCACGTCAACGAGGCCGACGGCGTCCTCGGCCGTGAGCTCGCCGGCGAACGGCGGCGTGGCGATGGAAGTGAATGATACCCATAGAGAGAGGGGGTAACGGGGAGTGCAGTGCTCACCAAAACAACGGCGGAACGCGTGGTTTTGACCACCGGCGATGAGGTTTGGCGGTGGTGAAGTTTGGCCTCCGATGAAGTTGGGGCTCCGGGGGTCTTCGGGCTGAGAGAGAGGGCGCACGGGGACGGCGAGGTCGCAGCGATGCCAGGGGTAGGGACGACGGGACCGGAGGGGGCTTGATGTCGCCGGAATCGGAGGAGCAAGAGCTCGTGGCCGGCGGCGGGGAAATGCGAAATCCGACCAAAAGAGAGCGAGGGAGGAGGTGTGGTGGTGAGTCCGGGCGAGGAGAGGAGGCGCACCGAGGCGTGCTTTATAGGAGGAGGGGCATGGAGGAGGGAGATCGTGTGCGGGGCGGCGGTTGCGGCATGGCGGCCGGTTAGGCGTGACGAACCGGCGCGAAGAGAGAGGGAGAAGGTGGGGAATGGAGGCGGTGGAGGGTGCCGGGTCGTGCGCACGTCGCGCGGGAGACGCGGGGCGTTGGGAGGCGGCGGTTGACGGAGCTCTAGCGGGCAGAAATGGCGGAGGCGTGCGGGGAAGAAGGGGAGGAGGAAGAAGGCTCGGGCGGGCCCACGCGGCAGTGGCGAGGAGGTGACTGGCGGGTGGGGCCGGGGAGAGAGAGAGGGCGGGCGGACTGGAGTGGGCCGAAAGCGTGGAAGGAGGAAATGGGCCGAGTAGGTTTTGGCCCAAAGGAAATTTGCTAATTTTTAATTAATTTCCTAATTTAAATAATGCTAGTAATTCTTTTGGGCTTTAGAAAATAGCAAATTAAATTCAAAAATTAAGAGAAAATTCACAGAAATTCCCTGAGTTATATTGGACTTAATAAAATTATTTTCAACTTAAAATTGGCTTTCAATTTTGCAAATAAATTATTTTGGCTTTTAAAAAATACTTTGGAAAAAGCTTTAAAATCCAGAAAATTCCAGAAATTAATCTAACTTTTATTTTTTAATTTAAATACAATAAAACTTCAAGAACTTCAAATAAATTTTACTTTTGACTTTTAAAATTTCAGAAATTCAAATAAAGCAATGAAACTCTATCAAATTCAGAAAATCCAATAAAACAATAATTTTTTATTTATTTTATTTTGGTAACAGCACTTTGGGATGTTACACAAGCCTAGGAAACTCTAATTTGAGATTTGGGGGTAAGTGGAGATAGTAGAGGTGGCTAGGGTTTGAGAGATGTGTTGAGAGAAAATTTGTGTGAATTGAGTGCTCATTAGTGAGCTTTTTCCCTATGTTGGAGTGGTTGTAAACCTTCAATTACTCGATATCAATCCAATATATTTCGTGCAGAGATGACTTATCTCTTGTTTTTGCTCTCTTTTTTGAGATTTTAGGTTCTTGTGTTCTAGAGGGTTTGCATTGGTTTTTTTATTGTGATCTAGCTTGCTAGAACATATGAAAGTTGATCTAAAATCATCTTGATCATCTTTAATCCGCAAGCAAGTCTTTGGATCAAGTTTTGGTTTTCACCCGGTTTTGAGCCCTCTTACAGTCAAACAAGAAATTCTTGAAATCTTGGCTATAATTGTCTCAATGTTCGATTGAAATAGGTACCTGACTTTCTTGTTGAGTGGTGTATGAAATCTCAAGTGAATTGGAATTGTAGATCAAAAGTTAGGTCATTTTATGGATCTAAAATCATGTTGATTTTTTTGTCAGATAGATGAGAGGTCAGACCGCCCATTACTTGGTGGTTAGACCGCCCGAGAGGGTTTGTTGGGTAAGCTTCTTGATGTCAGTTCAATTCTCCGGTTGTGATTCGAAGACCTTGATCTTTATAGCTTTATGTAGCTATTGGAGTGAAAAAGAGTTAAAATTCCATCAGGGAAAAAAATAGACTCCTATTCACCCCCTAATCACTAACACGGTCTAAGACCAATAAGAGGACTTGCCTTCCATATAATTCTATCTTTGTTAGTTATAGACTTGTTCACAGGTGACCCGGCTCGAGTCCGACACTGTCTAGGCTGGGCTTGGGATTGGAATTTTGGCCCAAAAGCCCACAAGCCCGAAAGAAGCAACTAAAAAAATGAAAATATATTTTTTAATTCTGGAAACGAATTAAAAATTACTTTTTATTCTGAAAAAATGATTAAAACAATATATTTAAATCAGAAATTCAAATTTTGGGCCGGGCTCAGGCCTGCCCGTTTAAGACCAGAAAGATCAAACCGGAGCAGCTGACTTTCCTATCAACATTATTATAGTGCGGTAACTAGTTTTCTGATGGGATCGTGCAGATATCATTGGGATATGCTCATGATCTTAGGATGATGATACAAGTTACATAGAGTCATTACAATTTACAACTTACAACTATGATCGAAAAGAAAGAAGCATTAACATCCCAAAATCCTAATTCTTGGATTATGTAATATAAATGCATTAGAGAAATTTTACTTGATCATTTTGCATATGAAATATGATATGTTGTATTTGGATTTATGAGTTAAAAGCAAAACTTGAATTACAAACAAAAAGGTACTACAACGGAAATAGATAAAACAAAGTAAATAAATTCCAAAGATATAATTATTTTAGGCATATTATCCCTGTTATAATTCACCTAAGATTTTATATGAAATCTTGTTTAAGAAATTAAATATTCATAAAAGCCCCAAAACAGAAACTTCTACTAATTTTGTAGAAATTCACATAATGTATCAACATCTGAAAAATTTACAAGAGCAACTCAATAAGATCAGAAGCTTACACAAAAAATTTCATTAAATTCTGAAGTCTTTTGACTAGTGGATTAAATCGGCAATAAATCAGAAGAAAATAAAAAAAAATCCTAAACCTAACTCTCTCTCTCTCTCACCTCACTGACCGGTGGCCCCCATCGCAGGGTTCTTCTTCCACCTCGGTGCCGAGTGTCAGCGTGCGTAGCCATGTGAGCTCTCCGCCCCGCCCATGGTTTTCCCTCACCAAATCGATTTTGCCACCGGCCACACCGGCCGCGTCACCTCGCCATCAAGCCACGCCCATACCTGCCCGGTCGAAGCACATGCCTGCCCGTACGCCGCCGAGACATGAGCCTTCTCTTGCCTGAGCCTTCCTCGATAATCTTCGCCTCTTTGCCTGTAAATAGGGCACCCATAGCCTCGTCTCTTCTTTTTCAAGCCAGTGCCACCATCTCCTCATTCCTCTTCCATTCAATCAAGCTCTAGAGCTTAAGGAGCGCGAGCCCTGTTACGATCGTGCACCGCCACCTTCGTCCTCGACACCGTGAAGGGTTTTGTATCACCCTTATCGTGTCATATCATGTTCCATATCACCCTGATGCTATCCCCTCACTCGTTTCCATACTCGATTCACAGGATCGCCCGATTTGGCCCTTCTTCCTCGTCTCCGGCCGGAACACCACCTCAAGCCCCGCCGGCGATTCTCTGCACCTTGGACCAATCGGCTGTACCTGAAGCATCGTCTGGACTTACTGAAGCTCCTCCGACCATTGGACCTCGAGCTTCTTCTCCACGCGCGATCGACCTCGCCACCGCAGCTCACCGTCGACAAACCACCTCTTACCACCTCAGCCCCTCCGTGTCCTTCCGGTATACTCCTGATAGCACGTAGATGCTCTTGTGCGCACTTGTTTGCCGAGAGCCTTGCTTCATTGCCATGTCGCGTTTTGCCGTACGTTCACCGCCGCTCAACGCCGACGCGACGCCACGTCCGGCCATCTCCGGCCACACCATCGGTCCTGGTGGGTGTGGAATAGCACGGAGGTCCCATTTTCGGTACTCTCTAGCCTCACCTCGCCAGCGACCCGCGCGGGCGTGAGCGCCACCACGCGGCACACGATGACGAGCATTGTACCTAGTCATCAGTGTGTCTAATCACCTCCACTAGGACCTAATCAATGTTTTAGTTGTCGGATTAGTACTATTAAGTCACTGACGTGTGGGACCGCTTCATTATTTTAATCAAAACGTTATTTCCTTTTTAGTCTGTGATATGCAGGCCCCACAATCACTTAAGCGCACAGCTCACCGCCTCGTAGACCACGCACTGTGCGCATGTGGTAAAAAACATCCTACGACCACCTGGTCGAAACCTCTTATGACCACATGTAGTCGATGCTCTCTATGACCACATGTAGTCGGAGCTCCCTATGACCACATGTAGTCGGAGCTCCCTACGACCACACGTAGTCGTAGACTCCTTTCGACCACGAGTACTCGAAAACGTGAACAGTACTCGAAAACTGATTTTATCCAACCGAACCAAGATGAAACCTTTATAACTTTTGCTACAAAACTCTGAATTAAATGAAATTTGTCTCTAAATTCATCTAAAATTATAATCTACCTGAATATGTAAAAATATTTAATTTTGGTTACTGCTATTTTTGTTGGATGTTATTTTAATTCATTTTCGGCTCTTTTTAGACGTTGATAATTCGGGTTATTATTACGACGATCAATCCACCATACCTCTAGAACAGCAAGAGCAAGGCAAGCACCCCCTTTGATCATGTTGATCTCAGTATTTTAATTATTGTACTTTGTTTTGCAAATCCTATTATGTATGCGTGTATGTTGTGTATGAAAAATTGCTATTATTGGGAAAATGGTAGTTGTAATCCTACTTGTTGCATTTATCCTTTTGAAATTTGATCCTATACTGTTGTAACCATTAGAATATGGGTTAGACACTATGGATTGTCAATTGGGGATTTTTTAGTGCTATTGTCGCACAAATGCAACTAGATCGATAGATTTTTTGAAAAAAAAATGATAAAAGGACAATATGATAATTTGTGAATATGGGATATTTTGAAAATGGTCCAGAGGTGTTATCTCTGTTATTTTATGAAACTGAAATGAAAACTTTAGTCTTTAGACACGGGCGAGTTATATTGTATTCTGAAAAAGTGAGGATTGTAACTCACTAGTAGATAGGGTGGAGATCTCGCACGTAGTCGATTAAAGACTGAAGCCAGCAAATCCGGGACTAAGACCTAATCGTACAACCATATGTGCTATTATGGAGTGGTCGTAGCTAACTAAGTTATCGAATTTTAGCCTTACATGATAGTAGGCAGGAGCGGTGCGAGCAATTTCTATTGCCGACACAACTGCAAATGGCTCACTCCCACGGGTTTCTATCAGGGTGAAGTGAAAGACTCACCTAATGGGTTTCAATCCGTCAAGTGAGGGACTCCTTATCGGGTTTCTATCCGGTAAGTGAGGACTTCTCGTACTTCGGGTTTCTATCTGAGTAATTGGGGATAATCGTTCGCAGGGCTAGTGCAAGGTTGGAGCTAGATAATGTAAATGTTGCGTCGCGAACTCTAGGCTGCTTACCTTCGATAGTGAGCAGTGATATAGAGATATTCCAAGCAATTGGAATACAACGTACTATGGGTAAAGTTGTGCACCTCTGTAGAGTGATAAACTATTCGAATAGCCGCGCTCGCGGTCATGAGCATGCTTAGTGCGGCTGGTATGGCGGTAGTCTTGTTTTTCCAAAAACTATTTTGTCACAAAACTTGGGTAATGACATAGGGTTTTAATTTGTTGAGTTAACTGCCATTTCTATGGCTGGACTGCTATATCTATAGCATGATATGTCTATAGTAGGGCTGCCATTTCTATGGTTGCACATGAACTTATCAGTGCCATTTCTATAGCTAAACATGATTATATTTTGCTTGCAACCGATTAGGGTTGTAGGCGTTGTTAATACCTGTTTCAATGTCTTACTGTCATGTACTTATTTATAATGCTTCTTCCAAATTCCGTTGTAAATTATTACTTATGAATATTGCAAATAAAAATGGCTTTGAGCAAATTAACCTGTAGACTAGAGCCATTCATTTCACAGCCTTGCATCTAATATAATCTTTGTGATACACTACAAGTCTTGCTGAGTACACAAGTACCCAATCTTGCTATTGTTGTTAGTTTAGAGTTTGTAGAGGAGCTGACTCCAGACGACAAGTTCTTCGCCTCCAGCACCGAAGGGTTCGGTGACGGGGCTACCTAGGCCTTTGTTCCTTGTCGGTTGCCTGCGAGGTCGGATGGGCATGTCGCTGGACTTTTGCTACTACTATATGTCTTCCGCTGCTATATATTTTCCTTTGATGACTGCTTTTATTTGGCCGGTTGGCTGTGATTGTAATAACTTGTAATAACTTAAGTAGATTAACCTTTTGATTTACTTTAGCATGTGATTGTATGGATGTGATTGTCAAATATTGTGAATGTGTGTGCTAGCCTTAAATCCTGGGACTAGCACAGTATACACATAGGGTCTTCGGGTATTCCACACCCGAGGGTCCGACACATAAAAGCAATGATTCTTATATGATTTTAATGAAACTTCCATTCTTCTACACTCAACCAAGAATTTTATGAGCAACTAAATTTATTTTTTTCAAGGTGTTCAATTATTTCTACAGCAAGATATTTTGCGTGTGTTGTAGTTGTCAGTTGAATTTGATTAATTAATGCCATCTTTATTTAGTATTAATTGGACTAAGCATGGCTTGTGAGACTTATATTCTTAATATTTTGAGAACATGTTTTCTGTTCTCTTGTTGAGTTGTTACTTATTAGTTATCTCTGTGTTTTGGCAAGAGAATTTCCTTTTGGTTAATCATGTGTCACCATTTTAAAATTCCTGGGAAATTTCATATTGTAACTGTTTTGAGCATTTGTTACTCTTTCACAGATGTTTCTAGAATACGTAAGCCAAGAGATAACTGTTATATTGAAGTTTGAAGAGTAGGTGTATATTTTGATATCCTTTGGTGTTTCCTATAATATGTTCTGTGGATCTAAATCTTGAAGTATCATGTAGGAAGAGCAAGATCAGTTGTTTCTATTTGGGAAGGTAAATAGGGGGAGAAAATGTTTTTTAAAAATGGTAGATCTTTGTGAGGGGGAGCATTTCATATGCATTTTTGTTCTCTAATGATCTTTTATTGGTTTAAATTAAAACCCTCAAAATTGTCTTCTCACTATGAGTGAGCTTTTGAAGCCATCTTCTGAAATTGAAGCTTTTATGTATTTTCTTGACTCTACTAGTTTGTTTCTTCATTCCTCAAGCCAAGCCAACCTAGTTTGTGTCTTAATTCCTCAAGCCAACCTGGTCATTTTATTGACTTTCTCCTTCTTGAGGACCAAGTTGTGTCTTTTTGCAAAATTGGGCTTGTATTTTCAAATCAACCTCCAAATTGCATTTTTGGTAGATTACCAACGTGTTCATCAAGAGAGAGATTGTAGAGACCATGTGGTTTAGTCTTACATCTAGTGATGAACAATTAGCATCGTTGTCAAAAAGTTTAGGGAGTTAGCTCTTTGTTTTGCAAAAGTTGGGTCTGCTGTTAAGAAACAGGCGATCTGACCGGCCATGGGGGTGGTCTGACCGGCCATGTACGGCGGTTGGTTAGATCGACGGTGTATGATTGGGGTAAATAGACATCAAACACTTGTGTGGGAGTGTTTGGGGGATATGTTTGCACAAAGTGTCATTAAAACTGGAAACTAGACGTGAAACTAGATAAAGTTTAACTGAAAAGTACAGAGAGTGGTGTTTTCTGGTTATGGTTACCGGTGGGCACAATTAGACCAGCCTGGTGGTGGCAGTTAGACCGACCGTGCCGATTTTAGTGTACAGTGAGTTGTGTTGTGAGCTGAAATTTGGGAATTGACCTAGGGTCGTGGTGGTCATGGAATTGTTGTATATGTGTTGCGTGATGTATGTTTTGGCTAACGTGGGTCAAATTATGATAAACTTATGCCCAAAATCGATTTTTTAGTCTATTATTGTGCAAGGAAGGTTGGAGTCAACTGCGGTCAATGGCGAGGACGATCAAAACTTAGTTTGATGAAATCAAGGTCCAGGATGATGAGGATGTTGGGTGAAGTCGTTGGTCTCAAGCAATGCACAAGATGGGCAAGGACGAGAAGTTTGGTGCAACGGATTGTATCAAGCGGCTTGAGCTGGTGCAAGTGTTAAGGCGGTCCAGTGGGAGCTGGATGGGAGAGATTTGCCTACATGAGGAAAGCTATTGGTGAACCTATGTGTGGCGAAGCTTGGAATTGTTTCACAATATTGAACTCGGTCAAGGATGGAAGGATATAGAAAGAGTATTTTGGCATCTTCACCAAAATACTGAGTTGGCGAACTTGGAGAAACCGCGGCACATGATGGACCAAAGGAAAAGAGGTTTAGATCATGAGGAGAAGATCACTAAAAGACGGATTTAGGAGCACTGAATCGCCATATGCTTTGACAAGCGTGCATGGGTAAGAGACTCATTTGTGTGTGGGCTTAACAAGTACCCTTTAGGGTTTCTCTCTGGTCCTAGCCTCCACTGTATAAGGGGTGGTACATGATTTTTACGTCAACCAAGCCTAGAAAACCCTAATTTGAGATTTGGAGGTAAGTGGAGATAGTAGATGCTAAAGTTTGATAGATGTATTGAGAGAAAATTTATGTGAATTGAGTGCTCATTAGTGAGCTTTTGCCCTCATGATGGAGTGGCTGTAAACGCTCAATTAATCAATATCAATCCAATATATTTTGTGCAAAGATGATTTATCTCTTGTTCTTGCCCTCTTTCTTGAGATTTTGAGTTCTTGTGTTTTAGGGGGTTTGCATTGGTCTTTTATTGTGATCTATCTTGCTAGAACATGTGGAAGTTGATCTAAGGTCATCTTGACCATCTTTAATCCACAAACAAGTCTTTGGATCATGTTTTGGCTTTCACCCGGTTTTCTACCCTCTTACAGTCAATTAAGAAATTCTTAGAATCTTGGCTATGATTATCTCAGTATTCGATTGAAATAGGTACATCACTTTCTTGTTGAGTTGTGTATGAAATCTCTAGGGATTTGGAATTATAGATCAAAAGTTAAGTCATTTTTTGGATCCAAAATCGTGTTGATTTTTTTTTGTGAGGTAGATGAGAGGTCAGACCACCAATTACTTGGTGGTTAGACCGACCGAGGGGGTTTGTTGGGTAACCTTCTTGATTTCAGTTCAATTCTCTCGTTGTGATTCGTAGACCTTGATCTTTATAGCTTCACATAGCCATTGGAGTGCAAAAAGTTGAAATTCCACAAGGGAAAAAATAGACTCCAATTCACCCCCTAGTCGCTAACACGGTCAGGACAAATAAGAGGATTTTTTCCAAAGAGCATGTTTTTGAAAGTTTCTTCTTCCCTGTAAAACATTATGACCGTATTTCTTGAGCGGTACTACCACAGTGCGGTAGGACCAGAGTTTACATGGCGGTATGACCGATTTTTCCATGTTCACTGGTCAGCTTGGCGACGATGTTTGTAGGTTAGGTCAATTTTATGGGTTCCAATGCATATGTGTTGTATGATACATGTTTTTACTGTTCACCTGGTAGTACCACTATTGTTCACCAGTATTACCATTTTGCAGTACTTCCGCACTGTTCGTTGATGTGACTGGCACAATTCATCAGTGCTATTCATAGTTACTGTTCAACATCGCATTTTTGCGTTTTTAGTTGTGTGCTTCGCAGTTTCGATTGGATTCAAAAAAAGACTTATGCTATGCTTGAACATTGATCTTCATAGCTTTTATATCTATTGGAATGAATATTGAGTTGAATCCGATCAAGGTGAAAAATTAGGTAATGCTCCTATTCACCCCCCTAGTCACTATTTCGGTCCAACAAGTGGTATCAGAGTCCGGTTAGTTCATTCTTGATCTTAACCGATCACTGAACTTGGCAATAGAGAAGTACACCACCAAGCCGCATGTCGTCGATGGGCTCGACTATGCCTATTGGAAGAATCGCACGCGTGTCTACCATCAGTGTGAAGGTCAAGCCATATGGGAGGTTGTCTGAGCCCCACTCGTCTTGCCCGAGGTTGCTACGCCGGCTTCAGCAGCCCTCTTGGCTAACAACAAGGAAAAGAACCTCCTATATGCCGAGCTTGGTAAACAAGAGTATGATAGGATCTATCATCTTGAGACTGCGTACGAGATTTAGCAAACCCTCAAAACCTACCATGAGGGTTCATCCCAAATCAAGCAAGTTCGCCAAACGGTCTTCAAGTAAGAATACAACAAGTTCGAGATATGTTCTGGAGAGAGCATCGATGATGTATTCACTCGCTTCAACAAGACGCTCAACCAGTTGAGAGCGGTCGATATCGAGTATTCTCAGTCTGAGAATGCTACCCACCTCTTGGCTGCAATCAACACCAAGGAGTGGGAGATGAAGGCTACTGTCATTGAGGAGAATGTCAATCTCTATTATCTCACTTTTAGAGTTGCTCTATAGTAAGCTCAAGACCTATGAGATCAAGAGGTTGATCATCCTAAGAAGGACAATATGGCTTTAATAGCTGACCCTCTTAAGAGAACTTCTGATGGCTCTTCTGAATCTTCCTCTGGATTTTCACTTACTTATTTGTCTACAATCCATGAAGAAGAACTTGAGACTATCTCTAAGCCTAAGCTAGCCCTCCTAGCCAAAAAATTCACACGAACCTATCACAATGTGAGGAACAAGAAGAGAGGTGGCCCTGTGATATGTTATGAGTGTGAAGAGCTCTACCACATCCGGGCGAACTGTCCTAAGTTCAAAGGGAAGAGCAACCACAAGGAGAAGGCAACTTGGAGGAAGCCTCAAGGGAACAAGTCCAAGTTTGATGCCGCTAAGCTCGTAAAGGCCATTCACCGGGTCCTTGCCACTTTTGGAGAGCAATCCATGAGCAGTGTGGACTCCGGGAGCGAGGAGGACAAGGAGGAGGAGCTCCCTCAAGAAAAGAAGAAAGGGAAGGAAAAAGACTTCACCAGCATGTGCTTCATGGCCGACTCCATCGACATCGATGACATTGATGAGGTACCACCATCATATGAAGTTCTCCCAGTTAGATGTGATGCCATCTATGAGCAAGTGCTTAGTCAGGATAAGGCTTTGGAGTTCACTATGGCTAGGAATAAGGACTTAGAATCACAAGTTGATAATCTGACGCTAGAACTTGTGAATACTAATAATCTTGATGTTAATGAATATCCATCCTGCCATACTTTACATTCTGAACTTGCTAAGTTACAAAATGCTCATGATGTTGCCATGCACCAACTAGAAAATGCTAGGACTGAGTTGTTTGAGTTTAAATCTACTCCATGTGAAAAATGATTAGAATCTAGCAAGTTGATAGCTTCTAATAAGGCTGAGTCTAGCACTTGCTCTTTCTGCTCAGAACATGAACGTGAAGTGAATGACATGTTAGAAGCAGTTAGAGTCATGTATGTCAAGCTTAAGATCAAAATTAATTTTGTTCCTTGTGCTTCATGTGAAGCCCTTAAACTTGAAGTTGCTATTCATAAAGAGGAGCATGCTAGAGTTGTTAAAGCTAAAACTTGTTAATCATGTCCTAAATTTGAAAAAAAAAATGCTTATCTCAAAGACACATTAGAAAAAAAATTCTAAGGGTAAGAAACAATTGAACATGATTATTGACACGTCCAAAACTTCTTATAAGAAGTAAGGGTTAGTATACAACTTTGTCCAAGACAAGTCCAAGCCAAATGTCATTCAAGTCTTGGAAGATGGCTTAGTTGAGTTCAAAACCCAACCTGCAAAAATTGTTTTCAAATCTGTAGGTTTTGCCCAACCACCTTCTGAGTCAAAAGGTGCATCTCCTAGTGGTACTAAATACCATTGTACCTATTGCAAGAAGGATGGACATTTGCTTGAGTTCTGTTGGTGTAGGTTGAAAAATGCTAAGAAAAACATTGCTAGATTTTTATCTCATCAACCTAGAGCCTTCATAAGACATGGTCATCTAGAAAAGAAGAAACCTGGACTATGATTTGTTTCACATGCTCATTATCATCATGTTCCTAGACAGGATGTATCTCATGTTCTTGTAACCATACTCATGATAGAACCTCAAGTAGGATCAAGGCTAGCAATTCTGCTTTACATACTTCTCATAGACATGTGTCTCAGTACTTGGTTCCCAAGTCATGTTTAACTAACCCTAGTATTGAGACACATCGATCTTCTATGCTTTGATTTTCAGGATCGCCGTGGAAGGAGGAAGAACACATGGTTCGCCGACTCCGGTTGTTCACGCCACATGACTGGAGACTCAAGATGGTTCACCTCCTTCACGCGATCGACGAGTGATGACTTTATCACCTTTGGAGATGATACACAAGGGCGGATCGAAGGAACAGGATCGATCAGGGTGAACGACAAGTTCATCCTAAAGGACATCACCCTTGCAGACAAGCTAAGGTACAACTTACTTTCTGTCTCACAACTTCTTGATGGTGGCTATGAGACTAGATTTAAAAAAATACTTGTCGTGTGCTTGATTCAATTGGTGAGCTAACATGGGTCAAGTTGTGAAGAACTTGTTCCCGGAGACGATTTCTCTGTCTATTGCTGTGCGGTGGCTTGCAGGTCAACGACGGTCAACGGCGACGAGGGTCGGGACTAAGCTTGGAGAGCTGAGGTCCAGAACGATCATGGATGCCGGGTGGGGTCAAGTGACTCAAGCGTGGCGCAGAATGGACGAGGATGATCGAACGGGCAGTTCGATGCAGCTGGTTGGATCAAGCGGTGTGGAGGTCGGTGCAAGTGCTTTGGTGGTTCTGGTGAGATCCGGACGGGAGAGACTTGCCGACATGATAAGAGCCGTTGATCAACCTACACATGGCGAAGGATGTGATTGCTTCGCGAGGATTGGACTTGGTCTTTTGGAGAAAGATCGAGAAGGGGTATTTTGGTAATTTCACCAAATACCGCATTGGTGCACTTGGCTAAACCGCGGTACGGGTCGGTGCTTGGAGAAACGGTTTAGGTCAATCGAAGACGAAAACGGCGCTTTAAAATGCGTGCGTATGTGTGACCCGTTTGTGTGTGGGCTTAACGAGTGCCCTAAGTGGAATATTCTCTAGATCCTAGTCTCCTCTATAAATAAGGGGTATGATGGACAACAACCTCAAGACTTCATTTGGAAAACCCTAGTTTGTCTTAGGGCTTAGAGAGGAAAGGAGAGGCTTAGGGTTTTAGAGAGATGAGTTGAGTGAGTGCTCATGGTGTCACAGCCCCAACTAATTAAATGGAATTAATATGTTTTTCACTAACCTGCATCATCAAATTCAAATCATTTCATAATATATTGTACTTGGAAAATCTAATTTGAGGTAAACATACACATCAAAATTCGCTTTCCAATTCAAACCGATGATAAAAGTTGTGATCATCACACGAAAATAATTTATTTAAATACTACATTGATTATCATGAATTAATGTAATTTTTACCAAATTTTGGGACTAGTTTGAACCTCATTAAAATTCAAACAACATTTATAGACACACAACATGTTTGAATTTAAATATCACCAACTATATTATGAACAATAGGGTTTCATAATTTTTATGGGAACTACATCATCCAGGAACCCCACAAATTACGAGGATTTTATGAAATTTATTTCTATTTATAAACCCCGGTCAAAGTTGCTAGACAGACTTTAAATTCCAGTCAAACTTGAAACCCTAAACCTTAGTACTATTCCTCGGGCCCGAGTCCAATTTGGCACTGGCTCAACCCAACCACCTAAACGCACCACCCGCGAGCCGTCCGATAGAAGCTCAACGCTCCAGATCACTTACCGCTTCACCCCGCACTACTTACCTCTTTCAAATCCCAACCGTTCGATTCAGATCCGAGGGTCCCCAGTGGGCCACGTTCCCCATCTCGCGCGCGAACGGAGAGCCACCGACTGTGGCCCCGCTTGTCGATTTCGTCTTCCTCCTATCACCTCCGACTCGAGCTCCAACGCCACGCGTTGAGTTTCCCTGTTTCCCGCCGTTGAGGCGATTCTCACCCGTGGATCCACCGCCTCTTAGCCAATTCCGAGCTCTTCACTTAACACGCTCGTTGCCGTCTTCGCCTCGGGATAAAACCACCCCACGCCGGCTTTCTCCCCACTTCTCCTCGGTTGTGAGAGGAGAGGAGGCCACTCGAGCTCTTTCCCGGGTAAGCCCCTCCGCATGATTCCTCTGCGTTCCGCCTTCCTTGCCCTCTCCACTTTCGCTAATGCAAGCTGCTCGTTGCTTGTAGCGCTTGGACCACCATCGTGCCATCCGGGAGCTCGAGGCGTGCCACGAAGGCCACCTTCGTGCAAATCTCGACTCGGTGAGTTTTAGTCTCTCCTTAACGTGTCACTTTATGCCCTCAAGTATTAGCATCGTTTCCCTCACTTCTTGGGTCGGATGATTCGCGGGAGCTCGGCATTTGAAGCTTTTCCCCATTTTCGGCCAACATCTCTGTTCATCGTCAAACTGTTGATTTGGTGAGCTCTTGACCGATTCCTCTTGGTGTGACCATCTACTAGCTTCACTCAACCTTACACCACCTCCATATTTCAGTTTTGTGGCCCAGGGAGCCCCCTCCTCGTGAGCGCATCACCGCGCCGCCATTCTGGTGGCCGCTTCTTCCGAGCTTCTCCGACCACTCCATCTCTCTGGTGAGCTTCAGTGACCACTCTCATAGCTTAAGCATGCGTTAATTAGCTCTAAAATGAACTAGGTTGGCACATGCACGTTAGCCGTATGGTCACCTCCGCTCGCCGGCGTTGCGCCGCCGCTACCGGCCGTCCCAACTCCGATTGAAGGTACCCCTAGGATCGCACGGCTATTAGGTACCCGTTTTTGGCCTTGTCCGGCGCCGGCGTGGACCACAGCACCGGCGAGCCGCCGTGCAAGCTCACGGGAGCGCCCGTTTTCGTTGTCGGATTACCGACCGAAAACAGTAGCGCGATTAGTTTAAAACTAATTGTTGTTTAAATTGAGTAGTGGCTGTTTGAAACAACTAATCTCTCTTTGACATGTGGGCCCAAGGCTTTCAACACGTGTTAAGGAAACTAAATAAACTGGAATCAATCTGGACCGTAGGATGCGAGAGGGACGGTTTGGATTTGTGAGACATTCGGACCGTCCTATTGCATCTCGAATATGGACCGTTGGATCTTGATCCAACGGCCGCAACCATCGCCCTAGCACGCGCTTTGCGCGCGCGCTATGATGGGCACGACGGCGGCGGCCCGCTGGTCCAGTGACTGCGGCTAGCGCTGCACTCGGTGAGAAGAGTAAAAATCACTTTAGTAAATTCGAAATCAGTTTATTTATACACTGGAAATTAGTATTAACTTTAGAAATGCATAACTATTTCATCTTAACTCCAAATCACATGAAACCACTTCTGGAAATTTACACTCTTAATGGACTTCCTATCAAAATTAGTTTCATACGTGTCTCTGTGAGAGGGCTTTAATTGGAAATTTATTCATTAGAATCATTATATTTACAATAGGAAAATGGATGAAATCTTTAAAATGCATAAGTAAATCTTGGAACCTCCAAAAACAGTGAGACCACTTTTGGTAATTTTATTTTCAGTAAACTTAATTCTAAAAATGGTCTCCACCTTACCTCTGTCACAGAAATTATTTTGGGAGAATATACTCCTTAACTCCATTATTTTTATATTATAAAGGTGATAACTTTGAAAATCAATAACTAAATCCTAAGAACTCCAAATGGGACAAACTCAACTATTCTGAACTTGTATTAATATTACCTATTTACCTATGTAATCCTTTACCCCACCACTGTTCTACAAATTTTGGCCAATTAATTAAATTACATGATTTGAGGTTAATGAAACACGAAATTCAAACTAGCATAACTTCCAATTCATAACTCCAAATGGAATAATTATTTTACCTAAATCCATTTAAAATCATGATCTAACTACTGTAGAAAAACCATGCATTTTTGAGCATTTTGGTTTTTGAGTTGTTTTCTCGGTATTTATTTGATGTTATAATTATATAGATCCCGAGCATATTGACATCGACACTTACGCTACTGAGAGCGAGCAGCTACTATACCAGCAAGGCAAGCATCATTTGAACTTTCTTTTGCATCATATTTGATCCCAGTTTTGGTTAAGATAGTGCAATGATAATTGCTTGCATGCTATTTGATTATGTCAATATTTTTGTGATGTGTAGTTTAGATATGTCCTATGCTTGAGGTTAATCTTGAATTATGCCAACTCCTATATGCTTAAGATAGGATGTGTGAACTATGGGTGATAGAATTGCTTAGCCATGCAAGTCTAGACACGGTAGTTCGATCGTCGGGAATAACCCGATGGTTTTGGGATACACACAACTCTTACTTTATGTTTTTACTTCAGATCTTTGTAACTGTTTTATGAGTAAAATTTTGTCATTTTTAAATGAGATTTGGTCGGACAAGTGTTGGTTAGTGATGGTGCTTTGTGCACGAGCATTGGATAAGTGGAAGGACTTGTCGGACAATTGAGGACCGAACTTTGGGTACCTCTTGTTCAAGCAACACTCGTCTTTGCCACACGCGGGTTGGGAGCCGTATGGTTAAGTAGGGAGGGTTTTATTGTGTTAAGTCCTTGGTGGTGTAAGGGCATAGCGACCGTGAAATCCTATGTTCTTTGAGGAGCCGATGTAATCCTTTATAGTGTGCAAGGAGCACCAATTCTTTTGTTTTGATTGCATCGGTATTTCCAATATAACTTGTGAGCCCCTAGCAAGTGCTATCCGGCGCTTGTACTAGGCAAGGAACCATCTCACAAGGGGACTTAGCTCAATAGGGCTTTCTTCTTTGAAAATGATCAGTATCTTGATTTACCGGCGGCATACCATAGGAAGTGTGCTATTTCATAGGCCTCTGGAGGCTTACGGGCTAATCAAGTCGTGTGGGTAAAGTAGTACACCCTGCAGGTATTAATATATTCGAATAGCCGTGTCACGGTTATGGACGACCGCTTGAAATTTGTGGTCGCTTATTGTTAGACTTTTAATTAAAATTGTGGTTAAACTTGGGATTCGTCATGAACAGGTTGTTCATGTGTTTAGTATATCAAAGTGGGCTGCCACTTTGGTCTTTGTATGATTCAATTGTTTATTCTTGAAATGCTTTACTACATGTTTTACTTCTACTTCAAATCTGATTTTAAATGGGCACATGAAAACTAGTATGTGTAGGATGTTAATTGTTGCATCTTTCGCAAAACTAAACCAATATGAGCCATCCTTTGAATGACCCTTATGCATAGCTATTTTTATTTGTGTAAGACTTGCGAGTACACTTGTACTCGGCCGGATGCTTCTTGGCCTTTTCGGTGAGGAAGGTTATGATTATGACGATCTCGCTAGTGTTGACTTGGGTGACACTAATGAGTAGTGTCTGCCATTTAACCCCGATCGGTTCTCGATGGGTGATGGGCATACCACTTGCTGGTCTTTTGCTTTATCTATTTAATTCAGCGCTACTTGACACTCTACTCTAAATTTGGCGGTCGTGCGTTTGTAATAAGTTGTAGACCTTAACTATTATGCGGTATGTCTTTTATCTCTTGTTGTATGCGTTGTATGGATGTAATCAACGTTGAGTGAGGGTATGAGTATATTGGTCATTGATCTTGGGAGCCAATATATGTCATACTCGTTGTTGATAATTCCCATTTAACTCATCAAGGGTAGTGCTTGAATCGAGGAGAATCAACAATCATGCGTAACGCCGCAAGGGAGCGTAGCGTATGATCGTTGAGGCTCAAGTATTCGCTAAGCCTCTCACTTGGATAGAGTTAAATTGGAATTCATTTACCGGAGACCCGTAATTATGTCCCTAAGACCTTGTCTAATCTCAGTCTTATGGAGATAATTACCGGGGTCCCCACACATGGATTGAGCTCTTGTCCTCCTTGAGGGAGTGGATGTAACCAGCAATAATCGCGAATCAAACCATGGATGATTTCTCAAAGATGAGTCTCTTTGTGTTCTTCCTTCTTCTTTTGTGATTTTGAGTCTACATTTGATCCATGAGTTTTCCCTCAGTTTCTTGCTGTCATCTAGCTTGCTGTGATATGGGGAACACATCTAGAATCATCTTGATCATCAATCACCCACAAGCAAGATGTTTGATCATATTTTGATTTTGACTTGGTTTTAGAGCACCCTTCGTTCAAACTGAAAAAGATCGGAACTTTGGCAAGGATCTTCACGATCGTCGCATGGAATAGGTTCCTGACATCCTTAGGAAGGTGTGTTTCAAGTTTCGTGGAGTTTGGCCTTACTTATCAAAAGTTACGTCAATTTTGGTTTTCATTTTCAGGCTATTTACTATTCATTCATCTGATTTCTTATTCACCAATTGCACAAACCTTTGTACATACGGTTGTTCCGATTTCGTCTTGATCGATCTGTTCATTAGTACTATTCATCAGGTTGTTTTTTTGTCGTTTCTTTTAGGGGTTTGAAGGGGATTCAGTACAAGTCTTCTACTATGCTTATATATATATTGATCTTCGTAGTTCGTATAGCTATTGGAGTCAATATCATGTTTGAATCCGATCTTAAAGTGAAAAATTGATTGTGCTCCTATTCACCCCCCCTCTAGTCGCCTTTTCGGTCCTACAAAAATAAAGTGAGGATGGTTTTGTAGTTAGAAACAAGGCTAGATTAGTAGCTCCGGGTTTTAGCCAAGTTGAGGGGTTAGGCTTTGATGAGTTAGGCTTTGATGAAACCTTTGCTTTTGTTGCTAGATTAGAAGCCATTCGTATTTTTGCTTGCATTTGCTGCATCTAAGGGCTTTAAGTTGTATCAGATGGATGTCAAGAGTGCATTTATGAATAGTTACATAGAGAAAGAAGTGTATGTTAGGCAACTCCCAGGCTTTAAGGATCCCAAGCATCCACATCATGTCTTTAAGCTATCCAAAGCTTTGTGTGGTCTTAATCAAGCCCTTATAGTTTGGTATGATAGGCTTAAGACCATCTTGTTTAATAATAACTTTACGATGGGTAAGGTAGACAAGACTCTGTTCATCCCTAGGCATGACAATGACTTCCTACTTGTTCATATTTATGTAGATGATATTATTTTTTGTGGTTCATCTCACACTGCTTGTTCAGATTTATGTAGATGATATTATCTTTGGTGGTTCATCTCACACTCTTGTTTTCGGTTTTTCTGAGACCATGTCCAGGGAATTTGAGATGAGTATAATGGCAGAGCTCAACAACTTTTTGGGGCTTCAAATCAAGCT
The DNA here is from genome assembly GCA_036346255.1 of Ampelocalamus luodianensis. NCBI lineage: Eukaryota > Viridiplantae > Streptophyta > Magnoliopsida > Poales > Poaceae > Ampelocalamus > Ampelocalamus luodianensis. The sequence continues at coordinate 4,516,911 of CM070624.1, read as the reverse complement.
ATGCAAGAAAGGGATCTTCATCCATCAAACGAAGTACACCAAGGATCTGCTCAAGCACTTCAAGATGGGTGAATACAAGCTGATCGCCACTCCCATGATGACTTCGGCTGCTTTGGATCCAGACGAGGAAGGAGAAGCCGTGGATCAACGCGAGTACCGCAGCATGATCGGCTCCCTCCTATACCTGACAGCCTCAAGAACGGACATCCACTTCGTGGTCTGCCTCTGTGCGAGGTTCCAGGCGTCTCTGAGGACTTCCCATCGCCAAGCCATAAAACTCATCTTCAGGTACCTTCACTCTACCCTTCAGTATGGCATTTGGTATTTCTGCTCATCTTCCTCGTCCATTCGAGGGTTTTCTGATTCTGATTTTGCGGGTTGTCGGCTAGATAGGAAGAATACCTCAAGCACTTGTCACTTCTTAGACACTTCTCTTGTCTCTTGGACTTCTAGGAAGCAGTCTTCTGTTGCATAATCCACTGCAGAAACTGAATATGTAGCTGCCGCTAGTTGTTATAGTCAGATTCTGTAGATGGTGTCCACTCTTAAGGACTATGGGTTAGCTTTTGATAGTGTTCCTCTTCTCTGTGATAACACTTCTGCCATTAATATTGCTAAGAATCATGTGCAACATTCTACGACAAAGCACATTGATATTCGCTATCACTTCCTTAGAGACCACGTAGAGAAGGGTGATATTGTGCTACAATTGGTGGAGTCCGAGGTTCAGTTAGCTGATATCCTCACCAAGGCTTTAGACCCAACTAGGTTTGCCACCTTGAGTAGTGAGTTAGGGGTAATTTACCCATATGGGTTGGTTTGAGGGGGAGTTAGTTCTCTTCTGAGATTTCCTTGTTCATCTAAGCTTTCCTTGATCTTCTTCTGAACTTTCTGATCTTTTTTTAAAAAAATTAGGCTTTTAAGTTTTTCTTGCATCTCATTGTATCATATTGCACTCATATGAAAATAACAAAAAGATGCATTATAATATAAACTTTACTGCTTGTCATTTGAATTGATGAAGCTTTGCTTATTACTCGTTTGAGTTTTAGTATTTAAATTCTTGCTCAACTCCATGTCTACTTCATTGACTTGCTAGAATTATCATGTTTTCACATGTGTAGCTTGGTCTTTGCTTAATGAGCTAGAACTTTAAGACAACTGGAACTAAAAATTGTAATTTGTCGATCTTTTAGTTGGTTGCACCTTTAGTGGTCCTTTTGTGATATTGATCATGTCAAAATTGCTTTGTTAGCTCTTAAATCTATGATTGAATATCATTTGAGCTTTTTATTCCTTTGTGAATATAAAACTGCTCTTGTGCAAAATGAAAAAAATCATATCAAGTTTTAAGGTTTTTATGTGGTTAAATTATGCTAAACTATTCTCACGAGACTGTGTGTTAAAGACATGAACTTAGAGATAGTTTGATGATCCAGATAATCTCATGGGGACTGCTTGTCAAAATTGACATGAATTTCAAGATCTGTCGCCCAGTTGAAGCTTAGGAAGAGTTTGTAGATGGTTCTTAGTCCAGGATCTTCTTCAATAAGATAGACCTTTAACCAACGTCAACATTCATTGCAAATGAAAACCATTGTAAAAAAATTGGGTGATTGAGATACATTAAGCAAAATGATTCACTTTAGTACCTTTTGTCTCTAAAATGTTCTTTGTTAGCTTCTTGATCTCACATTAACATTCTGACATGGCCATTATCACTTTAGGATGTCTTTTGATGAACTTGCTAATTTTGAAGCTTTGCTTAAATTGTTAAAATTCATCACTTTATCTTGAGCTTTCTAGCTTAGCTTTGATATATATGTCTTAACATGATCTTGCTAGCACTTTCATGCTTGATGTGTATTGAGTAATAGTAGAAATGCTAGCTTGCACTTTTGGGTAATCTCTAGAACTTCTTATACTAAAAATTGAAAGATCAAACCGGAGCGGCTACTTTCCTATCAACATTATTATAGTGCAGTAACTAGTTTTCTGAATGGGATCGTGTGGATATCATGGGGATATGTTCATGATCTTAGGATGATGATACAATTGGCAATAGTGTTGAGGATTTGTCGAAACACTTGTTTTCGGTAAAATTTAGTAAAATCGGTATTGCCGCAATCTGCGGTAGTACTGGACTTTAGTTGACAGTACGTTTTTTTTCAGAGAGTATGTTTTTGGGAGTTTCTTCTTCCCTGTAAAATAGTATGACCGTATTTCTTGAGCGGTACTACCATAGTGTGGTAGGATCGGAGTTTACATGGCGGTATGACCAATTTTGCCCTGTTCGCTGGACAGCTTGGCAGCGATGTTTGTTTTTTTATGTCCGGGATTTTCCCTATACAGCCTACATTAAAGAAGAAGAAGCACCCTACCTCGCGAGGCGCATACGGGAGCCAGCGCTCGAACCGTGGCGGGCTAAGAGCCCGAAGCTTCCCTGTGCCAACTGAGCCCCTGCTCAGTCCTCAAATAAACCCTCGGGTGAGACACGCACGTTGAGGCCAAGCCTTGAATGTGGGTGGCCTGGGCGATCCACGTCGCTCCAAGCCATTCGAGCTACGCTCGGCTCTCCAATGTTTGTAGGTTAGGTCAATTTCATGGATTATAGTGTATATGTGTCGCGTGATGCATGTTTTAACTAACGTGGGTCAAGTTACGAAGAATTTGTTCCCGAAATTAATTTCTTGGTCTATTGTTGTGTAGGAGACTTGGATATCAATGACAGTCAACGGCGAGGATGATCGGGACTAGACATGGAGAGCTGAGATCTAGAACGATCGAGGATGTCGGGTGAAGTCAGTGGACTCAAGCATGGCGTAAAATGGACAATGATGATTGAACGGAAAGTTCGATGCGACGAGTTGCATCAGGTGCAAGTGCTATGGTGGTTTCAGTGAGAGCCGAATGGGAGAGACTTGCCGACATAAAGAGAGTTGTTAATCAACCTATACATGGCGAAGTATGGGATTGCTTCATGAAGATTGGACTCGATCTTCAGAGAAGGATCGAGAAGGGGTATTTTGGTAATTTCGTCAAAATACCGCCTTGATGGCTTTTGGCTAAACCGCGGCGCAAGGAGAAGTGCTTTAAGTCAAGAGAAAATGAAGATGATGCTTTGAGATGCGTGTGTGAGTGAAACCTGTTTGTGTGTGGGTTTAACGGGTGCCTGTTTGGGATGTCTCTCTAGAAACTAGCCTCCACTATATAAGAGGAGGGTGTGGATTGTGCACCTTCCAACCCTTGTACCTAGAAACCTTAGTTTGTATTTTAGAAATAGGAGAGGAAAGTGGAGATGTTAGGTTTTTTTGAGAGTTAGATTGATTGTGTGCTCAAGTGTTGAGCTTTTATCTTCCATGATGGAGTGACTGTAACCAATATCAATCTCAAATCAATCTAAACAAGATTCCTCAAGATGAGTATCCTTTTGTTCTTGCTCTCTCTTTGGTGACTTTTAGATTTTTGATGATCCCTCGGATTTCTTTCGGTTTATTATGGTGATCTTGCTTACTGTGACATGTGGGAGTGCAGCTAGGATCATTTTGATCATCTTTTACCCACGAGCAAATTTTTTGATCAAAGTTTGATTTTGACTCGGTTTTGGAGCAACCTTCACTCAAACGAAAAAAAGTCGAAACTTTGGCACTACACGATTCTTGATTGGAATAGGTTCTTGACATCCTAGAGAAGGTATGTTTCAAGTTTCATGAAGTTTGGAGTTGTAGATCAAAAGTTGTGTTAATTTTGAATTTTGGTTTCGGACTGATTTTCCTATTCATCACGCTGTTTTTACTGTTTAGAGGTAGAACCACTACTGTTCATGGTATCGCCATTTTGCGGTACTTCCACACTGTTCACCAGTGTGGTTGGGACTGTTTATCAGTGCCGTTCGTAGTTACTGTTCAATGTTGCATTTTTACGTTTTTAGTTGTGTGCTTCGGGGTTTCAATTGGATTCAAAACAAGACTTTGTTATGCTTAAATATTGTTCTTCATAGCTTTTATAGTTATTGGAGTGAAAATTGAATTGAATCCGATTAAAGTGAAAATTAGGTAATGCTCCTATTCCACTCCTCTCTTGTCGCCGTTTCGGTCCGACAGATCGTGGGGAAAGAAAACCTTGTAAACTGTCCTAGAACCGCGTCTCAATACCAAGTTACAGAGTCGTTACAAGTTACAACTATGATCGAAAAGAAAGAGAAGCATTCTGGTACTGGTGGATCTGGCCTATTACGTGAGTTCGATTGTACTGGGCCTCAGGAGATCGGTCTCACGGAACGAAGGCATGGCTCTGCTGTCGAGCATTGGTCTTGTCGGCCGATCACTCTGCGAGGTTCTGCTCGTTAGCATGGCGACAATGGCAGACATGGTAGGCCTGTCGTCGGGCGTTTCCTGGACACAGAGAAGCCCAATCTGGATGCACCGTTCTAGTTCTGACAAGAGCTCAGGCTCAGACTCAGAGACAGGCACCGCCATTGTTGAGTCGAGAAGTTCCATGATCCTGTTCTGTTCCCACAATCCCCATGCCTGCAAAAAGAGTTGCTAACTTCCATATATAAGAGTAGAACTGATGGGAATTCAGAAACCTTTTGCTTTTATAATGCTCTTACCTCATCTCAACACGAACAAGATTAATTGCAGATATTTGAACTTTTTAGTATGAACTTACATGCGGAAGAAGTCTCTGCAAGCGACCGTTCCTTTCGCCGCTAAGTGTCTCCAGGAGAATGACTCCAAAGCTATAGACGTCACACTTCAACGTCACCTGTCCTTGATATGCATACTCGGGAGATGCATATCCCCTTTATGCAACTCAATAATGTCAGTGGCAGTTATATATCTAGTCCACTAAAATCTAGAGCAGCGGTACTAATAGGATGCAGAAGTTTTTTTTTAGAATCTTGAGAATGTGAAGTTACTTACGGTGAGACCACAATTGTCTGCCCTGACTGATCAGTGACGAACAACTTGGCAGTGCCAAAGTCTGCAATCTTAGGCTTCCATTCGTCATCCAGAAGTATGTTGCCTGGTTTGAGATCCCTGTGGATGACTCGCTCCCCCGATCCGCCATGAAGGTACGCAACACCGTGCGCGATCCCCAGAATAATTTCCAATCTTTGTGTCCAGCTCAGTGAAGCACGAAGGCTAGAGGTGCCTGTCAATGCCAGACAGGTGCATGTAGCACATGGCAAGTTATTAGAACCACAAATAATCAAACCGTGCCTCATAAAAATAAACGGAGGAAGTACCAAATATGTAGACGTCCAAGCTCTTGTTCTTCATGTAGTCGTAAACTAGGATCCTCTCCTTGCCTTCGCTGCAGTAAGCAAGGAGGCGGACAAGACTGCCATGCCGGAGCCTGGCCATCACTTCCACTTCTCTTGCGAAATCGTTCTTGCCTTTCTTGATGACAGCTGACTGTTTAAGCCTCTTCACAGCAATCATTCTCCCTTCCGGCAGCTGCCCCTGTTGATTTGCAAAACTAGATATTAGGATGAAGACTTTTACAGTGGGTAGTTATCTAACTGTCAGTGTCACGACCTCTGTTTTTTTCTTGTTTATACTGCAACTTTTCTAATGGTATATACAGATGAAAATTTTCCAGTGAAGGATATGGCCACGCCTGCATTGTGATGCAGTGGTTCTTTGCCAATCTTTCACATTAATTAGCCAAAAAAGACTGCTTAACTAATGGATCAACTGGTCACTCGATTCCTTGATATTTGTCTCTTCGGTAGAAAATGACGAACCTTATAAACGATGCTAAATCCACCCTGCCCAATCATATTGCTTTCAGAGAAATTTCCGGTGACATCCTTTATAGTAGCTAGATTAACTGAAGGAACGGACATAGAGGGATTTTGAGGAATAGCATCTGCAATATGAGCAAAACAATTATTAGTTTGAAATTATCAGCTAAATATTGGCCATAGCCCTTAACAAGTGTTTGTGCTTTCCGGTGTCACATTCACGGACTTACCATTTCCCGACCTTTTCCATTCATGCGCGGACGTTAACGCAAAGAAGAAAAGAACAAGCGAAATGAGCGACCGGAGTAGAATTTACCTAAGATTCTGCGTTTCCTTCTCCACCAAATCACAAAGATGAACAAAAGAATAGTAACAGCGGAAGCTACAGGTGCCACAACTTGCACCGTAGGAAACCGTCTTTTGCTCTTCTCTGGTATAGGAGCAGAAAGGATCAGAGTGGAATTTAGTACTCAACCATGCTTAGAATTATTACTTTCGATGGCAGATAACTTCAAGTTTCTTCTAACATGAGCTATTTTTCGAACAAACAAAAGCTTCCGTCTAACATGAGCTCAAACAGTAAAAGTTTTGATCGTGTAAATCTAGCCATTTTCTTTCGAGACACAAATAACCCATGTTAAAGACTTGAATAAAAAACAACGCTGCAAAGGATAATCATAGTACATACCTAATTCAGACTTTGCCAACCTAATGAAGAGATCCTGCCCTTTCTCCACGTACCTAAGATCAACAATAGACTGCGTCCAAATGGCGCAGCCGCCACCATCACCACCACCTCCTTGGATATACACAGCTGCGTAGGCCAAGCACGAACAGTTGGCCAAGCACCTCGCACTGCACTCCTCCACCGTAATGCTCATGACCACTGACGCGTTGTGCGTGTCAGGGAGCTTCACGCCGCGTATCAGCATGAACCCGTCCGTGGTTGCCCCGTTGCCGCAGTCCAATGCGACGTTTCTCCCGCATCCATCCGAGGTCTCCTTCATGTTCCACGCCGAGGTGATACAGGACTGAACCCTTTTATGCAGCTGCAGAACGACGACGATGCGGCACTGACGTCGCAGAGGCCAAATGCCCCGCACTTGGCGTAGGCGTCGCAGGGGTCCCTCGGCCCCTTGAAGATGGACTCCCATGCCCGGCTTCTTGCATCCCACCACAGGCGCTCTACCGTGCCAGTGGAGTTCACCACGACACGAGTCAAGGGCGCAAGTGGTTTGGCAGTGTAGCCATAGGTTGCCTCCCATGAACTGATTGTCACCTGCAACGGGAACTCGCTCGCGTATAACGACACCTCCGGGACGCCGTTGAAGAACAGGCCGTTCCACGGCCCCGTGCGGTACTTCTTGGCGTTGCCTTGCCACAAGACAAGCTCCGGTAATCCATTCGTGTCCAAGACGCGGCGCCAGTCCCCCGGAGACGGGTCATCGGCCGAACGCCACGATGTGATGTACCACTCCCCTCCGGTCCATAGGTTCTTGCCCATCTTCATGCCGGGCAGCAAGGTGTCCGACGGGTAATCGAACGACTGCCATAGGAAGACGTTGTTGCTGCCATTACGCGCTACTAGGTTGCCAGACTCGAGAAGTTGAACCACCGGGGCAGGAACGGTCAAGAAATTTGCAGACCATGCTGTCTGGCGAGAGCCATCAAGCAGGACAAGGCTCCCCACGTCGTTGAACACCAACATGCCATAGGTGTCGCCGAGAGGGTGGTCACGGTTGGCTACCCAACAGACGGTGCCGTTGGACACGGAGTACCATATTCCGAGGAACCTCTTGGTGGACACCCCGGGAGAGAAGAATCCCAGAGTGAAGGAGCCGTTGGCTGAGACGAGCGTCTCGCCGTCGGTGAGGTTCTGCCCCTTCTCGAGCTTGTCAGCAGCACCTGCAGCGGGGGGTTGGATAGAAAGGAGGAAGAAACATACCAAGAGCAGGAGCTGGAGGATGTCTACCAGTTGGCTGGTTGCCCTCATGACGGATATGTACTTCTTGCCTTCTCGTACTGTTCTTGCTCAACAAAGTTCATGCAGATCACCACGGCTACAAAAGAATGGAGCGTTCTTTTAAAGGGTTGGTCATGTGCTGAAATTGTTTCACAGCTTGGACCGGGGAGATTAAATATCGCTTTTGCTAGCTCCCAGTTAGCTGAATTTTAAAAAAAAATTCAGTCACCTACAATTGCATAGTACTAAACATAAAATTATATTAACAAGCGACGTATAATTTTAGCATAGTTTTACTGTAACTTTTAGTTCTATTTGTTTTTGTATTTGTAGGGTTCACCTAGATTTACTTTTATCTAGTTTAGAATTTTTTTTTGTTTTGTTTTTGTATTTATAGGGTTCGCCTGTTGGAAACTAATCTAGACTTGCCAAATAATATAGTGTTAGGATCCTGATGCAATCAGCATCGGATCAAATTAGTTTGTTTCCTTTGTTAGGCTTTCCATGTTTAGGCTTTCCATATTTAGTTTTTTGGCTTAGGTAGCAAGTTGATTAGATAGTCTATAAAAGAATGTGTACTCATATGTGTTTTGATTGAAGCAATAAAGGAGAAAAAAAATCAGAAAACGCTGCAGCAGTTCGGTAGCATCAAATCTTTCTTCTATTAGCTTCCTACGTGTGTGCATTCTAGAGAGTAAACAATGAGCGAGTTCTCTCCAGGAGCTGGGCCAACAGTTGGTGTCAGAGTTTTGGTGATTCTCATATGTCGAGAATTCTCGTGTGTCGAGTTTAGTGATTCCCGTGTGTCGAGTTTAGTGATTCTCGTGTGTCGAGTATTCTCATGTGTTGAGTGGTGATGATGTCTGGGAGCACAGAATCGGAGTTCCCCACCACACCGCGAGCCCCTGCAGATGGCAGCGGCAACGGCGCCGGCAACGAAGGCCGAAACGTGGTGGTGCACCAGATCAAGGAGGCGTCGGTGGCGGTGCGCTACCCTACCCTTAAGCGCACGAACTACACCGAGTGGGCTCTCTTGATGAGGGTCAACATGCAGGCTCAGGGAGTCTGGGAGGCGATCAATCCGAGAAGTGCGGAATACCGGATTGACAGGACGGCGATGGCGGTAGACACTAGGCAAGATGGAGTCTGGCGGCGGTGGCCGAGGCCATCGTTGAGAAAGTCTCGGTGTGATGCCAACGGTGATGGCGGCATGCGTTCGGATCGCCGTGATGGCGTGCACAATGGCACGCGTCGGGCAGAGGTGCACAGGGCGTCGGCGATGAGCCGGCTATAGCACCATGGCCCAGGAACACGACGACAGAGGTCCGCGTGGCCATGGCGAGGCCGGCTGTGTGCTGGCGTTACACGCAATGTGTGCAGCGTCAGCGTGATGGCTGCTGCTAAGGCCGACGAATGACGGTGCGGAGCTGTCACAAGGAGTCGGCGTGCGTCGTCGACAACTGGCAAGGTGATGCCAATGCCAGGTGAGTCGGCGCGAGACCGACAATGGCGCGTGTGTCGCGCAAGATGCCACTGTGTGTGGCCAAAGGAGGCTGTTGCGTGCGGCAAGACGGTACGGCTGAACACATCGAAGTATCGACGAGTCTAGATTAGGGGGAGATTGTTGAAAACTAATTTAGACTTACCAAATAATAAGGTGTTAGGATCCTGATGCAATCAGCATCGGATCAAATTAGTTTGTTTCCTTTGTTAGGCTTTCCATGTTTAGATTTTCCATATTTAGTTTTTTGGCTTGGGTAGCAAGTTAATTAGATAGTCTATAAAAGGATGTGTACTCATATGTGTTTTGATTGAAGCAATAGAGAAGAGAAAAAAAAAAATCAAAAAACGCTGCAGCAGTTCAGCAGCACCAAATCTTTCTTCTATTAGCTTCCTACGTGTTTGCATTCTAGAGAGTAAACAATGAGCGAGTTCTCTTCAGGAGCTGCGCCAACATCACCTAGATTACTTTTGTCTAGTTTAGTAATTTTTTATTTTGTTTTTGTATTTGTAGGGTTCACCTAGTTTACTTTTGTCTAGTTTGGAATTTTTCGACATAAAATAACAGTTTGGAATTTTTTGACATAAAAAAACAGAAACTATTAGATGGTGATCCAACGTATCGAAGAAAGTGACTTAATTTTAAGAAAATTCTAGAAGATTGTAACTTAGTCGGCCCCATTAAATATTTTACTTTGACGTTCTGTTTCATCTGTTTGGTACTTGAAAGAGATTAAATATTTTATTTCGACGTTCTGTTTCATCTGTTTGGTACTTGAAAGAGAAGTTCGAAACAACAAAACTTTTTCTCACGTACAACAATAGCTAAATTTCGAAGTGCAACAACAAAAAAATAGAATATTTCCAAGAAGTTGCAATCCCACTTGAAAGACTTGTGCCCAAAGGTGTTTCAATTGTACGGGTGATGAAAGGAGGAAAGCAATTCATAGGCTTAATAAATGTGCTTAGACAAGTGGTTCTCTTGATTGGATCAAGGGACCACCTCAGAGCAGGTCATCGCTGCTACACCATTGTTGTAGTCCACAAGCCTACGACGTCTTAATAACCAAACACATGAAACCCTCGAACCAAGATTTTATTGCTTAGTCTAAAAAGGATATTGACTGTCAACACAACTAAATTTTTTTTGAACGGATTTGCTATTTCTAAGTTGCCTGAAATTTTTTTAAGTTTAAGTTAATTGTTATAACTATTGGATTTGTACAGAGATTGATATGTCATATGATTGTATATTGATCTAATGGATAAAACATGTGATTTATACTTAATAAAATTTCAGTCACCTTACGAATAGACAATCCCTTTTTAGAATTCCTGTCAAATTTAAACCATCACGTGACAGACGGAGCGGTGTGGCGGTAACGCGCCAGGTGATAGGCATCGGTTTCGTGACGGTCTAAATTTAATCTCCCCCGTCAAATTTAGATCATCGCGTGACGGACGGAGCGGTGTGGCGGTAACGCACCTGGCGACAGGCATCGATGTCACAGCAGCCTAAATTTAATCTAAAACATCAACCGGATATTTGGACTCTAAAATCTAAACCCAACGGTTCAAATGCCTCCCGCCAACTCTATACTTCATGCCCATCTCATCACCTTCCCGATGTCATTCTCAAACCATTACCGTCACCTCAGCCACCACCTCCCAGTGCGCTCAAGCCTCCTTCGCTGCCTCTCCACCCCGGTGCGCATGCACGTTTGTCTCTTCCTTTCTCGTGTCGCTGCCTCACTGGCGTCCTCCCCCCTCCTCCTTTTGTTGTTGTTGGCTCGTCGCCTCTGGCGATAGGTGGCGGCGCCTTCGATGCATCTTCTTAATATAAGGAAAAAAAAGGGGCATTCGACAAAGCGTGCATTCATTGAAGTGGCATGTGGCAGCAGCAGCTTCGCTGGTGGCGGCTCAGACGCTGTGACAGTCACTTAACCACATCGGAGCTGGAGAAGAAAGTTACGGTGACATGAATCCTGTTGCAGGTCGGATGGTGAAAAATTCAACTGATTTCCAACAAAATATTCGGCAGATTTCTAGCAATTCCGAATTGTATTTTAGAAGAACGTGCGCATGCTCTGAGAAAGCTCTCACGTCGTGCAAACCTACACTCTCTGCAAGGATCAACTGCATTAGGTCAATTTTTCCATTTTTTAAACACAAGGAATAAAACGGCCAGCGGCCAGCAAGATCGATTCAGAGTTAAGACAAGTGAAACTGTGAAAGATACTTTGACCGTTTGATGTATATATATACGTCAACATATCAGTTTTTTTATGGCAAATTGATAATATGAAGAAACGAAGAATCGTGCCGTCTCGACAAGAGGAATGGACCATCTGACCATAGTCAAATTTTGAATTATGGTCATAAGTTTTAGTACTAGTTCTTCTTCTTCTTCTTTTGAATTCGTGGCCATAAGTTCACCTTAATAGTTAAAGAAAGTAGCACATATTGTATAATGCTCTCTATTATGACAAATACTCTATATAAGTTGTTTTTGGCCACTGACACGTTTCATAAAGTACTAATTTGACCACTGGCCACTAGCCAAATTTTCCGTGCAAGTTGCACGGCTAGCTATTACAATACCTTTAAAAATAGCTATAACTTGTGACCACCTAATGAATCACTTAATGTATCTTAGTGATCTAAATATGCAATTCTAAAGTACGGCGGCCCAGATGAACCACCCGCACAATTTCAATCACTGGCCTTGCAATTTACTAAAAAAATAACAATAAGAGGAGTTGAAAAAATTGTAGCCTTTACTAATTGGTAGAACATAATTACGTGGTTAAGATATATAGTTCCTATAAAAAAAAAAGAGTACCCATCCTTCTTGTGTAGCATAGTTTCATTAATATTTTAAATTAAATACTCCAAATGCAATCTATACTAAAAATTAGTTATATGGATCCATTTTTTTTTTCCACGAATGGAAGTGAAAACTGTGAAGTTAACTGATTGCAAATATATACACCGATACACTTTAGATTCCTCTGAACCTTTTCCGCGAGACTTGCAGTCTACGCAGAAGACCCAAGCAAGGTGGAAAGCAAAGTTATTGTCTGTACTGTACTCAATTGGAGCGCAAGATCTTCATAGCATAATGCAATGGATTCAGTCCACGAATCCCCAATAATAGTTTATCTCGCCGGTGTAAAATTTCTTTCATTTTCACATGTCTAATCGTGCTCTGTACTCTGTAAATACTGTTTGGTTTCTTTCTTCTTAATATAACGCCGGCAAAAGCTGAAACTTTCAACAAAAAAAGGAATGGAGCTCACTGCCCATAAGCAAATCTTAAACATATTGGTCCCTATGCCGGGAGTACTAGCGGCAAATAGAGCTCACTGAACCAGATGGCGCTCTGACCCCGCCAGGTTTGCCAAAAACCAACCGAGAAACAGAATTTAAACGGAAACCGTAAATATGTCAGAATGGACCCGAATCGGTGGAATCGGTAACAAATCATTGTAATCGTCATAAATCGGTGTAAATTGGCAAGACTCGGTGTTAAAACCGGACGGGTTTCATATCCCCCTGACCGGATTGACCGGAACCCGTCCCCACAGGTTTGAAAGTAGTGCTATTAAATTCTCATGTGATCACATCACAACAGACCTCTTGTTCTCCATGTCTTCCAGAGTTAAATTTCTCTTACTTAAGCAGGTTTTCTCTTGGGAACCAAGAAGATGCCATGATACAATCGTCGTGGGATGGTCTAGTGTCGGACCCGGATTTTGTAATCCAGAATCCTCTTTGATAACCATGTGCTATTCCCTGAATCAGTAGCTAGCACTCACAGATACATCACTGAATCAATTCATACATGGCGTAAAACCATACCATTCATTATTTAGCACTTCAGAGTCTACATAGATCGTGTCGGATCAGGTTTAATAATAAGGGCCGAACAGGCCAAACTGATTGCATTACAAAAGCGGAAGCGACAACGGAAGCAAAAGGGGTGAGAGCTCATCTCTCCACAGACAAGCGACTGGGGAAACCTGTGTACGTCCGATATTAACCAAGGCTTGGATAATATTGGATGCACGTAAGTACCAACGGAGTCAACTAGACTGGGGCGAGACTAGAACATCTAGAGACTACATTACGCTTTATCATCTCCCGGATCTCCAACTTCTGGATCCTCATAGTAGTCGTAATCTCCAGGATTTCCTGTTTCTGAGGATTTTGAGGAGGGAGGGGGGAGCGAGAATGAGCACAACTTATGTGCTCGCGAGCCAACACACAATGCAATAATATACATGTAAGGCTAAACAAGGATGGTTCGGGTTCTTTTATTTGCTAAAGCAATGTTTTCAATTATCATAATTACAAATTCCTATCACTTAGCATTTTAACCAAATTGCATTTTATTAAAAAGAGTAGTTGTGCAAAATTTAATAACAGCAGAGGTTTTCTCCACCTTATGCTTAATTTGATTGGGGTTACTCCTACATATTAACATCACTGAGTCTGAAATTTAGGGAAAATCCAACCCAAGGCTAGGTGAGCCCACTACATTTTTCATGCCACCCACAAAAGTTTTTGAAATAGAACTAACTCAAGTTAAGTTCACATGTTCGCCTTTGACCGTAGACGCGGCTGTTTAAACAGTTTATTACTCTGCAGAGGTTGCACACTTTACCCACAAGAGATAATTGTCTTGATATGTACACACGTTTCCGTAGACATGTGAATCAAGGGAAGATCATCACAAGGCCTTTACAATGCATCCCTTAGTATTAATTACACTTCGCTAAGGTTTCGTCTACGAAGGGTTACGCTCTGTTTTTAGATCCGTTAACCTTTACTCAGATCCCCTCTTGCGCCGTCGAACGACTTACATCGTGCACCCCGACACCCTTCGCCACAAAGGCTTACGGTGTCGCGGATCATCTATTTGATGCAACTCGTACTGATGGATACAAATTATTTAGTCAGGTTGTACTTTACAGACTTGTGGTTGCACTTGTTTTACACGAGAGGTCATGACAAGATTAAGTCCTTAGGGTTGTCTGGGCGGTTCATTCCATATTCCAGTCCACAAAACGACAGTCCTTCGGCTACATTAGCACCTACTGTCATACAATCCATCTTACCATCCATCCAGACAGGGTAATAGCAATTTAGGGTTTTGAGGAGTAAAACCAACTTATCTCATTTTCTTCAGTCATGGACCACCAATGACTGCACAAAACCGTTTCATGTTTGAAAAGATGATGATTGGGATATTTTAATGTCCCGGTACTTAAACAAGACTAGCATGTCGCTTAAGTACAACCTATAGCTAGTATTTACCATATAGTTACTAGGGTGACAAGGATTAATAGATTCAAATGTCAAGGATGGCATATTAAATAGTTAATCAACAAATGAGTATTTAACTACCTTAAGCTTTAACATACATTTGTTTAAAGATTTAAAGCATGCAATTTGCTATTTTAAAAGAATATAATTTGTATAAAATGTAAACTCAATATGATCAAAGTATTGACTCGCCTTGATTGTAGGTACCAGAAAAATAAACAACAAGCAACAAGAGCAAATAAAATAGTCCGGGTAGTCTTGTTCTTGATCAACTTGGAGGCCTCCGGCGTCTTCGAACTCTACGCGGGCGAAGTACTGGAAAAATAAACAACAAGCAACAAAAGCAAATAAATACAAATAAAATAGCAAATGAACTTCAATTTAAACAAGACCTATGCCATTAGCAAGATCTTGAATTTACAAATTTTTAGAAATAGATTTCACCATTTTTGGAGCTAGAATGAGGGAGATATGAATTTTTAAAGCCTTTCTTTTGAATTTAAAACAGAAAAGGAAAAGAAAAAGAAAACGGCGGCGGCCCACGGACAAGAAACGGCCCGACCCACGGCGCGGGCCGAAACGGGCGCATGGGCGCGGCCTACAAGGAGAGGGGCGGCTCGGGCCGAGGCCAAGAAAGGGTGGGGGGAAACGGGGGGCGGCGGTGGCGCACGGGGAGGGGAGGAGAGGGAGGCTCGGGGGAGCAGCAATGGCGACGGCGTCGGGGAGGAGTGGAAGGCTCGGGGCGCAGCGGCGAGGCTCACCGAGCGGCGGTGACGGCAAAGGTAAGGCTTTGGCCTCTCTTCTTCTTCTTTTCTTGCTCTTCTTCCTCTGTGGTTCTTGCTTGGGAAAGAAGCTTGGGAAAGAAGGGGGGTGGGGGAGAGGAAGGGAGGGCGTCGGGGCTTTATAGGTCGAGGAGGAGCGGGGAGGCTCGGAGGAGGGGTGGGTCCGGCGGCGTGCGGCAAGGGGCCATGAGGGCGCGCGGGGGCGGGGTTCGGCGAGGCGGCGGTACACGGGGACGGGACAGGACGCGACGGGCGTGCGGCGCGGGTGTGCACGGGCAAGCGAGCGCCAGCGGAGCGGCGGGGCGGGCGAGTCGTCGCGAGGCGGCGTGCGTGCGGCGGGGCAGAGCACATGGGGGGGGGGAGCGCCTCGGGCGGCTTTTGACCGGTGAAAAGAAGGAAGAAAAAGGGGCGTTACATCTAGGCTGTCTGATCTAAATGTCCATGAAGGAAAACATATTGGTTGTTCTTCCAATCAAAATTGTGTTGGAATATGGGTCGTTGATCTACTGGTATGTTATTGGCTTCTCCTCTCTGCTACATTTCTAACACTAATCTGTTATTCTCAGCTGGAGTCTTCCTTTTGTTGTTAGTTGAATGTACTGACAAGCAATCAATTGGCAGCGTCTTGAGCCATATGCAACAGGTACTTCAATGAAACTAAATGGTCATTCTGAATTGAAGACTTCGCCAAGTAGCAATATGCCGTTACAAAACGACGGTGGTTCACGGGCTAACATAGGGCGATCATCAGTTCTTCAAATTTCAGACAATAGCTTAAAGGCTTCTACGGGAAGACACTCAGTTTCTCAAATTTCAGATTCTGCACCCAAAGAGACAAAATCAACAACTTGTATGTCACTGATCTTCTCTATCTGTTCTTTTTTATATTTGACGTTGCAAACCTTCATATGCCTAATCTGTCCTTTATCTGTTCTTTTTGCCATACTGAAGCAAGTGGGTTAGTCCCAAGCACACCTCAAAGAGCTGGGACTGGCTCCAGTACTAAAACAGTTGGAAATTCAATATTTGCATCTAGTGGCACCACCTTAAAGAGAAGTTCACTGAAGAGCAACAATGCTTCTAATCTTCAGAATTTCAGTAAAGCTGATGTGGTGCCTGTGATTGTCCCAAGAACTAGCTCAGGAGCAGAGCTGGCTACTGATTCTAGAAGCGATGCTGCTGATGCACCTGCTGTTTTATCTGAGTCAAGCAAAGGGTAGAGCCTGCTACTGATTCTAGGAAAGAAAGTGCTGATGTGGCACCTGCTGTTGTTCCCAGAACAAGCTCAAGAATGGAAATAGCATCTGATTCTGCACCTTTTGTTTCTAAGGCAGGCAGAAGGTTGGAGTATGTTGCTGATTCTAGGAAAGAAAGTGTTGATATAGCACCTGCTGTTGTTGTTCCCAGGACAACTTCAAGAATGGAAATGGCCTCTGATTCTGCACCTGTTCTTTCTAAGGCAAGCAGAAGGGTAGAGCCTTCTACTGATTCAAGGACAGAAAGTGCTGATGTGGCACCTGTCATTGTTCCCAGAACAACTTCAAGAATGGAAATGGCCTCTGATTCTAGGAGAGAACTTTCTGCTGGAAGGGTTGTAACATCCCATTTTTTTGGGGTGGTTTCTAATTTGGTTTTCGGTTGAAAAAGGAGTTCAAAAACTTAAATTGAAGCTTAAGTATTTATTTTTAAAAAAAAATCTCCCCCAAGGTTTCAAAGGTTGGTTGATTTCAAAAAAAAAAATCTCGGTTTAAAAGCTCAATTCAAATCCCTCTCAAAATTTCAAACTTCCCTCTCAAGTTTTTATCTCCAAGTTTCAAAATTTAGTTTAAAAATCCCCTTGGGCTTGGCCCAATTCCCTTCTGGTCCCAACCCATTTCTCCCCGCCCCGGCCTAGCTGGCCTTGCCCCTCCCTTGCCACCCTGGCCTCCTGCCTATGCCGCTCTGCCGCCCACGACGTGTCCACGCACCGTGCGCGTGCCGTGTGCACCCGGAAGCAAATTCTACCGTTCGATCATCTGCCCCTCTCCTCCTCTCTCTCTCCTGATGGACAGCAGATGCATAAAGTCTCTCCTAAAGCCCTCACCCACCCGTAGAATTTATTTTTACATGCGCCATCCCAGCGCGTGTGCGCCGACCTCTGCTCGCTCGCCCCGTCCCGTCCCGGCTCCGCTCCCTTGCCACATGCCCGCGTCAGCACGTGCCCATGCCGCGCAGAGCACGCCCATCCCGCGCGCCCGCCGGTCCTCGCCTATGCCGTGCGCCACTGAGCCTCCTCAACGACTCGATCCCTCCCCTCGACTACGGCCCTATTTGTTTAGGCTTTTTCTTTGGCTTAAAAGCAAAAAAGCTTAAGCCTAAACAAAGGGGTAGCTTTTTTATCGAGCTTATTAAAAGTTTAGGCCATTTTAAGCCTAAAAGCCATAAGCCAGGGGAGAGGTGCTTTTTTTTGGCTTTTGCGAAATAGAATAACCATTTGCCACTGAAGTTCGCTAAAATTACCCGCAAAATGCCATTGTATATAAGTAAAAATCCTTCGTTTTTCTGTTCAATCCTCCTCTCCCGATTCCCTTTCCTTCGGTTTCCATGACCACCGCTCCCTCCTCCAACGCCGCCTCCTTCCTCCCGAACGCCGCGCCCCTTCCCCTCCCGACGCGCGCCTCCTCCCACGCTGCCGCTTCCCCCTCCCGAACACCGCTGCCTCCCCTTCCCAACACCGCCGCCCCGCCAAGCCTCCCCACGCCGCCGCTCCTCTCCCCAATGCCGCGCCTCCTTCCCGCCCCTCGGACGAGCGACATCGCCTCCCCGCCGCCTTCTCCTCCCGACGACCCCGACGCCGCCTCCCCACGCTGCTGCGCTCCTCTCCCAACGCCGCCGCCTCCCTTCCCGCCTCGGACGACTACATCGCTTCCCGCCCCGCCTTCTCCTCCCGACGACCGACGCCGCCTCCCGATAAGTCTGTCTCGGTCAGTTCAATCGGCAATGTATTGTTTAGATGTCACCTCTTTGATTGAGAACAAGGACTAAGGGCGGTTTATCGATTTTCGGTCATTCGGTAAGTGTATGCTAGCGAGCCCCTTTGCTTTACTTGTGCATCATTGCGCCATGAATCATGCCATCAAGCAATCAGTAATTTGCATAGGAATCCATAACCGGAGGACCCGTTGTGACCATAAGAACATGACAGTTTCTGGAGGCTATGTCAATATTTGATCAACATTTGTGGTAGTACTCTATCCTGGTGTCATCCTTCAGGGATTCCTGGAGTGTTAGGCTTTTGTTGTTGGCTGCGTCGACGCCTAAAATTCGAAACAATACTTTCAGATAAGTTTGAGTCCGGTTCTTCAGTTTCTAGTAGAGGAAAATGCTTTCCTTTTGTACATAGCCATAGAGAGTAAAACACACTTTAAGTTATAGAACAATATTGACTTGATTGCATAATTAGAAGATGTTATACTGTCATATTGATTTGCACTCTATCTGAATTCATGCTCTAGGGGTAGTCAAATAAACAAACAAACTTGCATCTTTGTGGGGTACCACAGTTATTGAATTGAAATATTTAAGCATACAAGAGGGCTGGTTCTGGTACCCTGGTCATTGTGTACTAAATTTAATTTTCAAAAGTCATTATATGTTTATCATGGCTAGACAATTTTCTTTTGCAAGTGGACATCTAATTGTACTTTCCTTGCCAGCATCTTTTACAATCAGAAGTGCTTGATGTAGCTGCAGACATGAGAGAAAGGTTTGATGGATATTCGGACGTGTTTGAGCATGTTGATTGTATTGATAAAGATCTTCAGTGTGACAATGAAGGATTGCTTCTAGACAACCCAATGGGAATACGAACAGAGAGAAATCCATCTTGAACTAGAAGGAGCAAACCATATACGAGGAGGATGTACCAAAAGACTAAAGATATTTCTCACTAGAGGTTCATCGATTCGATGGATGGCTCATGCCTTTCTGCTTGATTCATGCATCAACAGTGACTTTCACCCTCATTGCTTTGTTTCTAAAGCAAGTTGTCATCATTGCTGAATGAATTAGGACCTTGTTTTGCTGATAGTGCAGTAGTGAAGAGCCTTACCCTTTGCTCGTCAGGTGTGAATATTGTGATGGCTCAAACTAGTCAATGCTTGGCATCTTTCCAATGTTTGATATTTTCTGTCAGATCATTATTCTGGTTAAGGACATTGTTATGGTTGAGGGAAGATCACAGTGCTGTTAATTTGTGGTGTTAACCATACAAGAGAGTTTGGCATCTGATAATGTAGGGTTATCCAAACTAGGCTCTCACTGGTCAGAATAGGAAAGATAGATGATCAGGCCATTTCACTTTACACTGGTTCGTTTGAGTTGTAAATCTCCGAATTTGTGATGTAACTCTGAATGTGTACTGTACTTTTTTGTTAACAAATCAGTCCCTGCAAGCTAAAGTATCTAACAATTATCCTGAGTGATCATTGTGTCTTGCATCTGTTCCATCAATGCTACAACACATTCCACATTGGAATTATGATCAGTTTGTATTATTTTTTAGGGACGTTTTGTATCATCCTCGAAATGGAGGGATTGAAACCCGCTAGTTCTATGTGGGACAATAATGTTTTTTTTTGGCTGGTCAGTAGTACCATGTAATACATGCTTAACAAGGTCCTTTAAACCATTAAGGGTATTTCAGACATTTCATCCTTCACACACAACTCAATAAGCCAACATCCTACAAAAAGTCTGACTACCAAACAACAAAGTTTAGCTTAAAAACTTAGAGGCTTATAAGCTGATTAAGCTAAAAAAACTGACTTTAAACTATAATCCAAAAAACCTAAGCTTAAACAAAGAGGACCTACTTAAACCCCTTTCCTTTCCCCCTGGGGCTCATCCCCATTTGCCTCCCCACCTTGTCTCCCACCCCCCACTGAGCGCAAGAGCCGAAGAAAAGCCAAGCTTCCCTCACGGCCGTCGCATCCCCATCCTCGCCGCCGGCGCTCCGGTGCTCTCCCCTCTCGGCCAACTGCGTCAGGTGGTGTTCCCAAGCCCCGTGAGCATTTACCCTCAAGCAATTTTGGGCTTCGTGCAGTGTGTCGCCGGTCTCCCTCGTCTTCCCCGTCGCCGGCCGGAAGACCTCCACCGCCCAATCTCCTTCTCCGGTGGTCCTCCAACCCATTTGACTGCGTCACCTCGCGTTCCCGCTCACCCTCTTGCTATCCCCCACCTCCTTTCTTTTTCCTCCTCGCCGTGAAGCCCCGCTGCCGCGAGCTCCTCTTCTTCGCCGCCAGCCACCGTGGAGCTACCTCCTCGGGCCACCTCCGACCTCCCCGCTCGGATCTGCGCCTTCCCCGTGGCCGCGCGCAGCTCGTGCGCGCGCTGCCCTCGTTGCTGCGCCGCCGCATCGTCGCGCCGTCGCTCCAGCGTGCCGCCAGCTCCGTCGCCGGCACCCATGTGGCCGCCGGCCTCTGGACTCTCCATTTTTGGCACTCCCGCCCACCGCCATGCCTTCCTCCGCCGGCGACGAGCCAAAGCCGCAAGCGCCCTAGCCTCCCCCTATTTGGTCCTCAGGCAGCCCCTGTAGCAGCCTTTAAACACTCGAATCCTTGTCGGTTAGGGTTAACCATGTTTTAAAAGCTGGTTTAATTGCTTCATTGGTTCACTGCGCGTGGCCCCGGTGATTACTTAATGAAGCCAATTAAAGAAACTCAGTTGTTTCTCTGAAGTCCCAATGACGAGTGGGCCCCTGAGGCATTTAATTTCTCAGTAATTCGGTGGACCGGTGAACCCGTGCGCATGGACCACAAGTCCAGGCCCTGTTTGGTGGACCGAATCACTATGCATTAGGACCCGCAAATCAAAGAGTTTTTCTCTCCCTCGTTTTAACGGTTTTAACTCTGATTTAAGTGAAATTTATTTCTAAAAGTTTCTAAAATCAGTAGCTTTCTAATAGAAGTAGCATTGTTCAATTTGGAGTTCATTTGTTATTTCTTTGTTTTGTTGTTTGTTCTTTTCCGGCGCGTTCGTCCGAGTAAAATTCGAAGAAGCAGGAGAACTCCAGTTTGATCAAGCACCAGATTTCCAAGAACCCCTTACTTTTGACCTAGGCGAGTTAATACTTTGATCATATTGATCCTACATTTTGTGCAAATTATATTCTTTTAAATTAGCAACTTGCATGCTTAATTCCTTATGCAAATGTATGTTAAATCTTTAAGAGGTACTTATATTCCTACTTGGTAATTAAATATTAATATGCCATCCTTGTCACTTGAATCACCAAATCCTTATCACCCTAGATAATTAAGTGGTAACTCTATTAGTTATAAGTTGTACTTAAGCGCCATGCTAATCCTGCTTAAGTACTAGGGCATCTATTGCCCTAATCATCATCTTTTAATCATGAAATTGGTTTTGGGCGGTCATTGGGGCAAATGACCAAAATGGTGGAGATAATTTAATTTATACTTCTAAAAAATCCTAATAACTTGATGTTACCACATCTGGGTGGATGGTAGGTTGGTTGGTGCTATCGTAGTACGAGAAATGGTGGTATGTGGTATGAACTGACTAGATAACCCTAAGGATTTAATCATGTGATGATCTCCCAATGTAAAATAGTGCAACCACAAGTCAATAATGGAGTTGACCTGGCCAAATAATTCGTATCTATCGGTACGGGTTGCACTAGGTAGATGACCCGTGACGCTGTAAGCCTTCGTGGCTACAGGTTGGGGTGCACCGCTTACGCATCTGTATGGGCGTAAGTCGTGAAGGCGCAAGAGAGGGTCTGGGTAAGGGTTGGCGAGTCTGTATAAGCGTAACCCTTCTCAGGTGAAACCTTAGCGAGTGTAACTAATACTGAGGGATGCATTGTAAAAGTCTTGTGATGATCTCTCCTTGATTCACATTGTAAAAGCCTTGTGATGATCTCTCCTTGATTCACATATCTAAAGAAATATGTGTACATATCAAGACGATTATCTCTTGTGTGGTAAAGTGTACAGTCTCTACAGAGTATAAACTGTTTGAACAGCCGTGCTCACGGTCACGGACGGGCATGGGAACTTACTAGAGTTAGTTCTATTTATAAAACTTTCTGGGTGGAATGAAAAAAGTGTCGGGCTCACCTAGCCCTGAATTTGGATTTTTCCTAGGTGGTCGCACCTAGTGATGTTAATAGGTGGAGGTAACCCTAATTAAAGTTAAGCATAAGATGGAGGTAACCTTCATTGTTATAAATATTGCACAATTACTCTCTTTAATAAAAATATGTTTTGGTTAAAATGCTAAGTAATAGGAACTTCTAAATATGGTGATTGAAAATGTTGCTTTTAGCAAATAAAAGAACCTGAGTCATCCTTGTTAAGCCTTGCATGTATATTATTGCATTCTGCGTGTGTTGGCTCGCGAGCACGGAAGTTGTTCTCATCCTCGCTCTTTTCCCCCAAACCTTTCAGAATCCGTGGATCCAGGACATTATACATACTATGAGGATCGAGATGTTGAAGGCTAAGGCAATGATGAAGAGTAGTTTAGTCTTTAGTTGTTCTGGTCTCGCCTTAGTCTAGCTAGCTCAGTTGGTGCTTGCATATATCCAATATTATTCAAGTCTTTGGGTAATATCGGACGTACACGGGTTACCCCAGTCGCTTGCCTGTAGAGAGATGTTCTCTTACCTTTTTACTTTTGCTACCGCTTTCGCTCCTTTTGTGTTGTAATCTTTTGACATGTTCGGCTCTTATTGTAAAACTCAACCCGATATGGTCTATGTGACTCTGATGTTTATAATATAATATTTTCTTTGGTTTACACCTTTATGAAATGATTCAGTGATGTATTCTGTGAGCGCTATCTACTGATCTAGGGAATGACGCAGTGCTTTTACAGAGGATTCTGGATTATGAAATTCGGGTCCGACAAGGGTGTTGTCACCATTCAACGTCCAATCAATATATACTAGACAACTGAAGTTAACCAATTACAAAGTTGATATAGACAAAGTTGACGCGGGAGGCAAACATGAAACAAATGACTTTACTTGTCAAATATTTCTTCTTTAGAGGAATGGTGTTATTCAAACAGAAAATTCTGAAGAAACCCGTGAAGATGTAAAACACGGCACAGTTGACAGGCTTGAATTTTCAAGTTCAGCATAACCAAATATAAGTCACCGCAGTGAGAATTGTATGACATGTACCCTTAACTTATCTGTTTTATGTACTGCTTCTACGTTTTGATTTAAATGATGTTTCACGGCTATTACTTGTGCTCGATTTCTTTCGTCATGTGTCTAATAGACATGTACTCACAAGTCACATCTCTTGGAATTGTGGATTTCAAAACTCGCATAAAAGCAATGATTCTTATATGATTTTAATAAAATTTCCATTCTTTTACACTGAACAAAGAATTTTATGAGCAAATAAATTTATTTTTTCAAGGTGTTCAATTATTTCTACAGCGAGATATTTTGCATGTGCTGTAGTTGTCAGCTGAATTTGATTAATTAATGCCATCTTTATTTAGTATTAACTGGACCAAGCATGGTTTGCCAAACTTATGTTCTTAATCTTTTGAGAACATGTTCTCTGTTCGTTTGTTGAGTTGTTACTTATTAGTTATCTCAGTGTTTTGGTAAGAGAATTTTGTTTTGGGTAATCATGTGTCACCATTTTAAAATTCCTGGGAAATTTCATATTGTAACTATTTTGAGCATTTGTTACTCTTTCACAGATGTTTCTAGAATACGTAAGCCAAGAGATAACTGCTATATTGAAGTTTCAAGAGCATGTATATATTTTGATATCCTTTTGGTGTTTCCTATATATGTTCTGTGGGTCTAAATCTTAAAGTATCAGGTAGGAAGAGCAAGATCAGTTGTTTCTATTTGGGAAGGTAAACAGGGGGAGAAAATGTAAAAAAATGGTAGATCTTAGTGATGGGGAGCATTTCATATGTATTTTTGTGCTCTAATGATATTTTATTGGTTTAAATTTCAGAACCCCTCAAAATTGTCTTCTCGCTATGATTTAATGTCAAATTGAACAATTGTTCTTTTATATGTACCTTGAATGAGCTTTTGAAGCCATCTTCTGGAATTGAAGCTTTTATGCGTTTTCTTGACTCTACTAGTTTGTTTCTTCATCCCTCAAGCCAATCCAACCTAGTTTGTTTCTTTATTTCTTAGGACAACTTGATCGTTTTCTTGACTTTCTCCTTCTTGGGGATCAAGTTGAGTCTTTTTGCAAAATCGGGCTTATATTTTCAAATCAACCTCCAAATTGTTTTTTTTTTTTGTAGATTGCCAACATGTTCATCAAGGGAGAGATTGTAGAGACCATGTAGTTTAGTCTTACATGACAAACAATTAGAATCGTTGTCGAAGAGTTTAGGGAGTTAGTTCTTTGTTTTGCAAAAGTTGGTCTTCTGTCAACTCTGATGTGTCGGTACCAAGGTTCATGTAACCGTTCCCGGACATTTTCCTGGCCAGGCGGCGGTACTGGTAATCGACCGTTTACCGTCTCGGTTACTGGTCAAAACGGTTTTTTCGGTTGAAATTCTCTTGAATTTGCTTAAAATTCGTCCAAAATTCAAATTTTGAATTTTGAAGTTGCTAAATCGTACGTTGTAGTTCCGGTTTTGATCTTCCCAGAGGGGGTCCAGTAGCCGGTAACCGACTACCAACACCCGGTGCAGTACCCAATACTGGTACGGCTCGTGCGGCTTCGATACGGTGCCCGGAGGTATCAGGATTTTTATGCATTAAAACAAAACAAACCAAAAACTGGGTACGGCTCGGGTGCTGGTACAGCCCAATGAAATGAAGAGGAAGCCCAGCCTACGAAGGCCCATGAAGATGTTGTGAGTGTGAACTGTGATGATTATTTTAGTCCTACTGGTTATGTACTAAGTTAATGTGTGTCTTATGGTTATGGACCTTATTTCTCTATGTTTTGCATATGTTATGGACCGTATGGTTGTTGAACTAAGTTGTATGACCTTATTATGTACTAGTATTTATGTGCGTCTTATGAGTTCATGAGTTATCTTTTATATTATATCTTTTTATTACTTTTATTATATATATTCTACTGTACCGACGTATCGGAGTTTTTAGGAAATGTTGTATCACCATACCGGCGTACCGATATCACATACCTATGCATCCTAGGCTGTTAAGAAATAGGCGGTCTGACCGGCTATGTCGGGCGGTTGGTTAGACCGACGATGTAGGATTGGGGTAAATAGATATCAAACACTTGTGTAGGAGTGTTTGAGGATGTGTTTACACTAAGTGTCATTGAAACTGGAAACTAGACGCAACACTAGATAGAGTTTAACTGAAAAGTACAGAGAGGGGTGTTTCCTAGTTATGGTTACCTGTGGACACAGTCAGACCGACCTAGTGGCGGCAGTTAGACCTGCCGTGGAGATTTCAGTGTATAGTGAGTTGTGTTGTGAGCTAAAATTTGGGAATTGACCTAGGGTCGTGGTAGTTATGAAATTATTGCATATGTGTTGCATAATGTATGTTTTGGCTATGTGAGTCAAGTTGTAAAAAACTTGTGCACATAATCGATTTCTTAGTCTATTGTTGTGCAGAGAAGGTCGGAGTCAACTACGGTCAACGACGAGGATGATTGAAACTTGGTTTGATGAAATTAAAGTCTAGAATTTCAAGGACGTCAGCTAAAGTGGTTGGTCTCAAGCAATGCGCAAGATGGACAAGGATGAGAAGTTTGGTGCAACGGGTTATATCAAGTGGCTTGAGCCAGTGCAAGTGTTGAGGCGGTCCAATGGGAGATGGATGGGAGAGACTTGCGGGCATAAAGAAAGCTATTGGTGAACCTACGCGTGGCGAAATATGGAATTGCTTCATAATATTGAACTCGGTCAAGGATGGAAGGATCGAGAAAGAATATTTTGGTATCTTCACCAAAATACTGAGTTGACGAACTTGGAGAAACTACAACACATGACGGCCTAAAGGACCAAAGGAAAATAGGTTTAGATCATGAGAAGAAGATCACGAAAAGACAGATTTGGAAATGCTGAATCGGCATATGCTTTGAGAAGCGTGCGTGAGTGAGAGACCCGTTTGTGTGTAGACTTAACGGGTACCCTTTAGAGTTTCTCTATATTCCTAGCGTCCACTGTATAAGGGGTGGTGCATGATTTTCACAACAACCAAGCCTAGAAAATCCTAATTTGATATTTGGGGGTAAGTGGAGATAGTAGAGGAGACTAGGGTTTGATAGATGTATTGAGAGAAAATTTGTGTGAATTGAGTGCTCATTAATTAGTGAGATTTTTCCCTCATGTTGGAGTGGTTGTAAACCCTCAATTACTCAATATCAATCCAGTATATTTTGTGCAAAAATGATTTATCTCTTATTCTTGCCCACTTTATTGAGATTTTGGGTTCTTGTTTTCTAGGATATTTGTATTGGTCTTTTGTTGTGATCTAACTTACTAGAACGTGTGGAAGTTGATCTAAGGTCATCTTGACCATCTTTAATCTACAAGCAAATCTTTGGATCAAGTTTTGGTTTTCATCCAGTTTTGAGCCCTCTTACAGTCAAACAAGAAATTATGGGAATCTTGGCTATGATTGTCTCGATCTTCGATTGAAATAAGTACATGACTTCCATGTTGAGTTGTGTATGAAATCTCAAGTGATTTGGAATTGTATATTAAAAGTTGGATCATTTTGTGGATTCAAAATCGTGTTGATTTTTCTGTCAAGTAGATGAGAGATCAGACCGCCCATTACTTGATGGTTAGACCGGCCGATGGGGTTTGTTGGGTAAGCTTCTTGATTTCAATTCAATTCTCCCGTTGTGATTCGTAGATCTTAATCTTCGTAGCTTCACATAGCTATTGGAGTAAAAAAAAAGTTGAAATTCTATAAGAGAAAAAAAAGACTCGTATTCAACCCCAAGTCCCTAACACGGTCCAACAGGACCAATAAGAGGATTGGCTTCCATATAATTCCATCTTTGTTAGCTAGCATTGAGGTTCAGCAAGATCAAACCGGGGCAGCTGACTTTCCTATCAACATTATTAGAGTGCGGTAACTAGTTTTCTGGATGGTCCTAGAACCGCGTCTCAATACCAAGTTACATAGATTCGTTACAATTTACAAGTTACAAGTATGATCGAAAAGAAAGACAAGCATTCTGGTACTGGTGGGTCTGGCCTATTACGTGAGATCGATTGTACTGGGCCTCAGGAGATCGGTCTCACGGAACGAAGGCATGGCTCTGCTGTCGAGCATTGGCCTTTTCGGCCGATCAATCTGCGAGCTTCTGCTCGTTAGCATGGCGACAATGGCAGACATGGTAGGCCTGTCGTCGGGCGTTTCCTGGACACAGAGAAGCCCAATCTGGATGCACCGTTCTAGTTCTGACAAGAGCTCAGGCTCAGACTCAGAGACAGGCAGCGCCATTGTTGAGTCGAGAAGTTCCATGATCCTGTTCTGTTCCCACAATCCCCATGCCTGCAAAAAGAGTTGCCAACTTCCATATATAAGAGTAGAACTGACGGGAATTCAGAAACCTTTTGCTTTTATAATGCTCTTACCTCATCTCAACACGAACAAGATTAATTGCAGATATTTGAACTTTTTAGTATGAACTTACATGCGGAAGAAGTCTCTGCATGCGACCGTTCCTTTCGCCGCTAAGTGTCTCCAGGAGAATGACTCCAAAGCTATAGACGTCACACTTCAATGTCACCTGTCCTTGATATGCATACTCGGGAGATGCATATCCCCTTTATGCAACTCAATAATGTCAGTGGCAGTTATATATCTAGTCCACTAAAATCTAGAGCAGCAGTACTAATAGGATGCAGAAGTTTTTTTTTAGAATCTTGAGAATGTGAAGTTACTTACGGTGAGACCACAATTGTCTGCCCTGACTGATCAGTGACGAACAACTTGGCAGTGCCAAAGTCTGCAATCTTAGGCTTCCATTCGTCATCCAGAAGTATGTTGCCTGGTTTGAGATCCTGTGGATGACTCGCTCCCCGATCCGCCATGAAGGTACGCAACACCGTGCGCGATCCCCAGAATAATTTCCAATCTTTGTGTCCAGCTCAGTGAAGCACGAAGGCTAGAGGTGCCTGTCAATGCCAGACAGGTGCATGTAGCACATGGCAAGTTATTAGAACCACAAATAATCAAACCGTGCCTCATAAAAATAAACGGAGTAAGTACCAAATATGTAGACGTCCAAGCTCTTGTTCTTCATGTAGTCGTAAACTAGGATCCTCTCCTTGCCTTCGCTGCAGTAAGCAAGGAGGCGGACAAGACTGCCATGCCGGAGCCTGGCCATCACTTCCACTTCTCTTGCGAAATCGTTCTTGCCTTTCTTGATGACAGCTGACTGTTTAAGCCTCTTCACAGCAATCATTCTCCCTTCCGGCAGCTGCCCCTGTTGATTTGCAAAACTAGATATTAGGATGAAGACTTTTACAGTGGGTAGTTATCTAATTGTCAGTGTGACGACCTTTTTTTTTTCTTGTTTATACTGCAACTTTTCTAATGGTATATACAGAAGAAAATTTTCCCGTGAAGGATATGTACACGCCTGCATTGTGATGCAGTGGTTCTGTGCCTATCTTTCACGCTACATGTGCTTGGTTTAATCCACATTAATTAGTCAAAAAAGACTGCTTAACTAATGGATCAACTGGTCACTCGATTCCTTGATATTTATCTCTTCGGTAGAAAATGACGAACCTTATAAACAATGCTAAATCCACCTTGCCCAATCATATTGCTTTCAGAGAAATTTCCGGTGACATCCTTTATAGTAGCTAGATTAACTGAAGGAACGGACATAGAGGGATTTTGAGGAATAGCATCTGCAATATGAGCATAACAACTATTAGTTTGAAATTATCAGCTAAATATTGGCCTTAACCCTTAACAAGTGTTTGTGCTTTCCGGTGTCACATTCACGGACTTACGACCTTTTCCATTCATGCGCGGACGTTAACGCAAAGAAGAAAAGAACAAGGGAAATGAGCGACCGGAGTAGAATTTACCTAAGATTCTGCGTTTCCTTCTCCACCAAATCACAAAGATGAACAAAAGAATAGTAACAGCGGAAGCTACAGGTGCCACAACATCCACGGTAGGAAACCGTCTTTTGGTCTTACCTGGTATGGGAGCAAAAAGGATCAGAGTGGAATTTAGTACTCAACCATGCTTAGAATAAAAAACAAACGCGGCAAAGGATAATCATTGTACATACCTAATTCAGACTTTGCCAACCTAATGTAGAGATCCTGCCCTTTGTCCACGTACCTAAGATCAACAATAGACTGCGTCCAAATGACGCAGCCGCCACCATCACCTTGGATATACGCAGCTGCGTAGGCCAAGCACGAACAGTTGGCCAAGCACCTCGCACTGCACTCCTCCACCGTGATGCTCATGTTCACTGACGCGTTGTGCGTGTCAGGGAGCTTCACGCCGCGTATCGGCATGAACCCGTCTGTGGTTGCCCCGTTGCCGCAGTCTAATGCGACGTTTCTCCGGCATCCATCCGAGGTCTCCTTCATGTTCCACGCCGACGGTGATACAGGGCTGAAAAACTCTTTTATTACGCAGCTGCAGAACGACGTCGATGCCGCACTGGCGTCGCAGAGGCCAAATGCCCGCAATTGGCGTAGGCGTCGCAGGGGTCCTCGGCCCTTGAAGAAGGACTCCCATGCCCGGCTGCTTGCATCCAACACCAGGCGCTCTACCGTGCCAGTGGAGTTCACCACGACACGAGTCAAGGGCGCAAGTGGTTTGGCAGTGTAGCCGTAGGTTACCTCCCATGAACTGTTTGTCACCTGCAACGGGAACTTGCTCGCGTATGACGACGCCTCCGGGACGCCGTTGAAGAACAGGCCGTTCCACGGCCCTGTGCGGTACTTCTTGGCGTTGCCTTGCCACAAGACAAGCTCCGGTAATCCATTCGTGTCCAAGACGCGGCGCCAGTCCCCGGAGACGGGTCATCGGCCGAACGCCACGACGTGATGTACCACTCCTCCGGTCCATAGGTTCTTGCCCATCTTCATGCCGGGCAGCAAGGTGTCCGACGGGTAATCGAACGACTGCCATAGGAAGACGTTGTTGCTGCCATTACGCACTACTAGGTTGCCAGACTCGAGAAGTTGAACCACCGGGGCAGGAACGGTCAAGAAATTTGCAGACCATGCTGTCTGGCGAGAGCCATCAAGCAGGACAAGGCTCCCCACGTCGTTGAACACCAACATGCCATAGGTGTCGCCGAGAGGGTGGTCACGGTTGGCTACCCAACAGACGGTGCCGTTGGACACGGAGTACCATATTCCGAGGAACCTCTTGGTGGACACCCCGGGAGAGAAGAATCCCAGAGTGAAGGAGCCGTTGGCTGAGACGAGCGTCTCGCCGTCGGTGAGGTTCTGCCCCTTCTCGAGCTTGTCAGCAACACCTGCAGCGGGGGGATGGATAGAAAGGAGGAAGAAACATACCAAGAGCAGGAGCAGGAGGATGTCTACCAGTCGGCTGGTTGCCCTCATGACGGATACTTCTTGCCTTCTCGTACTGTTCTTGCACAACAAAGTTCATGCAGATCACCACGGCTACAAAAGAATGGAGCGTTCTTTTTAAGGGTTGGTCATGTGCTGAAATTGTTTCACAGCTTGGACCGGGGAGATTAAATAGTTTACTTCGACTTTCTGTTTCATCTGTTTGGTACTTGAAAGAGATCTTCGAAACAACAAAGGGCGCGACTAACGCTCGGACGTACGGTCTGATCCCTCCCGAGCTCCAATATGGTCATGTGCTAGACGCAATAAAAACGAAGACGTGTGCAATATTTTTTTCCAACGATCATAATATTTTTTTCAACGGTTGTAACAAAAGAACCGGAGGATGCAACATATCAAAACAAAAAGAAAACATCTAGAGAACGTGTGCAACATTTTTCAACGGTCACAACATTTTTTCAGCGACGCAACATTTGTTTTTCAATGGTCGCAATATTTTTTTCAACTGTCGCAACATATCAAAGAATTTCAAGACATTGCAATAAATTCTTCAATGAGGCGCAACATTGATGCGATCACCATACAACAAAAAAATTTCCTTGTGCAACAAATTCATCCCCACAGTTTGCACACAAAACACAACACAAATCCCACTGCAACAAATTTGTAACATAATTGCAACATGCTACAAGATCACATTGCAACAAATAAAAACACTTAGTGCAATAATGTGGAACTTGCTGCAATAAAACAAGAAAATGATACCGGTGGAGGGTGTCTCTCACCCCATCGCTTCATCTCCCCATCTCCGTGGTTGTCCGCCGTGCCGAGCTCGTGGAGCTCGATCTCCTCCTTCACCACGAACTCGTTGTTGCCATCGAGGTTTCTGATTAGGCACCTGGGTCTGCCTTATCCCCCTCCGACGTGGCCTCGAAGGAGTCGGACAATGTTTAGCGCGAGCGGTCCCTGAGAGGCGGCTTGGTAGCCGAGGCCAGCACGGCGCCACCCGATCTAGATCGGGAGATGGGCGAGACCATGTCGGACCCGGATTTTCCAATCCAAAATCCTCTGTGAAACACTGTGCTATTCCCTGGATCAGTAGCTAGCACTCACAGAAATATCACTGAATCAATTCATACATGGCGTAAAACCATACCATTCATTAATTAACACGACAGAGTTTACATAGACCGCGTCGGGTCAAGTTTTACAATACGGGCCGAACAGGCCAAATTGGTTACATTACAAAAGCGGAAGCAACAACGGAAGCAAGAGGGGTGAGAGCTCATCTCTCCACAGGCAAGCGACTGGGGAAACCCGTGTGCGACCAATATTAACCATGGCTTGGGTAATATTGGATGCACGCAAGTATCGACGGAGTCAACTGGACTGAGGCGAGACTAAAACATCTAAATACTACATTACGCTTCATTATCTCACGGGCCTCCAACCTGGATCCTCGTAATAGTCGTAATCTCCGGAGTTCTGCTCCGAGGGTTTTGGGGAGAGAGCGAGGATGAGCACAACTTCCGTGCTCATGAGCCAATACACAATGCAATAATATACATGCAAGGCTTAACAAGGATGGCTCGGGTTCTTTTATTTGCTAAAGCAATATTTTCAATTATCATAAATACAAAGTCCTATTACTTAGCATTTTTAACAAATTGCATTTTTGCTAAATAGAGTAATTGTGCAATAATTTATAATAGCAGAGGTTCCTCCGTGGAAACTCTACCTTATGCTTACTTTTGATTGGGTCCGTCCCCATTACCAACATCACGAGTTCAAGCACTCGGGCAAAATCCAATCTCGAGGCTAGGTGAGCCCACCACATTTTTCATCCCAACCACAAGATTTTTGAAATAGAACTAACTCGAGTAAAGATTCCCATGTCCGCCTTTGACCGTAGGCGGTGTGTAAATGATTTAGACTCTGCAGAGGTTGTACACTTTACCCACAAGAGATAGTCATACTCGTTACCCACATGATTCCTTAGTCATGTAGTTGAGCGACAAATCACAGTCACCTTTCAAAATATCTCGCCTTCCGTCATCTCACCTATATGGGGTTACGCCCATATGTTGGTGCGGGATGTCGCCTCTACATCTTCTTTGTAGAAGGCACTTCACCATCGGTGTCCCATTCAAACGTGATCAAGCTCACACTTGCACCCTTTCTTGTTCCTTAGTGAGACTAACTTTCAAGGTTCAATAAATCTACTAAGCCAAGTTGCGGTTTGCGGACTTGTGGTTGTACTTGTTTTACGGAGGTCATGACAAGATTAAGTCCTTAGGGTTGTCTAGGCGGATCATTTCACACATCAATATTCTTTGGGCTGCATTAGCACCCATCAACATACTCTTCATCACACAATCGCCTGACACGATATTGACAATATTAGGGTTTTGAGGAGTAAACCAAATCACCACATTTATCTCGGTCATGGACCACCAATGACGCCCAACTCATTTTATGTTTAAAGAGATGATGATTGGAACATTTTAATGTCCGGTACTTAAGCAAGACTAGCATGTCGCTTAAGTACAACCTATAGCTAGTATTACCACATAGTTACTAGGGTGACAATGGTTAAGGATTCAAGTTGTCAAGGATGGCGTAATAATTAATTATTCAACAAATGAGTATTAACTACCTTAAGCTTTAACATACATTTGATTAAAGAATTAAAGCATGCAATTTGCTATTTTAAAAGAATATAATTTGCATAAAATGTAGGCTCAAGATGATCAAAGTATTGACTACTTTGGGATATAAGTAAGAGGGTCTTGATAATATTGGACTTGATCAACTTGGGGATCTCAGCGTCTTGAAACCTAGTCGGACGAACGTCTGGAAAAAGGCATGAGACAAGCAAAGCGAGCAATTAAATACAAATAAACAACAAATGAACTCCAAATTGAACAAGACCTATGCCATTAGCAAGGTCTTGAATTAACAAATTTTTAGAAATTTACTTTATAATTTTTGGAGTTGAAATGGAGGAGTTATTAATTTTTAAAGCCTCTCTTTTGAAATAAAAGAAAAGGAAAAGAAATTCAAACCAAAAGGAAAAATCGCGCGGCCAGAGGCAAGAAAGCCGGCCCACCTGACGGGCGAATCGTGTGTGGCGAAGCGCCCTGGCGCGCGCTGCGCCGGCGAAAGAAGAGGAGGGTCGGGGTGGCTTGGGCGGCAGAGGGGAAAAAAGCGGCGCGGGGAGAAGCAGCGCGGCGGCGGCGGTGACAACGGCGGCCGGGAGGGTCCGGGCTCACGGCGACCGAAGGGAGATGGAGGCGGCGGCGCGGCGGCGGCGCGCGGCGGCGCATGCGGAGGTCGATCAAGCGGCGGCGGCGACGGACTCGAGGAAGCGGGGGCGGCGGAGCTCACCACGGCGGCGACGACGGCGGCTCCGGGTGGAGGTAAGGCCTCGGCTCCCACTCCCTCTTCTTTCTTCTCTCTTCTTCCTCGGCCTTCTTCTTGCTCTGTGAATGAAAGGGGGAAGGAGGAGAGGAAGGGGGCTCGGGCTTTAAAGCCGAAGAGGAGGGCGGGAGGCTCGGGAGAGGACCCGGGCGGCGTGCGGCGATGGTGATGATGACGCCCGGCGTGCGCGGTGAGGCGCACTGGGCACGAGTGTGGAAGAGGAGGTGGCGTGTGCGCGCGAAGTCGCGATGCACTCGAGCGGCGGCGGGGTTGACGGGAAGAAGGGGGGTTCGGCGGGGGTTGACGGGAGGGGGGGGACGAGGGGGGGTTCGGCGGGTTGACCCGGCGAAGAAGGAGAAAAGGGGCGTCACAAAACCTACCCACCTTAAACGGAATCTCGACCCCGAGATTCAGGCTAGTCGGATTAGACAGAGAACGTACCTCTTATTATTCCACGGTCGCTTGGTCTTCTGCGGCGATGACATGATTGACAAGTCCTTGACTTCGGCTTTGGCTTGGAGTGGAAGCAGCTCTGGATGCCTGCGAGACTTGATAACTTTGCTTGCGGTGACGTCGGCCTCGGTGGTGTGGTTCTTAAGTCGTACTCCTCGGGGTGGTGGTTGAGGCACCTTCTAGCAAAGTGTCCGTTTTCCCACAATTGAAACAACGAAGATGAGCTATCGAGTTGACCGTTGTAGGTCTGTCGATGGAGTGAGAAGCGCGAAACATTCCCCCGGCTGCGGGGTTGCGGCTAGAGTGGAGGTTGGAGTTGGGCGGAATCCTTGGCGATGGGGCGGCTAGCGCGGTAAGGCGGCTGCCTGAAACGCTGACTTCTGCGGAAAGCTGTGGTGCGACCCTTGAAATACCATCTTCCTTTTGCGGCTAACCTCCACAGTTTTGTTCTCGTTTTCACAAATGAGGGCTTTATTGACCAATTGTTGAAAAGCGGAGTGTCGTGCGAGGATGAGTGTCCTCTCATATCTTCACGCATTCCTTCCACAAAGCGGTCGATCTTTTCTTCTTCATCAGCTACGTCATTGGGGGCGTAGCGGGTAAGTTGGTTAAACTTGGTTAGATATTCATTAACTGTCATCTGACCCTGCTTAAGAGCTCTGAACTCGTTCTTCTTCAATCTCATGGTACCGGCTGGTACGAAGTTGGTTCTGGCGACTTTGAATTCGCCCAGGAATTGACGCCATGCGATTCGATTTCTTAGGTGTGCTTGACAACTTCTTCTATGGCGTGAGGCTCTTGTGGGGCTCCAATCGTAGATGCTACGGCTTCATTATACGCCTCTTCTTCTTTGTGCGGGTGTCACCACCTCGGCGTGAGGTAGTTTTCCACCAGCGGCGGCTCCTTTTAGCCGATGGGTGGCAAAATCCACCTTGTCTTCGTTTGAGCGGGCAAGGCGGAGCTTCTTTCCGTATCTACGAGCCGTCTTGACTTCAAGGGGTTCATCGGTGCGCGAAGGTGAGGGTCTTGTCTGAGGAAGTCGCAAGCTTGGAGTGGCGGCCGGTGGTCGGTCTGCGATTGGTTAACAAGGCTTGAAGAATCGAGTTTTTGGAACATGACTTGAGTCATTGTTGGGCTTCTTGGTGGTGGAGGAGGTAGATCTTGTCCACGGCCACGACCACGGCCGGTGCCACGCCTCTTCCTCGGCCGGTGCAAAGGCACCACTGTTTGGGCGGTGGCTCTTCTTGGCGACATCCGAAGACACTGCTGCGGCTTAGAGCGAGGAGGGTAGGGGTTTATATGAGGGTTTTACGGCCTCTAGAGCACAATGAAGAACTTCAAACCAACGAAGAAAAAGCAGACACAATACAAAGCCTAGAACGGCTACATTAAATTAAGGAGGAGGGTTAGGTGTTACATGACTCTGAAGCATAGCGTATAGGCTAGGCTAAGCCATGACACAAGGTACAAACACAACGTCTCGATGGGGTAGAAGAAAGAAAATATGCTTGCGGACCAAAAGGTCGCCTAGCAAGCAACGCTAGCTAACCTAAGCTAACTACTCCTCTAACGGTGTTGACCACCCCAAGCGGTGCGATTGCCCAGGGGCGAGGCGGGAGCGGTTGCGGCCGAGGTCGAGCAGCGGGAATAAGCGAGCGAGAAAGGTTGCGTCCTCAATTGGAATCTTCAACGTTGATGGCAAAGCGGTGGATGGGATGTCGCATGCTCTTACGTGCGGCGATCTGGTGCGGGGTCCAAGACGTTGAGTTGGCGCCGGTTGTTGATGATGACGGTGATGCGGAGGAGGCGGGCGTGCGCGGCGGCTCTTGTAACAACAATGTTCTTGATGTCGAAGATCTTGGTAGCGTTCTCCTCACGAGAGGCGGAAAGGGACAACAAAGGTGACCTCAAAAAGAGATCCTTGTGCACGCGACACAAGGTGAGTCGAGGCGAAGCGCGCTATGTTACGAGCGAAACCGAACAGCGGCTCTGAAATGCTCGTCACGGAAGGTGGGAGCGATGAACTCAACCTCCAAGGCGAGACTCGATCCGAACTTAGGTCTTCCACCTCGAAGATGGGCGAGTGACGAACCAAGGTACTGATTGAGTTTGACGAGGATACCGACAAACTTGTCGTCGTTCTCTTCGTGAGAAAAGAAATCCCACGGGCCATCGGACGACGATACGGTAATCTAAAAATTTTAAAACAAAAGAAAGAGCCAGCGACGGAGTAGGCTCACAAAAGGCGGTAAGTAAAGAACTAAGAGAGGTGTGAGTAAGAGCAATAGATATGCTATATTTTTGCCAAAGCTTTTCTTAGTTTTTGAAAATAAGACTCAAGTCCTTAGGCTCAACCAGTCTAGCTAAGGCTCCTACAGTCGTATGCTCTGATACCAGCTCTGTCGGACCCGGATTTTCCAATCCAAAATCCTCTGTGAAACACTGTGCTATTCCCTGGATCAGTAGCTAGCACTCACAGATACATCACTGAATCAATTCATACATGGCGTAAAACCATACCATTCATTAATTAACACCCGAGTTTACATAGACGCGTCGGTCAAGTTTACAATACGGGCGAGCAGGCCAAATTGGTTACATTACAAAAGCGGAAGCGACAGCGGAAGCAAGAGGGGTGAGAGCTCATCTCTCCACAGGCAAGCGACTGGGGAAACCCGTGTGCGACCGATATTAACCATGGCTTGGGTAATATTGGATGCACGCAAGTATCGACGAGTCAAGCGGGTCGAGGCGAGACTAAAACATCTAAATACTACATTACGCTTCATTATCTCCGGGCCTCCAACCGGATCCTCGTAATAGTCGTAATCTCCGGAGTTCTGCTCCTGAGGGTTTTGGGGAGAGAGCGAGGATGAGCACAACTTCGTGCTCGCGAGCCAATACACAATGCAATAATATACATGCAAGGCTTAACAAGGATGGCTCGGGTTCTTTTATTTGCTAAAGCAATATTTTCAATTATCATAAATACAAAGTCCTATTACTTAGCATTTTTAACAAATTGCATTTTTGCTAAATAGAGTAATTGTGCAATAATTTATAATAGCAGAGGTTCCTCCGTGGAAACTCTACCTTATGCTTACTTTTGATTGGGTCCGTCCCCAATTACCAACATCACCGAGTTCAAGCACTCAGGCAAAATCCAATCTCGGGCTAGGTGAGCCCACCACATTTTCATCCCAACCACAAGATTTTTGAAATAGAACTAACTCGAGTAAAGATTCCCATGTCCGCCTTTGACCGTGGCACGCTGTGTGTAAGTGATTTAGACTCTGCAGAGGTTGTACACTTTACCCACAAGAGATAGTCATACTCGTTACCCACATGATTCCTTAGTCATGTAGTTGAGCGACCGTCACGGTCACCTTTCAAAATATCTCGCCCTCCGTCATCTCACCTATATGGGGTTACGCCCATATGTTGGTGCGGATGTCGCCCTCTACATCTTCTTTGTAGAAGGCACTTCACCATCGGTGTCCCATTCAAACGTGATCAAGCTCACACTTGCACCCTTTCTTGTTCCTTAGTGAGACCGACTTTCAAGGTTCAATAAATCTACTAAGCCAAGTTGCGGTTTGCGGACTTGTGGTTGTACTTGTTTTACACGGGAGGTCATGACAAGATTAAGTCTTTAGGGTTGTCTAGGCGGATCATTTCACACATCAACATTCTTTGGGCTGCATTAGCACCCACCAACATACTCTTCATCACACAGTCCGCCCAGACCGTAATAACAATATTAGGGTTTTGAGGAGTAAAACCGAATCACCACATTTATCTCAGTCATGGATCACCAATGACTGCCCAAATCATTTTTATGTTTAAAGAGATGATGATAGGAACATTTTAATGTCCCGGTACTTAAACAAGACTAGCATATCGCTTAAGTACAACCTATAACTAGTATTACCACATAGTTACTAGGGTGACAATGGTTAAGGGATTCAAGTTGTCAAGGATGGCGTAATAATTAATTATTCAACAAATGAGTATTAACTACCTTAAGCTTTAACATACATTTGATTAAAGAATTAAAGCATGCAATTTGCTATTTTAAAAGAATATAATTTGCATAAAATGTAGGCTCAAGATGATCAAAGTATTGACTACTTTGGGATATAAGTAAGAGGATCTTGATAATATTGGACTTGATCAACTTGGGGATCTCGGCGTCTTGAAACCTAGTTGAATGACGTCTGGAAAAGGCATGAACAAGCAAAACGAGCAATTAAATACAAATAAACAACAAATGAACTCCAAATTGAACAAGACCTGTGCCATTAGCAAGGTCTTGAATTAACAAATTTTTAGAAATTTACTTTATAATTTTTGGAGTTGAAATGGGGGAGTTATTAATTCTTAAAGCCTCTCTTTTGAAATAAAAGAAAAGGGAAAAGAAATTCAAACCAAAAAGGAAAAACCGGCGCGGCCCAGGAGCAAGAAACGGCCCGGCCACGGCACGGGCGATCGGCGCTGGCGTAGCAGCAACCATGGCGCGCTTTGCCCGGCGAAAAAGAAGAGGAGGCGGGGTGGCTTGGGCGCAGAGGGGAAAAAGCGCGCGGGAGAGAAATGCGCGGCGGCGGCGGTGACAGCGGCGGCGGGAGGGTC
The DNA here is from genome assembly GCA_036346255.1 of Ampelocalamus luodianensis. NCBI lineage: Eukaryota > Viridiplantae > Streptophyta > Magnoliopsida > Poales > Poaceae > Ampelocalamus > Ampelocalamus luodianensis. The sequence goes on along the minus strand of CM070624.1, from coordinate 4,477,562 downwards.
CGGCTCACGGCGGCCGAAGGGAGATGGAGCGGCGGCGCCCGCGGAGGTCGATCAGCGGCGGCGGCGACGGACTCGAGGAAGCGGGCGGCGGCGAGCTCACCACGGCGGCGGCGGCGGCTCGGTGGAGAGTAAGGCCTCGGCTCCCACTCCTCTTTCTTCTCTCTTCTTCCTCGGCCTTCTTGCTCTCAGTGAATGAAAGGGGAAGGAGGAGAGGAAGGGGCTCGAGCTTTAAAGCCGAAGAGGGAGGAGCGGGAGGCTCGGAGAGGACCCGGGCGGCGTGCGGCGATGGTGATGATGGCGCTTCGGCGCGCGCGGGTGAGGCGGCACAACGGGCACGAGTGTGGAAGAGGAGGTGGCGTGTGCGCGGCGAAGTCGCAGTGCACGCGAGGGGGGCCGGCGGGGTTGACGGGAAGAAGGGGTCGGCGGGGTTGACGGGAGGCGAGGGGGGGTCCGGCGGGTTGACCCGGCGAAGAAGGAGAAAAGGGGGCGTCACAGACCACCACCATATGTGTGTGTGTGTGTGTGAGAGAGAGAGAGAGGGGCGGTAGGTGTAAATGGGTGGTTGGGAACGATGTGAATATAACTTAGTTGAGAGCGGTGGAGATAAGACCGTCCGATTTTTCTTCCATGTCGGACGTTCTGTGTGTAGCGTTATCCAACAAAACTTTTCCTCACATACAACAATAGCTAAATTTCCAAGTTCAACAAAAAAAAAATAGTTAGAATATTTCCAAGAAGTTGCAATCCGACTTGAAAGACTTGTGCCCACCCACAAGTCTATCAACGTCAACTCAGCCGCGCTTATGAAAAAAAAAGTCACATAAATGTCCTCAAAATGATTTCCAACGCACCCTAAGGATCAACTTAAGCTTAAATGTGCTTAAACAAGTGGTTCTCTTGACTGGATCGAGGGACCACCTCAGAGCACATCTGATGTGATTATAACTCCAGCAAAATGTAGAGCCCTAGAGCAGGTCATCGCTGCTACACCATTGTTCTAGTCCACAGGCCTACGACGTCTTAAAAACCAAACACATGAAACCCTCGAACCAAGCTTTTATTGCTTAGTCTAAAAAGAATATTGACTGTCAATACAACTAAAATTTTTAGAATTCATGTCAAATTTAGACCGTCACGTGACGGACGGAGCGGTGTGGCGGTAACGCGTCAAGCGACAGGCACCGGTGTCGCGACGGTCTAAATTTAATCTCCCATGTCAAATTTAGACCATCGTGTGACGGATGAAGCGGTGTGGCGGTAACGCACCAGGCGACAGGCATCGGTGTCGCGACGGTCTAAATTTAATCTCCCTGGTCCAAGCTCTAGCGGTGATAGTCTAAATTTCTCGCTCCCAATACCAATGCAATTTTGTCCAAAATCTTGCACCGGACCCCTAAAACATATATCTATTTATAACAGCACCTCACCACGGAGCTCATCGCCGCTGCCATGGACAAAATTTAGACCGCCACGATGCACTTCCATGGCGGCGACCAGCGATGAGCTCCGGTGGTGAGGGTGTTGTTATAAATAGACATATGTTTTAGGGGTTCCGATGCAAGATTTTGGACAAAATTGTATTGGTATTGAGAGTGAAAATCAACAATCATTGTTTTTGTTCAAAAATCAGTGGATATTTGGACTCTAAAATCTAAACCTAACGGTTCAAATGCCTCCACCAACTCTATACTCCATGCTCATCCCATCACCTCCCGATGCCATTCTCAAACCCTTCACTGTCGCCTCACCACCACCTCCCCCAGCGCTCGAGCCTCCTCCTTGCCTCCCATCACCCCAAAGACACACGCTTGTCTCTTCCTCTCCTTGCTAGTGTCCTCCTCCTCCTTTGTTGTCGTCGGCTCGTCGCTCTCGCGATAGGTGGCGGCGCCTTAAAGGGCATTCGACGAGTGTGCATTCATTGATGTGGCATGTGGCAGCGGCAGCTTCGCTGGTGGCGGCGCTCACACGCGCTCGGACGCTGTGATAGTCACTTAACCACATCGGAGCTGGAGAAGAAAGTTACGGTGACACGAATTGTAACATCCCAATTTTGGGCTTGTGTTTCAAATGTAAGAAAATCAGTAGAAATTAAAACTTTTTCTTACATCATGTAATTCCTGTGGTGCCAAGAAATTCTTGTACAAGGAATTATGGAAATACATTGTCACAAGTCTTGTTGATCCGAATCTTGCTATTCCAAAAACAATCTTGTCAAATCTTATGATCATCCTCTGGAAATATTTTTCCTAAGTCTCTGTGATTGTATGTGACCCCTCTGAAAAATTTCACAATTTTTAGAAATTGTTTGAATATTGTTAGAGGCAGTCAAACCTGTTTGACTCTCAGTCAAACATTAAAACAGAGCCTTGCAGAAATTTTTGAGATTTATTCGCAGCATAAAAATCTCTGAAAATTTTACACAAGGTTAATATCTGAGTTAGCAAGCTCCTGTAAAATTTTCATAATTTTTGGAGTTATTTTGCTGCCTCAAATAAATCTTTCAAAGTCTCTGTCCTTTTTCAAAATCAAACTTGGTTTACTGTTACTCGGGTTCGAGTCAGACTCGGGCTCGAGCCAATCGACTTGGTCCAGTCAACTAAACGCACCGAGCCACTCTTTAAAGAGCGCGTTGAATCTCGTCCGTTGGATTTCAATCGCACGGCCCGCGCGCGTGTAAGACTTCGGACCTTCCGGTTGCAAGATTGATTGTCAACCGTTAGATCTCAATCCAACCGCTGTGGTCCTCCGAAACCTTCGGACCCTCCGGTTGCATTTTTGAATCTGAGCCGTTGGATTAGGATCCAACGCTCGCGTACCCCTTCGTTGCAGATAAGAGTTTGCAACGTGGAGCAATCAGAGCCGTTCAATTCTAATCGTAGGGCTCACAACCTCTCCGTTGAGTTTTAAAGCCCGTAGGCGTGGCGCTATCTCAGCCGTTCGTGTCTCATCCAACGGCCGTGAGTCGCTTTGAGCTTTTTTGTTGGTCATCTTCAACCTCCGCCGTGCGAAAAGCGGTGCAAGGCATGGTGAGGTCATTTCTTGCTCCTAAAGCCACCCTAGACGACGTGTAGGAGTATGGGAGGTACACTGAGCTAGGCCATGCCTTAATGCACGCCTTCACCTCCTTTCCTTGTCGGCCGCACCCTGTGCTTTGTGTTTTGCCGCCCGAGAGAGGAGTGGCGCAAACCCTAACACTTTCATGGCCTTATAAGCACCCAAACCCCTTCCTGGAGTTTCTTTAGACCACCACCAAGCTTCACTCACAGTGTTGGGGCTTAATACCTCAAAAATGGCAAACCGCCATTGTTGACCCGTGAAGCTCCATTGGTGTTCTTGGTGTTCCAGTGGTCCTCCTTCATGTTTCTTTGCCCTAACCTCATCTATTTATCACCTTGAACATTTCCCCTCACTTGATTTTGGAATTGATTCTCAGGAATTGTCCAATTTGGGGTTTGTTCAAATTCGGCCGAATTTGGTCATCTTCTTCCTCAGCTCAGGTGAGTGCTCCATTTTCCAATTACTTGCTCATGTAGCTTCTGTGAATCATTATGAAGCTATATTGAAGCTTTGGTATCACTCATTTGGTTCGAGTGTCATTTTGGGTTTTCTTCTTCAAGTCCGCAAGCTTTCACCTTGAGCAAGCATCTCCTACCATCTTTGAAGCTTAGTCGCTAAGGTAGCTTCTTATTAGTCCTTAGAAGCTCGCACCCTTCCTTGGACGCGGCGGAGCTTTTCGCTATTTTCATGTTTAGCGATAAAGCTCCGTTTTCATTCTCGGCTAGCGGCGTTCCAATCCTCGCCGCGGCGAATGCTACCATTAGACTCGTTGTGCTATTGCGATTCCATTTTAGTACTTGGTGGCGCCGCGCATGCGTGTCGTCGGCGATTCGCCGTTGAAACCACTCGGGTTTTGCAAGCACAGCGCTCCGTTTCGTCGACTCATTAGGACACATTAATTACCAATCATTAGTTATTAATTGTGTCTTAATCATTATTATTGAGCCAGCGACCAGTGGGCCCAATATCCTTAAATCAATCTACGGTTCACTCCGCACCGTTCGACATCATTAATGTCTAATCATTGCTTAATTAAATGAGTCGGCATTTAATCGTTGTCGAATTAACCTGCTGGTCGATCGGTGGGCGAGGATTGAAATCAAATTCGATGAGTCTTTAGTGTCTAGTTAATGATCATCATTAGTGCCATTAATTCTGTCCTAACCACCACTCTCAGTCGCTGACAAGTGGGTCGGTGCCTTGTGCGCGTGGGGTAAACCGGTAGCGTGGGTGACTCGAAGTCAGCGACATGCGGTCCCACCCGTCGATACCTCTTTTTGAACTTCAATCAATAGCCACCGTCGATCCCTTGATCAACGGCCTAGATCTTGTATGCGTTGGACCATCGGTTCCCTCATCATCTGGACCGTCCATCTTGCGATCTGCGGTGAGATCATGTGTGCAATCGGACCTTCCGGTTAGATGTGGGTTCTAAGCCGTTCATCTTTGGATGCGTGGTCGTAGTTCACCGAGGCAACCGCATCGTCCGGTTGCATGCACTCGTTTGGGCCGTTGGATCTTGATCCAACGGTGGACCGATTAGGTTTGGCGCGCGCGCGCTATTTCCAGCGTCGTGGGTACGTTGGATTTTAAATCTACGGCCCACGGGCGTCCACGTCGTTTTCTTTGTTTTGGGTTGTTCGTATTTGGTAAGTACTTATTTAACGATGAAAATGATGTAAAACTTTAGAAACTCATAACTAATTCATTTTAGCTACTTTTTAGTTAATTCCAAGCGTAATAAATTATGTTATCACTTTAGCTTATTGTAAAAATGGATTTAAGCATGTTCGAAGAGTGAAAATTGTATAACTAGGAATAACTTGATTTGTCATTTTGAATGTTCCGAAAATGAATAAAACTTTAGAAAATGCATATCTCGCTCTGGTATGTCCAAAATGAATGATTCCAACCTTGATAAATTTGTTATTAACCCAATGTTAATATAAAAATGATGGTAGGTCCAAGATTATGTGAAACCTTGATTAATGAGTTAGTACCTATTTTTAGCATTTAGAAAATTCGGAAGACTTATAAAATGCACAAGTAATTCTCTGTAAATGCAAAATATATTTGATAAATTCTAGAAAACCCTCTGTTGGTATACTTCACTGTAAAATTAGTTTTGAACATATTTATGCTCCTGGAAAGTGCATTATGCCAATTTTGCATCTTAGAAAAATCATAACTAAATCACTTTAACTCCAAATGACCTGAAATTTTATATGGGTTACCTCTATACCAGTAGGTAGCTACCATAAAAATTCCAGCTTCAAAATCTCTCTAGAAAATATTTTTGCTACAGTGCTAATATTGGCCGAAAATGTATTTTTATGCATTATCTTTTGCACCACAAATCCAAATTAGGTTTTTCCAGTTTCTATGTCTAGGTATATTCGTATTCTACCTTATGTGTAAATTTCGTCGCATTTGGTTAAGTTTTGCTTGCTCTTTTGTTATTTGTGGCTCGTCTTATTGGTTGTTCTTGGTTCTTTTTGCCTTTCGCTTAGGATTCGACATTTGCGGTAATCCGAGAACGATCCTCGCAACCAATTGAGCAACAGCAAGAAGGCAAGCAGTTTGATCATGTTAATCCCAGTATTTTAAGTATTTATGTTGATTACAAATTCTATGTATGCATTGCTATTTTGTTTTAATAGTTGGCCTAGTAGATGCATTTCCTTAGCAAATGATTATCCTCTACTACCATGAGCCTAGGTTACTTGCTGTGATTTAGAGTTCGTGGATGGGCTCTTGTCACTTAGTAGTTGCGAATTAATTGCTTAGCCATGCTTAGCCGGTAGAAATGGGCGGTTATCGACTTGTCGATAACCTTGATCACAAAACTTATTATGATTTATGATTTCCACCATGTGCCATGTCTACTTGTGAAAACTAAAACTAAAAGCAAAATGATTTAGACTTGGGCACAATGGTATGTTGGTGTGATTCTCGGGTGTGGTGGAATGGTGCCTAAGTCAACAAGGACCGAACATCTTGTTACACTAAACCAAGCATTTTAGCGTGCTAACCACACTAGAGGGTATGGGACCTCTCTTGACTTAGTACTTTGGCGTGTATTGGCTCGGTCGCAGGAGGTCGCAGGAGGGATGGTGTTGGGAGCATTGTAGTGTCAGAAAGACTTCACCGGGATGGGATTTGTTGTCTTTCGGCTTGCAATGTAAGCGTATGGTGTTTCTACCCATACGAGCGGCTCGTAGCTAATACACAATATTGGAAAGCGTCTCGTAGGACTTAGCGTGTGGCATACCTACGGAAGTGTGCTTTGGCTTAAAGGCGATGCAGTGTGGGTACATTGGTACACCTGCGAGGTTAAAACTATTCGAATAGCCTCGTCCTAGGTTATGGACACGCTTGGGAGGTCTTTCAAGAGTTAGACTACAACCTTTTAAATTAAAACTTGATGGGTGAGTGCAGATCGGGATTCGTGCTATGTTGTGGTGGCTATTGGGATAGTCACTTCCAGGTGGTTACTTGTATGTATCTGTACTTACTGTTACTTTGATAACAAAACAGATTTGCAAACATGCTTTTAAAATGTATTACCTTATTGCAAATAAAGTTGGCTTCATGCAAAAAGAGACATACAACCTCCACCTAAATAAGCTTGCATGTAGTTTATGAATAGGTCTGCTATTCCACACGTCAGTCTTGCGGGTACAAAGACAATCTTTGTACTCAGATGCTATGCTTAATTGTTTTGTTGCAGAGGAAGAAGGTGAGCCTGAGGGGCCTCACTTTTGCGAGCTGTGTTGTGGTAGTTCGCGGGGCGACTAGCTTGGCGGCCCGGTCGGTTGCCTTGTGGGTTATGTTGGCTAACCGGTCGACTTTTGTTCTAGCCATCTTATGGCGCTTTTGCTTCCGCTGTCATTTCTTGTATATTGATCTATTTGGCCGGTCGGCTCTCTTTTGTAATAACTTTACTTTATGTTGTTGTTGAACTTAGTGATGTATGTGTATGGAAATTGATGTGTAATTTTGTGATGATGTACGTATGCTGCAATTCTGGGAAGCATATGTCCATCGAGGCTTAGAATGTTTAATTAGTAACACTAGAACCATTTGGAGGTTAAGTGTTACTAGTTAAATATTCCGGGTCCTCACACAAATCCTGTTGCAGGTCGAATGGGGAAAAATTCAACTGATTTCCAACAAAATATTCGACAGATTTCTAGTAATTCCAAATTATATTTTAGAAGAACGTGTGCATGCTCTGAGAAAGCTCTCACGTCGTGCAAACCTACACTCTTTGCAAGGATCAACTGCATTAGGTCAAAAAAAATTCATTTTTTTAAGGAATAAATCTAGTTTACTCCCTTCAACTATCAGAAAAGTCTGATTTACCCCCCTGAACTTCAAAACCGATTATTTAACCCCCTGAATTTATGAAATCTGGTCAATAAACCCCTCATACCGGTTTGAATGAGTGGTTTTGCACACGTGGCACACCTGGTCTGTTTTCTCCTCCTCCTCCTCCTCCTCCTCCTCCTCCTCCTCCTCTCTCTCTAACCCGTAGGCCCCGCCTGTCAGCCGTCACCGCCTCCTTCCTCCTTTCCTTCTTCCTCCCATATGACGCGCCCGGCCTCCTCCCACTCCCTCCAGGACTCTGCCCACCCCGTAGCTCCCCTCCTCCTCTTCACCGTGCTCAGTCAACGCCACCTCCGCCTCCTCTGCCTCCCCATCCGCCCCCACCTTCGCCTCCACTGCCTCGCCACCCCCCGCGCCACGGCTCCTCCCCCTTTAGCGCTGCCACCCAAAAACCGCGCACCATCACTGCTCCGGTGAGCTCCAACCGCCACCGTCATGCCCTCTAGCACCGCCCCGGCCACCTCAATCCATCCCTCACCTCCAATTCTTCTTCCCAGAGCAGGAGCACCAAGACCCGTTTGCGGCCGTCGCCTCACCCTCACATCCCCGTTAACCCGGTGAGCTTCGTCCAAAACCGATGGCATCACATTGTGTTCCCGAGCCTCCTCTCCTTTTTCCCCCAACTCGATTTCACCTCATGTTCGCAGGAAGTCGCCGGCGACTCCATCTTCACCGTTTTCGACCAAAAAGCGCCGCCACCATCACCATTCCTTTCCCGGTGAGATCCCCTTCGATTACTCCCCTTGGAGCACCCCCTAGCATCACTCTTACTCCCCAAACCTCTTATTTGTGCCCTCCCTCCCTAGGTCGTAGCCTCCACGATGAGCCAACTGCTCCGCCAGCTCGCCTCGGCTCTCCTCCGCCCCCACCATCTACACCGATGAGTCCCTCTCATCCCATAGATGCTCGTGTGTGCCTTCTTTTTCCTCTTCTCCCCTTCCAGCGCTGCAGCCCATCTCCTTCCCCAGCACTGGCCGTCGCTAGGCCTTGCGCCCATGCTGCCATGGGCCACCTCGAAGAGTGCCGCCACCACCGCTTGACTCCTCATAGTCTCGGGGACCCATTTTTGCCGCCGGCGCTACCTCCCAGGCCATCGCTCGCCGTCGCCGCCGCCGCCTCTAGAGCCGAGCGCTCCTCCTCTCTCTCTCTCTCTCTCTCTCTCTCTCTCTCTCTGTGTGTGTGTGTGTGTGTGTGTGTGTGTGTGTGTGTGACTACCATGTCAGCGAAACCACTGTCATGTCAGCGAAATTTGGTGTCATAAGCGCTAATATGGCAAAACCACTGCCACGTGTGCAAAACCGTCCCTTCAAACCGGCATGAGGGGTTAAGTGACCGAATTTCGTAAATTCAGAGGGTTAAATAACCGGTTTTGAAGTTCATGTGGTAAACCAGATTTTTCTGATAGTTAGAGGGAGTAAATTGGACTTATTTCTTTAAAAAAAACACAAAGAATAAAACGGCCAGCGGCCTGCAAGATCGATTCAGAGTTAAGACAAGTGAAACTATGAAAGATACTTAGTTTGACCGTTTGATGTACATATACGTCAACATATCAGTTTTTTTTATGGCAAATTGATAATATGAAGAAACGAAGAATCGTGCCGTCTCGACAAGAGGAATGGACCATCTAACCATAGTCGAATTTTGAATTGTGGCCATAAGTTTTAGTACTAGTTCTTCTTCTTCTTTTTTTGAATTTGTGGCCATAAGTTCGCCTTAATAGTTAAAGAAAGTAGCACATATTGTATAATGCTCTCTATGATTACAAATACTCTATATAAGTTGTTTTTTTCCTACTGACACGTTTCATAAAGTACTAATTTGACCACTGGCCACTAGCCGAATTTCCCGCGCAATTGCGCGGCTAGCTATTACAATACCTCTAAAAATAGCTATAACTTGTGACCACCTAATGAACCACTTAACGCATCTTAGTGATCTAAATATGCAATTCTAAAGTTCGGCGACCCAGATGAACCACCCGCACAATTTCAATTACTGCCCTTGCAATTTACTAAAAAAATAATATCAATAAGAGGAGTCGAAAAAATTGTAGCCTTTACTAATTGGTAGAACCAAGGAAAAAGGCGGTGGGAACTGGGAAGAAAAAAACTATCCAAATTTTAAAATGTTAAATTTTAAATTTATGACTGCATAATGCCCTTTCTAAGTTGATTTAGATCTTTTTGTGCTAGATTACCTATTGTATGAGCTAAATATACTTGGATTATTGTACTCCCAAGTCCCAACATTTTGTAGACAATCTGCCTAGCTAGTACATGCTAGTTGGAATCTTGGAAAGGACCTTGGGCAGCATGAGCAGGAGGGAATCCTAGAAAGCACCTTGGAGGCTTGAACTTGGACTCTTTTACAACACTACAGCAGTAAAGAAAAGAGCAGCAGCAGCAAGGTAGGGGAGAAGAGCAGCAACAGTAGCAAGCAAGGAAGGAGAAGAAGAGTAGCAGCAGCTAGATCTGTGAGTTTCTCTCCATCTCTTTTACTCTTGCAAATAGTTATGAAAAATCAGTCCCATGAGCTAGAGTGTCATTTCCAAATGACTTTCTAGGCTATATTAAGTTTTCTTCTTCTTTTCCTTAAAATCAGTTATGGAAAATTAGTCCCATGAGCAGATAATTTTTAAAAATAAATTACATTAGTTCCTGAACAAATATGAACCAGTATATTTCTGTCCAGCAGTCATAAATAAAGTTAGAACGCAGGTCTTAGATTTTGTCGTTAGATTTTGGGGTGCTAATGTTGCTGCATGATATTGTAGGTGGTGGCTCCTAAATCTATCAATGTTTGGGAGTATAGAGAGAGACTAGGAGGTGCTGGTTGGAAGTGCAGATATTGTAATCTTACCAAAGTAGGCGGATGTGTCACCCGCCTAAAAGAACATCTTCCTGGGAAACAAAGCCCACCTAGCTGAATCTAAAAGACTTCTCCTAATTGATAACAATGAGTACATTGCATAACCTTCACGTTTCTCGTTAATGTATTGGTATGAATTACTACTCCATTATTGTTTTTAGTATGCTAGTCAAGTTATCAGTTATTACCATTAACTTATGTTTTTATATTTTAGATGCTTTAGAACACTTGGAAGAGCCCTAGATAGTCAAGCTAACAAGGAGACCAACATCAGGCTCCTTACAAATTTCTAACTAGACATCAAGCTCCTTATGTATCAGGATTGTTATTTCATTAAACACTTTCTAATTAATATTTGCATTATTCCAATTGCTAATTACGTATAACCGGTTTTCTCAGTTTTTTTCGATTTTGGTAGCGGTTTTTCCTGTTTTTTGAAGCGGTTTTTCCAGTTTTTTTTTTTTTGCGATAACCGTTCTGGCTACCGGGTTTAAAACATCCCCAATTCAATTTTTTATATTTGAATTTTAACCGGTTTTTTGCTGGTTTTTCCTGTTACCGGCCGATTCCGTTACCGGCCGTCGGGAGGGTTTTTCTCCAGTTCCGAGATTTGTATCCTTGGGTAGATCATAATTACGAGGTTAAGATATATAGTTCCTATAAAAAAAAATAGAGTACCCATCTTTCTTATTCAGCAGAGTGTCATTAATATTTTAAATTAAATACTCCAAATGCAGTCTATATTAAAAATAGTTATATGGATCTTTTTGTCCATGAATGGAAGTGAAAACTGTGAAGTTTACTGATTGCAAATATATACACCGATACACTTTAGATGCCTCTGAACCTTTTCCACGAGACTTGCAGTCTACGCAGAAGACCCAAGCAAGGTGGAAAGTTAAGTTATTGTCTGTACTGTACTCAATTGGAGCGCAAGATCTTCATAGCATAATGCAATGGATTCAGTCCACGAATCCCCAACAATAGTTTATCTTGCCGGTGTAAAATTTCTTTCATTTTCACATGTCTAATCGTGCTCTGCACTCTGTAAATACTGTTTGGTTTCTTTCTTCTTAATATAACGCCGGCAAAAGCTGGAACTTTCCAAAAAAAAAAATTGGAGCTCACTGCCCGTAAGCAAATCTCAAACATATTGGTCCCTATGCCAGGAGTACTAGTGGCAAATAGAGTTCAAAAAATCGGAACCAGATGGCGCTAAACCCGCCAGGTTTGCCGAAAACCAACCGAGAAACAGAATTTAAACGGAAACCGTAAATATGTCAGAATGGGCCCGAATCGGTGGAATCGGTAACAAATCATTGTAATCGTCATAAATCGGTGTAAATTGGCAAGACTCGGTGTTAAAATCAGTGGCGGATCCAGGATTTCTAAGATGGGTGTTCGGAGTTACAAATATGTTGTTCAATGTAAAACATAAAGGTTCATAATATAAAATAAAAAAAAACAAAGTACAAATTGTTCTTACTAGAGACAATATGACAAATAATTTAGAGAAATTACAAAAAAATTAAAAAAAAATTACAATCTAACTCGACGTTCCTTCACATATTGGAAGCGAGATATTGTTCAATGTTGTTAAATCAATGTTAAGAATTACAAGGTATGAAAAACAAAAGCTTCACATATCTATGTATAGATTACATTAAAAAGTATTAGTTACTTAAGTCCCCAGTCCAATGTTGGTCTCTCTCTATCACAATATTTTCCATCAACGACAAAAAGCTTCACATATCTATGTATAGATTACATTAAAAAGTATTAGTTACTTAAGTCCCCAGTCCAATGTTGGTCTTTCTCTATCACAATATTTTCCATCAACGACAATTCATTCATTGAACATTAGCATCCAAACCCCTGTTCCCTAGTAGAATCATGTCAAATTATGAGTTTGTATGTTCCACAAATCTGTCCAAGGTAGCGAAAATGACATCTTGCCTATAGATGCCTAAAGTGACACTTCTGTTCCACTTACCAAGTTACCATGTAAAGTTCCAAACTACTTTTCTAAGAAAATTCATTGTCCTACCACTGAAAAGAATACTACAGTTAACAAAATTATGATAATCAGATTACATTCATTGAAAAGAACACTACATGGGGTAGAACCTGATAAAAAATTAACATGTAACCACTTGCAACTAAACTACCCTATTGAGGTCCACCGTATAGAGATCCCAACTACGCATCGCCCAACCCCAAACCCAGCGAGAAAACACCGAAATCACAAAAATCGGGTAAAACATTCCACGGACTAGGCACGAGATCGGACCTTGCGACGACCATCGCTTGTGGCGCGTTGAGCATCTGCTTCGCCCGGCCGCACGACGACCGGTTCCTCTGCGAAACACAAAGCCCCCCAGATCAGCACGCGGCATCATCCAGACCCAACCCGGAAGGCCCCCCAATCCCAAATCGAATCACAAATCACCCCCAACCCCAACCCCACCAAAATAAACCCTTACGCTTTTCTTCTTCGCGTCAAGCGCGGAGGTCGATGCGGGTGAGGCAGCGGTCAGCGGTGGCATAGCCCATCTCGCCGAAGACCTTGCAGGCAGCTCCCTCGTCGGCGGTGTGCATGCGCAAGGCGAAGAAAAACCCTAAAAAGCGGCGAGGCGAAGAGAGAGACGAGACGACACGGAGCAGATGAGTGTGACGATGGATAGATAACACGCGAAGGCGGAGTTGAATTTGGGGGCTGCGTCTGCGCAAGGTGGGCGGATCTAGTATAGGGACATGGGTGTCTGGATGTACACCCATTTTTTTGACGAAAAAACTCAGTATTTATCAGGTATATTAGGTATATATATTGATAAGTATTCTTAAAATACATACTTTCACTGTATATCCCGATTCATCTCGTCGCACTCGCAGCCGGCCACACCTCTCTAGCTCTAGCTCTATCCGCGCGGCCCACTCCACGCCCGCACCACGCCTGCACGGCCCAACTCCCACTCCCACGCAGACGCAGCCCCCAAATTCAACTCCGCCTTCGCATGTTATCTATCCATCGTCACACTCATCCGCTCCGTGTCGTCTCGTCTCTCTCTTCGCCTCGCCGCTTTTTAGGGTTTTTCTTCGCCTTGCGCACGCACACCGCCGACGAGGGAGCTGCCTGCAAGGTCTTCGAGCTATGACGGGTGGAGGCGCCTCGCCTCTCATGGCGGCGGACGCGGAGATAGACCGGCGACGGCGATTCGTGGCTCAGGCGACAGGTGGCGACGCCTCAGCAAGGGCCTGGCGGCGGCGGCGGCCCTCGCGGCGATGGAGAGCCCCGGCGACGGGTGGCGACGCCTCGCCTCTCGTGGCGATGGACGCTGCAACGGAGGCGGCGGCCCTCTGATGGCGGCGGCCGGAGAAGACAGGGGCGGCGGCGCCTCTGATGTGGATGCGGAGAGTCCCACAGACGAGACGACGGAGAGGCCCACGCGACGAGCGGCGACCGGAGAAGACGCGAGGGCGAAGCGCAGCGTGGCGGTCGGAGGCGACGCCGAGGCCGGGACAAGCGAAACGACGGCAAACCCTAGGTTCGCTCTGATACCATGTTGAGAATAGCACTTGTATTCAATATGGGCCCAATGGGCCAGTATACATACACAAGTACAGGTGGTGAATATGCAAAGAACCCCTCATAGCAATGGGGAATAGTACAATATACACATATCTCTAACAGATCCCACAAAAGAGCAGGATATAAAACGACAAGACTTTAATGTGTTTCAAAACATTAACACACTTATATACAATCATAATTCTCAAATATGCATACAGTTCACAAAATTATAAGTATATCTATACCCCCCAAAGCAGCCCAGCAATAAGTTTCTGTACTAGTACATAATAGATTAATAGGAAGGAACAATAGTGACACACCAACTTTGGCAATCCAATATAAGGGCTTGTACAATATAGTCTGGAACTCAGCAGGCTGAAACAATGAGACTACCTGCCTTGCAGATCAGTATACGTTAACTGATTCCCTGATGCCGTATCCTTGTCATCCACAGGAGCTCTTCCAACGAAAAACGCAGCTTGATTCGGAGCAGGAAGTGTAACATCACCACTCAGCATCCTGAGCACCAGAGACATGGGTGGCCTATCAGCTGGTAACTCTTGCACGCACAGGAGACCCACCTGAATGCATCTGCAGACTTCATCGTAAGAGTATGTGGTGCCCATCAGTGGATCAATCAGCTCTGAGACACCGCCTTCTTTCCACAGGGTCCATGCCTGAAATGGATGTTATGAATTGGAGGCAAGCATGAAATGCATGATTATTATTAGTATGTTGTTAGACTGGAAAATGGTAAAATGGAGAAGACAGTGTCGTCTTAGTATCTTACGTAGCCCAAGAGGTTCATTGACCATTCGTGATCAATGAAGGAGCTGTTCCTCCGGCCATTCACAATCTCTAAAATCAACACACCAAAACTGAAAACGTCGGATTTCTCAGAGAATTTACCCTCCATTGCGTACTCCGGTGAGATGTAGCCACTGCATTCCACAGATTTTAGCACATTAGCTTGCTGCCTAGGAATTTCGTGTAATGTCAACTAGCAAGCGGAATTTTTTTGTCTATGATCTGAACGAGTAGCAAGATGTGTATGTCATTAATGCTGCAAGAAGTGAGCAGTACTGAACCAACTTTGTAGATGCTGGTCAGTGCAGTTTGACTTATATCATAGAATTCCCTGTTCAATTGTATTGTAGAGTACAAAGAGAAAAGGAGCATTACTAGGTTCCGACAATTCGGTGAGTACGGTCTTGAAGTTGGTATTCACGAAAATTCTAGCCATGCCGAAGTCAGATATCTTGGGGTTAAAATCGTCATCAAGCAGTACATTGCTCGCTTTGAGATCCCTATGAATAATTTTCAGCCTGGAATCCTGATGAAGGTACAGTAACCCTCTCCCAATTCCTGAATAATCTTGTATCGCAACTTCCAACCCAATACAAGTCTCTTACTTTCATCTGATAAATTTGTCATGAAAGCATCAAGATGTTAGCAGACAAGTTCAGTTACTGGCTTACTGCTAAAAAAATCACACCGTCAGAATTGCAAGAACCAAACTGGAACTTACCAAAAATAAAGAAGTCAAGGCTCTTGTTAGGCATGTATTCATACAGCAACATCTTCTCTTCTCCATGAACACAACAACCAAAAAGCTGAACCAAGTTTCGGTGTTGCAGTTTGGTTAGAACCATCACCTCGTTCTTGAACTCTTCCAATCCCTGACTGGAGCTGTTTGACAGCCTCTTAATAGCAATCTCTTGGCCATCTGGTAGTCTCCTGGAAGTAGTATCAACTATGTTGGTCCAAGTATTCATCACAATACATTACCAAGATTGAATTCAAGGTTCAATCATATTCCCAAGACAGGATAAAATGTTTGAATGACCCTACCTTGTAAACTGGACCAAATCCACCTCCTCCAAGCTTGTCGTTGAAATTGTTCGTTGCTGAAAGAACAGTGCTGAACTCAACTAATGGTGAGCTCAGAACTGTTCCTTTCACCGAATTACTTTCAAATATGTTTTCATCTGCAGGTGGTTTAGCTTCTTCAATGACCCGCCTTGGTCCTTGTATTCTCCTTATGCCTGCAGTTTGGCGAAAAGTTATATAAAAAAATCCTACTTAATAGATATTCGTGGAAACTGCAAATTGAACTTTCAGTTATCTATCAGAAGCTACTGCCATGGAAATTACACTGATACACAAAGGGTTCGTGAAATCTCAATCTGAGATTGTCATAATCTGAACAACAGCATGCTATGGAAAATCTGAACAACAGTGTGTTATGGAATAAATGATAGTTGAGATTGCTCATTTTGAATTTCAGAATGAACAAAGATTACATGCCAAGAAAATCAGGTAAAGAAAAGGAATTCAGATACACGCAACAATGAAGTTAGAACCCATGGAATCACCTATTTGCTTTATGATGCACCTCCTCAGGCACCCAAATACGCAGAAATGCATGATGCCAGTTGAGAAGTTAGTATCACTAAACTCTAAATCAATCTGGCCTTTATTCTTTGCACAGTGGAATGCACGTCAGAGAGGAAATTGCGCGTTTTTGCAAGCCAAGGCATTGCGAATGCACCATTTTTCAACAGAAACATTTGGTCAACTAGATATGGCAGCTTGGTGATCTAAAACAAAAGAAAGATAAGGTAGCGGGTGATGATTAAAAATTGTCAGCTTCAGATGATGATGAACCATGATGCTATTAGAATATAGCTTTTTTTCTTGTTTGGCATCTTCATTTAGTCCAAGTTCTTGAAGAGCTCAGCACTTGTTTATGAGATTGCAAATTTGACTACGCAAGATGTCACTGTCTGTTCATGCCACCTGGCACCTGCGAATGCCTAGATTCTGAGAGATGGACAAAAAAAAATGCCATATATTTTATGTGGAAATGTCATTAGTTGGTTACAAGAAGATTTGGGATCACTCTAGTCAGGATGGACCAATGCTGAAACTTCAAACGCGGAATGTGCATATCCTGCAGTCTTCTGGGACTACCATCCGAGCTGGCCACACTTTGCTGCGAAGAAACTCGCAGCTCACAACTGTCCCAATCCTAACATACCAGTAGGATGGAACTGGGACAAATTTTAGACAAATTATCCCTAGATTTTCTTCACTCTTCACACAGCTAAGATGGTATTATATGCATTCAATTTCCAGAGTAAAAAATTGTGCAAACTGTGTGGTGAGTGTAGATTTACGTAGCTACTGTCTTACCAATGGTGCATTTGCCCTTCCCGGCCAGCCGATGCCAGTGGTGGGCAGATGTCTAGAGTGGAGTATTTGAGTGGCGAAGCGATCGGCCTTGCGGTCGGCGGTGGCTTCCTCCCCCTCCACCGCCGGCCTGATACTCTGACCGCCAGGCCGTCCTCGCCGCCACCGTCCGCCGCGCATCGCCTCCCTTCGAGCACGGCGGGGCTTGTGAAGGACGCGGGGCTGAGTGAGGCCAGCCCGACAAGACCTGACTGGTCTAATGGGCCAGGTCTAATCCTCGAGCCGAGGCGACCTCGATCATAATTGGCCGAGTCCAGTTGCCACGCAGAAAGCGCGCTGCGTCCGTTCACCGCCCGATAAACGGCCCAGGGCAAATTCTACGTTCCCACCACGTTTCTTTCGAAACGTTGAAGAGAAATACCGTCTCGTGCTGACAACTGATAGAGCAGTGCTCCTCTAGTCCTCTGCCTATTTAGAAGGGCGGAACAGATTCAGATAGCGGTGTCGTAAAATCAAGGTCCGACGAACGAAGCAATACGAAACTAAACTAACTAATGAGCTTTGTGGGCTGTGGGCCGACAGCTCTCTAACAAGTCTTTGTTTAGATAAAACGTACATACATAATTAGGTCTTAGAAACGAACCGATATACAATAAACGGTAATATTATTCTGTGTTCGCGGTCGCGAGGCACAACCGTAGATGATTATGGATGAACTTGTTGAAGCCTGACACACAGTGTGAATCGTTCTCATGGATCGGTAGTACTGGATGAGCTCATGAACTGAGTTCCCAGTATTTATGTGTTTCGTTTCTCCCAATAATTCTCGAGCAGTTAGTTGCACTACGCACGCAACAAGACTGATATGTGAACTCCGAACGCAGTGAAACATCAATAGATATAAGGAACATACAAAATTATCATGTGGCATATAAAGAAATACCTTTTTATCCCCCTTTTTAGCACAGCTTTTTGACGATGCTCGCTAAGGCTGCTGGTCAGTTATCAGCTATACCTGTCTGTCTATTTCAATGGCGGCTCGTGAATAATAAATCGGCCGTCGCGCCTGCAATTCTGCATGCACGAACTTAATTTGTTTTCCTTTTGGTTCTGGACGCGCGGCTGGTGTTTCTGACGTTGGACTTGGATTTATGTGGACTACTTGTGGAATTGAACATGTGTAAACCGTCATTGTCGCATGTATAGCATCGTAGTTGAGTACGAGTTGCTGGGCTTCTTTACCGGAATGAAACAAACATGGAAATATATAATAAACATAGTAAGTGTAATTAATTGTACGGCTAAAAACAAAAATAGGAGAAGATTATTTATAGCATGCAATGCAAATCATACTTTGCAGCTGATACTATACTATACTTTGCAGCTGATACTATACTTAAAAGTATGCAAATCATACTTTTAAGTTCCAACCCTCATGTGATAAGTCAAACAGTTTGGGTTAAAAACTTAAGATTATGGTATTTATTTTATAAAATGCCTTACCTCTGAATTACATCTGTCACATAGGTAGTGTTAATGCGTTTGATATGATTTATTTTTAGAGCAGCTTTAATAAGGTTTAAGCAGCACTAAAAAAGAAAAGAAAAGAAAAGAAAAATGTCAAAAGGTGTTAAGGTCCATGCCATCATGGATGCCAATGGATGGTGCAGAGTTGGACAATAATGCCCTACTCGGCTACTCCATGAAATGCAGGAACCGCCAATGGGAGGGGGCTTCTGACCCCATCACTAAACCGGAAGCGGATCATAGGGGTAACGTACAAAAGCATAGTGATATACATTAGACCTTTTCTTTGTCGTTCGATCCAAAACGAAATATCTAGATCAAACGCTATATTACCCTAAAAAAACAGTAAATTTGCTACAATATATTTTGCAACGGTAGGTACTTCACCCTTTCTACAGTATTTCTGGCCGTGCTACTGTGTATACTGAAATCACTATTGAAACAGTGATTCTCTACAATACAACAGAGGATCCGGATAACACATATCTCTAAGCAAAGCAAAGCAACTAACCAACCCTTCTCATCTCTCTTCTTCCTCTTTCTCATGGTATGCCTCTATAAGAGAGACCATGACATACTTCAATTCCAATTCTCCACAACGAGGGGTAACAATTGGTCACGCGGCAACGGAGAAGCTGCTAGATGCATTTAAAAAAGGTGAATAGTACACATAGGACATCTGGAGCGAGTGATATTTCCCGGACGCCTCACTTCTATTCACTTTACTTATCTTTACGCTTACCACTCGTTTCTTATCTGCTAAAACTCTCCCCCATTCCCCTTCTCCCCACTGCTTTCCTCTCTCGTTTCCTATCCATGCTCTCCCCTGTTCCCCTTCTTCCCATTGCTTTCCTCTCCTGGTCCAAGTCTCCAACCCTCCGGTTCGGGCTCCAACCATGAGGCGAGCTCTTGCCTGCCGCCAGGTCGCCCTTGCCTTCCGCTGCCGCCAGGTGCGCTGCCATCCCCAACAGCGGCCAGCTCGTCTAGGGCCGCCAGCTCCATCCGGCCCTCCTCCTTCCCGCAGGCCTGCTGCCGTCCTAGGTTGCCAGGAGGCAGTTGCTCCGCCAGCCCGCCGCCACTGCCTCCTCCGAGCCCGCGGGGTGAGTAACTAGTGCTGCGGTTTTGATATGTTGCGACCCGTTGAAAATAATTTTGCATACTGTTCTTTGAGATGTTGCGCCCTGTAGAGAAAAAAAATATTGCATCTGTAGAAAAATATATTACAGCTGTAAAAAAAAGTATCACATACTATTCACGGTGATGTTGCAAAAAATTTCAACGCGTTTTTTCCTACTGCTTTGTTTTGATTCTGATGTGCTTTGAGATGATATTCACGATGATGTTCTTTGAGATGATGTTAACGCGTCTGTTCACAGTGATGTTCTTTGAGATGATGTTAATGTGTCTGTTCACAATGATGTTCTTTGAAATGATGCGTGTGAATTTTTGATATATTGCGCACGTTCCGAATTTTGTTGTGTTTAGCACACAATGATGTTGCACTCGGATGTACGATGCTAGTGCTCGGATCGTACATCCGAGCGCTAGTCGCGCCCTAAAAAATGATGACCATTTATATTGCAATTGGAATCATTTTTTTCTTTTTTTTATAGAGGAAACTAAGTCTGTTCTTGAAACTTCGATGTGCTAATCTAGATTTGCTGGCCGCCATGGGGTCGATGTGCTGGTTGTGTGCGAGGAGAGGCATTATGTTGGTGGCAGTCCATGACGTCGGTCCCGCATTGTGGAGGTGTCCCAATTGGGGTACAAACGGAGCGGATAATTCCCGACCGACCGACTGACCAAAGCCTTGCAGAGCGAATACGGGATGGAGAAATGGGTATCCGACACTATCCGTATTTGACTCTGAGGAAAAATATGGAATATGATACAGGATGAGCGATATCTGTTCGTATGTGTCCGTATGTCAGGTGGTATCAGAAAAACATGTTATGATTTCACTTAGGAACAAAATAACAGATATGTGGGTTGTTGCATCTGAGTAGTCAGGGGATACTGAGTGGTTTTCTTTCGACATCTCAACGATTAATCTTTCAGTGTTCGCTCTGATTGCACTCATCTTATTCAATATCCTGTTTACAGGAGTGCAAAAGAAGCAAATAATTTTCGTCCGTCAAATGGCCAGAAGGCTCAAGGAGTGAATAAGGAATAGAGAAATGGGTATATGATACTATCCGTGTCCGACTCTGGCTTCAAGAAAAAAAATACAAAATAGGATATAGGATGAGAGATACCCGTTCGTATTCGCTCCGATTGCACCTTAGTCCCAATCCATTGCAAGTTTACAACGGGGACTTGCGTGTGACCACGGGGCAAGTCTGCGAGACTCGAAAATCTCTCGCAACGTTAGGAGGAGAAAGGGTGGGAAGAAGGTTGCTTTTGAGATTGGTGATGATACTAGGTGGCAAGATCTTAAGTAGGGCCTTAGGAGGTTAAGTGGGAGGCCTTGTCCCATAAAATTTGGAAGATTCCAATAAATGCGCTCGACGCAACATCCACGAGTAATGTGTACAATAATTTTAATTTATATGTGCAATAAAATACACAAATAGCAATACAATGACAAGAAAAAATGAGAAAAATATCATATTCTCACCAAAATTGCATGAAACCATCGGTATAGAGCCTAGCCGCGCTTTTAAAAACTAGTTCAAATATCCCAAACAAACAAATTTCGATGTAACAACATTGCAATATTTGGAAATAATAATGAAAACATTCGAAAATAATTATTGCAATGTTTTAGAACAATGATGCAATAATCAAATGGTGAAGGGGTTGCAACAAAAAGTTTACTCTTGTACAATAAATCAAAAACATCGTTGCAACAAAAAAATACATCTTACCATAACATTTGATAC
The DNA here is from genome assembly GCA_036346255.1 of Ampelocalamus luodianensis. Taxonomy (NCBI): domain Eukaryota; kingdom Viridiplantae; phylum Streptophyta; class Magnoliopsida; order Poales; family Poaceae; genus Ampelocalamus; species Ampelocalamus luodianensis. The sequence continues at coordinate 4,456,073 of CM070624.1, read as the reverse complement.
AACAACATCACAACAATAAAAAAATATTATATACAATATTTCGAATCAACAGTCGTAACAAATTTAGCAAACGTGTGTAACAAAACTAGCCCCGAATGAAAGTGGTGTGGTTCCAGAGATGACGTCGGCCGAGTGCATCGAGGGACCCACGCCTAGCGCAGCGGGCATGAGCATGGCCCTGGCCGGCTCGGCTGGCCGTAGTACGTGCACCCCACCGCGTGCACCTCCACGTGGATGAGAGAGAGGGACGAGGAGATGGAGAGAGAAGGAGCGTCTCTCCGTCGGCGAGCTGTTGTACTGACGCGGGAGGAGAGAAAAAGTCTGGGTGAGGTGCGAGCGTAAAGCATTGTTGGCTTGGTGCTATCCGGCGTCAGCTCGTGTGTACGTTGTGGCAGAAACCAAGCTTCCCGTCCGCGGTCGTATGGGGGCGTTGGCGTGCGTCCGATCGACACAAATCGATGGCGTCGGACGTCAGTTAGTTAGGATTCCCCGTAAATTTTTCTTCCCCGCGAATGGGGGTCACTTTCTCTGCTTCTTCCTCGTCATCCCCGCCACCCTATCCGTATTAATAATCCTCCGATCCAAACCTATAGCCATCCAAATTCGAGTCCTCGGGGAGTCGAATCCACACAGAAGGACGCACGGGACGCCCCAAATCTTGAGATTGTAGGTAAAATCCATGGCACCGAGCTTCCCAAGTCTCTTGTTAGGGGGATCTTGTCTGGAGATTTCTTGCATCCTGGTCGCTGCATTTGTGTTTTTATCTCCTTGTTGGCAATCGGAATTCGATCTTGGTAGTCACTGCAAGAACCTTTATCGATCCATGCCTGTAGTCGGTGGTAGATTTTTTTTTTCTCAGTAGATCCGCATGCCGTGGTTACATGGGCGGGTGATGGGTGGGTCTAAGAAGCGTGGTTCCCGTGATCCCGTCTATGGATTATGGATTGGGGATCTTCTTTTGTTTCTTTGCACAATTTCAGTCTAAGGCTGTTAGTTTTGTTCTCCATGGCGCATGTTATGACGCATTCTGCAGCTAGCGTTAACCATTCATGGAAATTCTGAAGGTTGTGGCGTTGTTTTCTGATACCAAGAGAAATTGGTGGCATTGTGATATGTGAACTTACTTTTCTGCTTCTATTCACAATTATTTCTGGGGAAAAGCGTCCTTTGGTGTTGTTTCTACGTTCTTTATTCGCTAAAGGCTATGCTCTTTGTGCGCATTGCCATCTTTTATTCTGCTGTTTGTTTCCTGTTACTCAATAATACTAACATACATTAGAATGCCAATTGCCAAATATGCTGAATTGTAGGAGAGCAATGGCAATGATAATTTCTCAGCCGAAGGATGTAGCGAGGGTATCATATATTTTTTACGTCCGCTCTCTGTGGTGCTGATAATGCGATGTACTGTTATCTTATGCTCTTTTGACATTCTAGTATTAATTCCTGCCGGCCAATACTTAGATTTTTATTATAATTATTCATATTGCACTATGAATCTTATAAACTGCTGACAGCACTTTTTTCTTTGAGAATGACTGAGATACTATAATGGATATGGGACAATCACTTAGTTTCTAAACAAAAAAAAAAAATCAACCTCCCCCCACTTCATAAAGTTTTCTACTTCCCCCACTCCCTCTTGTAGGCTGAGCCGTGGAAGGTGGAAAGTGTTTGTGAAGTGCATAAATGAAGAATATGTACCATTTGCGGTCATAAAAATTCTTTTGCAGGATGGATGGACATACAAATGGCACTAATGGTTCCTGCTCCAAGTCATGTGGGCCACTAACGGACTACTACATTCCGGATTACATACTGAAGCCGGACTCTGAACAAGTCATTGTTGATCATGCACCATGTTGCCCTGTGGTGGTCTTCATCAACTCTAGAAGCGGTGGCCAACTCGGAAGCAGTTTGATCAAAACATACCGTGAAATTCTCAATGAAGCACAGGTACCTAGCCTAGCAGTTTGGTAAAGCTGGAATGCTGAAAATGTGCTTTCCCTTGAGCCTAGTAGCACTTTAAATCACGCTCTCATTGTTGGAGATGCTCAATTTTTGACAGGTTTTTGATCTATCTGAAGAGGCTCCTGATAAGGTGCTGCACAGATTGTATGTCAACTTCGAAAAGCTCAAGTCCAACGGTGACGTTCTTGCTATTCAAATTGAGAGGAGCCTAAGACTAATTGTGAGTAACCTAGCTTTAAGATTATATATGTAAAAAAATGTCTTTCTGGCTGGCAATTTCCTTGTCTTAACTAAGAGCTTTGAAATAGGTTGCTGGTGGTGATGGCACAGCAAGTTGGCTGCTTGGAGTTGTTAGTGACCTTAAGCTTTCTCAACCACCTCCTGTTGCTACTGTGCCTCTGGGAACTGGAAACAACCTTCCCTTCTCATTTGGATGGGTAGGTTAATGATTTTTTTTTAATAAATAGATTCTCTTCATGTGTGAACACCTATCTTTATGTACTTCATGCTTGGCGTGCTTGATAATCCATGTGTTTTGTACAAAGGAAGGAATATACAAGTTATTTTCTTATTCTACTGTAGTACATTTTCAAAAGATAATGGTCATAACATGCTAGCTAGTAGCTACCTACATTGTAATGTCTAGTACTTTTTTATGTATACTGTGAGACTATGAAGGAAGAGATTTTACATTTCAATGATTTTTTTCCTAAGCTGCACTGAATGAGTATCTATTTTGGAATATTCTATTCTTTAGTGTTTACAATTTGTGTAGTAAAGGAATATAAATTTTCATTTTAGTTATTTTTTAATGTGGAAATAACTTGGTATTATGATGTTTAGTTTGTATTGTAGTTTAATTTGTTCCTTGGCCACATTCTTTTTACCTGTTCTGTGTACTGTGCAAGACATGATTTTGTATACCTTGCTTCTCAATTTTCCAATGAATTAAGTTTTTATACTAAATTCAACTTGACTGCAGGGAAAGAAGAATCCTTCTACTGACCAAGAGGCAGTGAAAACATTCCTTGGGCAAGTAAAAAAAGCACGAGAAATGAGCATTGATAGGTACTGTTTCACAGAGAAAGATAATGTTAACTTTGTTTTTGTCTATATTGCTTCTGAAAGGAAAAAAAGTTCTATCCGTCCTCTCCTCTCTGTTCTTATTAAAGTGTACAATTCAGCGCAATAGTTTGGTCATATACCTCATTTCAATGAAGTATTGTCTGTTCTTTTCCAATTGTTGTTCCACTCAGTTTAAAGCATGACTAAAATGTGTCCTCCCTTCTGCGTATGAAAGAAAACACTCAATTTAGATGGAATTTTCTGTTTCAGTTGGCATATCATCATGAGGATGCGAGCTCCACAGGAAGGTCCATGTGATCCTATTGCTCCCTTGGAGCTGCCTCATTCATTGCATGCATTCCACCGTGTATCAAGTTGCGACTCCCTCAATGTGGTAAGACATATCTTTCTGTTGCTACTGTTTGTAGCCAATTTTTTTATTACTAAAGTAAAAGTTTCCATGGATCATCAGTTTGGAGTGACATGTTGAGACTGAAATCTGACTATGTTGTGAGTTTACTTAATCATTTTTTTAATGTTTTGTTCAGGAGGGTTATCACACATTCCGAGGAGGATTTTGGAATTACTTTAGTATGGGTAAGAGTTCCTCTGTTCACTCCCTGTTTATTTCAGAGAAGGCCTACTGTCATATCACACCATAATCATTTTTCATCACGATATTTGGTGGCATATGCTAGTTCTTGCTACAGCGCATACAAATTTTCACCATTGCTAATCAGGATTTTTTTGTCAGAACTCATCGCCATTAGTATCATAGGCAATTGTCATGTCCCATTGTCCAACATCATGGGATGTTTGTCTAGTTAATCCTAACATATTTTTTAGAGACAATGAGACATAATCCTTAAACATATCCTGTGTTGAATAATGCAAAAGGTTAAGGACATGATCATCATCATGTTACACATCGCAGGGATGGATGCACAAGTTTCTTACGAATTTCACTCTGAAAGGAAGAGAAATCCAGAGAAGTTCAAAAACCAACTGACAAATCAGGTATGTTTGCTATTTTTTTGTTTTGTTTTGAAGACAATTTCTTCTATGCCTTTTCTATCGGTTATCCAGAGTCAGGGCCTTTTTCCTGTGTGATGCATGATGAACCTTGCAATGCATATATTTGATGCAGGGTACATATGCCAAGCTTGGACTTAAACAAGGATGGTTTGCTGCTTCTCTAACACATCCATCTTCTAGGTAGTTTGTCACCAATGCAACCAAGATGCTTCTTATCTTGATCGTATTATCTTCATTTTTCACTAACAATATGTGTGGTGTTACACTATCAAAGTATCAACGAAATTAGATCTATAGGTAGAACTACTAGAATTGCGCCAGCAGATTTAAGATTAGAGTTCTTGTATTCCTTGACCTCAGTCCTCGGGTGTGCGTATGATGTGTAGAGCTTCCATTTTCAGGAACATTGCGCAACTTGCAAAGGTGAAAATTATGAAAAGATACGGTGGACAATGGGAAGAGCTCAAGATTCCTCGCAGGTAAATGAATCTTTGCTGCTTTTGCAATATTGGCAATATTCCTATACAGACAGCAGTTTGTATTTTACACATGTGAAATGCTTTCCATTCCATGACAGAAATCAACAAATATTGATCAATTGTCTGTCTCAACTTGTTCTCCCTCTTGTTTCAGCATTCGATCAATTGTCTGTCTTAACTTGCCAAGTTTTTCGGAGGATTGAATCCTTGGGAACACCTGGCACAAGGAAAGTACAAGACGTAAGTTTAACCAGTTGCAGAGTTGTCGTGCTAATGACTTGATATGGGCAGATATTCATAAGTTTTCATGGCAATTTGCAGAGAGATCTGACTGCACCTTATGTTGACGATGGCCTTATCGAGGTTGTTGGCTTCCGAGATGCCTGGCACGGGCTCGTCTTGCTGGCCCCTAATGGACATGGGACTCGTCTGGCACAGGTGAAAATTTCTGCTCTTTCACCATTTTGTACGTTGTACATTTCAGGATTGCTGATAGCATTCTACTGTCAGGCCCATCGAATCCGTTTTGAGTTCCACAAAGGAGCAGCCGAGTACACATTCATGAGAATTGATGGGGAGCCATGGAAGCAGCCTCTTCCCAGGGACGACGACACCGTTGTTGTCGAGATTTCCCACCTCCGTCAGGTCACCATGTTGGCCAATGACCCATGTAAATCGAAGAGCGTCAACGACCCCTCGTCCCCCTCGTGTCACAGCCACGAAGACGACGACCGCGACAGCTTGGAGGACGAAGATGAATGGGAGGAGGGGAGGAAGAAGTTCGGGGCAGCGGCTACCTTCAAAATCCCTGATGATGTCGATATTGCTCATCTTAGTTGAGTAACTAATGTCCAGCTTCTGCATTCTTGCGACTTGCTGATGTGATTCAGAGTTCAGGGTCCAGAACTCCAGATTTCAGAATGTTCACTACTATTAGTGATACTGCCCAATTTTTTATTTCCTTTTCTTTTGGATGCTGTAATCTTGACGTTTATCAGCCATCTGTAGACCGGCTACATTTACTAACTGCGAATCTCTGTACGTATTATGCCCAATGCAATTGTCCTCTTCCAGAAACACACTTGCCTCTCTTTCCTGCCCTGAGTCATCCACTAACAAAATGATGGGTATTAGTATAAAATATTCCACTAATTACCAACTGACTACTACTCTTAAAATCCAGAATTCACTACACTAATGAAGCACTTCCCATCCAGGAAAGGAGGAGCACGAATCTTTATTCTCGAGGAGCTATTTGAGAATCTAAATACGGAAATGTCACGAAAGATTTACAAAGATTCGTAGAAAATACCTTTTCCGTTCTTTTTCACTTGACATAGTTGATTTTTTACGGTCAAATTTTCTAAAATTTGATCGCCAATAAATTTAAAACTATTTAGATTGGCTATATGAAAATTATATCATTAGAATTGTCGTTGAAAATACTTTCATAATATTATAATTTTATGAGTACATCTTAATGTAAAAATTATAAAAAATTATGATCAAAGTCATATCTAGAAGACCGTGAAAAATTAATTATATCAAGTAAAAAAGAATGAAGGAAGAAGTATATTTCGTATACAAATTTGGGCATCTAGCCTCAGTAGTCACAGTATTTTTTCAATTTAACTCTTTTTTGTTAAAACTCACACATTATACACTTCGTGTTTATTTCGATTTTGGACCAGGGTGTGGATGACTCACGGCGCAAAGCTAATAGCTTCGGCGCCATGACTCATGGCGCCGAGGCACCGCCACGCAGCATGACTCACGCCGCCGCCACGGTGGCGTAGTGTGGTACCTCGGCCGCCATGAGTCATGGCGCCGAGATGAGCGCACTTCGCCGCGTGAGTCACGCGCCAAGCCTGGTCCAAAATCTAAATAAGACGAGCAAGTGATAAATGTGGAGTTTTAACGAAAAAAGGGTTAAATTGAAAAAAATAGTCCCGTGTCGAATCATAAATATCCTCTCGCTGATATTTTACAAAGCAGCAGTAACAATGATCTAATCCGTTCAAGACGTGACACGGTAACAGGCAGAGCAGAACGCGTCCCAGATGACGTCACACGAGAGGATAACGATCGGTGACGAGGCTAGAAGGCTTCAAGACCTTTCCACATCCGCAGCTACGCCGCCGCTTCAGACAGGAACGAAACTGCGGGCCGCACGCGCCCACCAGAAGCAGAGACCGCCCATTCCCAGCGCCTCCCTCTCCTCTGTATATAAGGCCCGCGCCTCCGTAATCCTTATCTGCACGTCAATCAAACCACAAACCAAGCAAAGAAGACAAAGGCGGGCGACTTCGTGAGAGAGCAGCAGTAGCAACTAGCACGAGCGATGAGCCTGGGGTACACGAGCCGCGTGGGCGCGCGGGCGGCGCAGGCCGTGCGGGAGAGCACCGCCAGGTCGGTGAAGGACAAGGCGCAGTCGGCCTCGCCGTCGTCGATGGCGAGGATCAGGGCGCCGGCCGCCGGGTCGGTGGACTCGGGCAGGATGAGCGCCGCGGCGGCGAGGAGGGCGGCGGAGGAGAAGCGGAGGAGGGCGGAGCAGTCGCTCCGCACCGTCATGTTCCTCTCCGTCTGGGGGCCCAACACCTAGAGCTAGAGGGTTAGTTTATGTATGGTAGATGTGGTGTGTGAAGGTGTCATGCATGGTTACATATGTGCAAATCTTTCTACGAGGGGTGAAAGAAGATGTAAATATGTGAGTCATCTATGGATGCGTCGATGCTGTTAATTCTTGGCACGAGGTTGTGCTGATCCACTGATTTGTTCCTGTGTTATGTACTATTTGCAGTGATTTTCTTTTAGATGTTATGTCTTTGGGAAATGCTTAGCAAGCGAAAATATCAGACGCTGGTTCTGAGTCCTAAGCCTCACCCATCCTCTGCCTATGTCCACGGTCCCACACATGACTCATCACCTATCTTTCATCCACCTCCCACACGCAGTGATTGATTGACTGATTTTTTACTGCTTCCAACCATTTTGCCCGGCATATGTTCCCCGGAAAGGAAACGTATCCTCTAATACTACATAATCCCGGAAACGTATCCTCTAATACTACATAGGCCCTGTTTGGTATGGCTCTGCTTCAAGTTTTTGTAACTCCAACTCCAGCTTCACTTTTGAATCCACTTCTCTGAGAAGTTGGAGTAGTCTGAGGAGGTGTTTGGTTTGAAAGCTAACTCCTACTTCATGAATGAGAATGATCTATGTAAAAAGACGAGAGTAACCTTGGTTTTGTAACTTGTATTTTTATCAAATTTCCTACTGTTTACATGGTATTTCGACTAATTAATGCCAAGATTAATGTTTATTGTTTGCCGATTAACAAACAGATTAATGCAATTTCTCATCCGCCTATGCATTCACGTACGTGAACTGTACTGTTAACAAACACGAAGCATGTTACTGGCCTGTTATACTTGTTACTCGTACCATGAAGATCGCACAGCTAAAGATCAGAAAATAGGAGCTAAGGAACTCATCTATGCCAAACAATTAGGTAATCGTCGATCAGTAACATAAGATTGATATGTACACACAACTTTAGACTGCAGATTGCTCAATTTTTTGGGGGGCAAATAATGAGTATTCACAAGATCTATATGGAGCTTACTGCATAAATTTGTGTTAGTTCCTAGTACTATCTCCCGATCTATACAACTCCTTTTACTCAAAGTTAGTACATTTCAGTGACATGACAGATTTATTCATCACTGGATGTTATCAGCGTTGGTATTTGCCTGTTGTCGGTAAAATCGATCTTGTTCAGCCTCATGCAGCACAACACATGCTCAGTAGCTCCTCACCTTTTGTGCCTACACCAAGATCACACGCGCTTAAGTTTCAGTCAAGAACATGTTATTCAGGCCAACGATTCTCAAGGCCAGGAGCAAAAGAAAAGTACATGAATGGTTAGGCCAAGATAAGAACTCCATGTTCCACGATATGAAGCTGAACCGATGCACATCAATATCGATCTCGAAGTAATTTGAACTCTACACCATAATGAACACAGGCACATGTAAGCATCAACAAGCTTAGAATTTCAACTCCTATTTTGCTACCTAGTGCTCTCATGGTTTGAACTCTATTATGCCATGGCATCTCCTTCTGCATATCTATATGCAAGCATCAACAAGCTTAGAATTTCAACAACAACTTGTTTTAAAAGTCTTTTGCCAATTAAATGGTTGTATAAGCAAGCACAAATCAACTCCACCTACCCTGAATGAAATGTTAAATGCAAAAATAGAGTTGCAAGGGGTGAAGGCCTACCCCTGTCCTAACAATTAATTCATGGTTTATCTCCTGCAGTTGGGTGTTGTTGGTGGTCTCGTAACGGTGAATGAGCTCCCTCAAGCTTAACAAAATATGACAAGTATATTAGTACTACTTTGCACTGGAATACTCGATGCAAGTAAGTACATGAATGATCAATTACAAGTTCCAGTTAATGTGTATTGTTGAATTATGCTACGATCATGCATGTGTAAATGGAACGCTAGCTTCTAGTACTTATGAAACAATGACAGGTAAAATTTGATAAACTAATTAATGATCACAGGTAGAATTTAGTGGTTTGCTTTCAGACGAGTGTATAATCGTTGATCTGAGAATAAAATCTGACATTAAGATGCCACAAAATTAAAACCAGAGACAAATTAAAGAACATTCTTGGAACACAGATCATGAATACTGCATAGTCATGAAACCCAAAGAAAACCTCCATACGCATCTAGGATCATGCCACTTTTCTCTCTGCTTCTATCTGCTACCAATCAAGGGCTTGCGCATGGCAGAATAGTTTTCATTGGATGTCTAGATCCGATGCCATTTTCATGCATTTTCACGAGGTTAACATCAAGATTTTTCATGGGATGCAAATTGAACTATTAATCAGTTTATCCAAACAAAATCCAAAACCACACCACTACACTTGTTCGGGATCACCCAGTTCACCACACACATATATATAGTAATAATTACCTAAACGAAGAACATATGAAAAGTAAACAAGGCAGAGAGGAATCTTGGCATTGTAGAAACAAATCCAAAAGAGAATAGGTGCGGTAGATATCTAAAATTAATCTACACCTTGTAACAAGATTGAATGGGGGAATTAGGGAGAAGATGCGAGTAATTAGAGTTAGAAACCAGCTATACCTGTACAGGGGGCCGCAGTACTCGAACAGCTTGCCCCTGCTGGAGAAGATGACGACGCCAACCCGCACGTCGCATAGCACGGCGAGCTCGCTTGCCTTCTTCAGCAATCTGCCGCGGCGCTTGGAGAAGGTCACCCGCTGGCTCGTCGCAGCGAGAGAGTTCGACGACGAGGGATCCGGGGGCGACGGAGTTGGCGCGAGGATCCTGTGTTGAGGCATTCGAACGCAGTGACGGCGTGCGGAGACTGCGGCATGCTGGTCTCTGGGCCGGCGGTGAGCATCTTCGGCCAGCGCCGCCTAGGGTTCGGAGGGATGATGTAGGGGCGAGAGAGAGGACAGGGGGGACGGGGCTTGAGTCGGGAAGAATGTGGGTGGACTGAGGGGTGAATCGGTGGGGTGAGGGGGGTTTTGTGGAGTGGCAAAGGTGGGTAATTATCCCTTAACTCTAAGGGTATTTTGATAAGGGAGTTGCTGCTCCTTGCGGGGAGCTGGTGGAAGGTTGCTCCAAAAATTGCACTACGGACTGCTCCGCTCCCAGTTGCTTCAACTCCAAAACATTTGTGGAGTAACCCCGTTTGGCACAGCTCCACCCACTTCAACTATGAAGCTAGGAGTTAGAGCCATACCAAACAGGGCCATAATGATATCATGGGTGAACAGTATTATAACATTACATACAGACCATCGGATTGAAACGAGAGGTTGAGATCGAGACACGCACCGTTCTCAATACTGTAGAGAAAATACTGTATTTGGCACTGTTTATGAGCACTGTAGCATTACTACATCTATTAATCTAGATCGTTCTTCCCGGATCCAACGACTCAAATATACCAAATGTTACGGCTCTATTCACCATCTCTCATCTCTCAGATCTTTGAAATACTCTAACTCTCCTCTCTCCTCTCTCACAGAACTGGTTTCACTCTCAGTCGGCCAACTCCTTCTTTGGAGGGGAGAGAGATGCCCACACAAGGCTTCTTCGTCGACGGTGTCCCTGCCTCTCCCTCTTGTAGTAGCCTAATCTTACCACTCCACTCAATTCTCCCCATTCTTCCCCTCACAGATCCGCCACCATGGAATTGAAGCGCTGCGTCTTCTCGCCACACCTCCCGATATGGAATCCACACCAAGGAGTTGAAGAGAGAGAGGAGAAGGAGAGAGAGAGGAATGGTCGGGCCGAATCCACATGCCACTGCTCTCGTCTGCCGCCAAAGCGGTGCATGCAACGCTCAAATCCACATCCACATGATGTCGCTGATACAAGAAATCGAGTGGGAGTTCATGCCAGAGCGGGAGAGGCTCGAGGAGATCCTGGAGGAGGTGGGCGTTCTTTATTTTTGCTGACCGTGATGTTCCTCTGTTGTTGTCTGGTTAATGTTATGTCCCGTTGAAAAAACATATTGCATACTGTTTTTTGGGATGTTACGACCCATAGAAAAAAAAAGTTACATCAGAAAAAAAAAAATTGCATACTGTTCACGGTGATGTTGCAAGATTTTTTTAATTTTTTTCAGATGCTTTGTTTTGATTCTGAGTTTAGATGATGTTCTTTGAGATGATGTTAACGCTCACAGTGATGTTCTTTAAAAACGATGTATATAATTTTTTAATATATTGTATACGTTCTAAATTTTGTTGCGTCTAGTCTAACACCACACGATGTTGCGCTTAGTCTCGGACCGTACATCTATGTCTTTAATTTCTCCAACTCCTGAATATATTTGATGGAGTTGGTTGTGCACAGTCTTGTCATTCATGTGAAAATTGCAGTATGACTGTGCACTTTCGTCCTGTGCATGATATGATCTAAACAGAGTGGTTATGCGAAGTTAATACTGCAGTTGCGCCAAATCCGACAAAAGAATGGCCTTGTGATAAATGGCCAACAAAACATCTTAACTCTGAAGTGCAAAGAACATCTTACCCATGAAAGACGAATTTGCACTGCAAGGTTCAGCGAGACAACAGATTTTGAGCATCTTTTCGTAAAAAAAAAAGAACTATCTATTCTGACTAAAATTTTCTTAAGCATAAGTCACTTGTTGTGACAATTAGATCAATATCTAATCATATGACACATCAATTTCTACACAAATCCAATGGTCACAACAAATGATTTAAACTTAAGAAAATTTCAAACGATTTAAAACTAGCAAAAGAAAAAAAGAGAAAATCTCGCACGTATATAGATTATCCAATACTGTAACAATTTTACATCCTCTCTCCATTCACACGGTGAATTTGACAACGTACTGCTACAATAATCGTACACGTCTCTCTGCCTTACTATGCCAAGTCAGAGCAAATAGTAGGGGGCTAATTGGGTCCCCAGCACACGAGGTGCATGACGTTCTCGGATTTCTCTGCTCTCCTCCTCTTCATCTTCTCCACCGCGATTGCCTTCTCCGTCGACTCGGTCAGGCCACCGGAAAACTGCCTGGCCTGTGGCCGATTAGCTGCTCCTGACGGCGACGGCTTTACAGCGCCAGACATCGGCTTGGACACCGCCGGCTGCCTGGCCCTCATGGCCTGAGCCGCCGCTCTCATTAACACCCTACTCGCGTACCTCAGGCTCATTGATGCTGATGGCTGAAACTCAAACCTGTCAGGAAAGATTGGATTGCCCCTTCTGAGTTTCTTGCTGAAGAAAGGTAGCAGGCTGGGGGCATGTGTGTGTATATATGCAAGGAGTGGAGAGCATGGTGTTGTGCAGTTCAGTTCCAAAACCATCGAATTCAGCCTGGATTGGTTCTGCACGCTGCTTCGATCAGTCCTCGTTTTTCTTTTCCGGTGTGCGCAAATATGTGGGATGTGTTGAAAGTAGTTGTTATTTGTGAATGAGATAAGTAGTACTCCATTTACCGGATTTTCAGTAACCAGTGGTCTGCAATTTGTCACTGGAGGACAGGAGAAATGAAATGGTGCATGCATACAGCTAGCGGGAAGGAGCTGTAAAGCGCGATGTGGCACACAGGGGGAAGAATCTGATAGGGGGGAATAGATGGGGACATCTCAGTGCTATCGTATTTTGTCGGACGTACTAAAGTGTGATGTGTGCTACCTCCTTTCTTCTGCCACTTGCAGCTGCAGGCTGCAGCACACCGGTAATGGAATCTGGTGGGTGGGATAGATGGGGACATTTTTATTAGTTTCAGACTTTCAGTTCCGTCGGTGCGAGATAAAAACTATAGAGTGGATGTAACTTTTTTTTTAAGTACATATCAGACACACACACATGCACCCCACACATGTCACACACACATCCAAACATATACATATGGGTGTGTTCTTAACACAAGTGGATGTAATTAGAGTTGAATTAGAATAAAACCATGCAGTGTTAGCAACAGTATAAGGAATTAAGACATGGATCCATCAGTAGGGTGTCGTTCAAACGGGTCTTTTTTCTTCGTCATATTGGCTAACCACGATGAATCATCCGAAAACCTTATACAGTTACACTCGCGATGAATTCTTTACTCCGTTACTAATTGGACGCCTGGAGGCTGGAAGGAGATCCCTTTCTGTTTCTGAATTCCTTCCAGATGTATCAAGGCAACTTGCAAGGGATGAAATAATGTCTCGTCTGAAAGTTCAAACACGGAGGAAGCGGGGACACAATTGTGCGAAAGCAAAGCTCTTGGCTGCTGACTTGCTGTATCATATCTGTACATCTTACACAAGCTGTTGAATTCACCCTCCAGCACAAACTCGTGCAACAAACCAATCTAAATCATCTAATCTAAGTCATCTCAGCTAGTTATTGGGGCCCCAGTTGCTGAGGTACATGACCGTCCGAAGCTCCTCCTCTCGCTGCTTCGCCGTCCTCCTCGCCGCCGCTGCGGTGCCACCGGAGGGAGGCAACACATGCGCACCGCTCTTACCGCAGGTGCCGTTCCCGGCGGCCGCCCTGCTGGCGCGCTGCTGGACTGACCGGAAAGCATGGTTCCAGCGGCACAGGCCGGCCTGGTCCTTGAGCGCCTCGACCGTGCCCACGCTCATCGCCGCCGCCCACGACGACGCCTTCGCCTTCCCGCTACCGCTCGCCATCGGATTGTGCCGTAGTCTTTGCTGATACGGTGTGCTCGACTTCTCAGTTCGATCGGTGAAGTGTTAGGCTGGTAAGTGGTGGTGGTGTTCGCGTGGTGGTTTTTATAGGGAGATAGCCGGCTTGCACGCTTTGATGGGAGTGTGCCGGTCGCTGCCGTGTGCCGTGTGCGTACGCACGGTGTTGGACTAGTGTTTGCGGGAATCAGTGGGGGGCTCCCAAAAACCGAGTGCAGATTGCGCGGCTAAGGTTGGCCGCGGAGGCCGAGGTTTAGCAGTTTCTCCGGCTGTTGGAAAATGCGGCGTGCTGCTTTGTGTTATTGTCAGTGTGCTAGCCAGTTGCTGGAATATACGTGGTGCACTCTCTCTCTCTCTCTTTGCCGTGTCTGATTCTGGCACCGAGACCTGGGCGTGTGCCGCCGTTATGTCGTGGTCAACGGTCACGTACCATTGCTTAGATAGATAGAGTACTGGTAGGGATGTACAATGTGAGATACTTATATACAAATGTTTAAAAAAGATAATATAGTCACGTCATCAAAAACCTATATAAAAATTATTTTCTTCAATGCAAGTATATCTTTTGTATGTACTTAGATGATTATATTATCTATTGATTATAGATAGTTACATACATAAACATCTCTTAAGCACCTGTGCCTAATCAAGTATCGATGCTACAAAATAAGCACATTATATATCCTACATGGCAAGAAAGATTAGTTTTTCTTTGCTAAGCACCTCTAAGCATCTGCATTGAGCATGCTCTTAACGGTGGCGAGAATGCTCAGAGAGGCGCCTTTATACCGGCCCACCTAGTATGGGAGGCTACGGACGTGCCAGAGTGCAGCCACGTGGGCTCCCGATTCCTCCTCGCCATATTTTTGTACTTTCGAGAGTACGCCGGGGCTCAAGAGTCCCTCACTATTTTTTATACTCCACGAAGTATGTCGGGGCTTGAGGACCTCTGGCGATTATTTATACTCCGCGGAGTACACGTACCCTGTGACGTATCACGTATGTCCCAGAAAGGCGTCAATACGTCAATTTTGTATTGATGAGTGCTCGTTTATCGAAGCAAGCGCTATTACAAGATGTAGCGGTTACAAATTTGTGGTGCATGGGCCTCTTAAGCGAAAATAACAAAAAGAGGCATCCCCGCCGAAGCCTCTAGCACCCCACCCCAGTTAGATGTAGTATATGCGGAGCCTGTTACCGTTGAAGGAGTGCTTTAGGGTCTCCCCTTCGAGGGTGGCCAAATGGTAAGAGCCTGCGCGAAAGCACGCAGTTATGAGGTAGGATCCCTCCCACTTGGACTGCAGCTTGCCGTCGGGATCGGCATGGAGCACCCTCTTAAGTACGAGGTCTCCAACATGAAGGAGTGCGGCTTGAACTTTCTATTGTAGGAAGCCGTGGTGCTGCTGAGATAGGTCTCTAAACTTGTCAACTTGTGTTAGTTACGTCCCTAAACTTTAGAACTGCAGATTCATGCCTCTAAACTTGTTAAGTGGTTCACCAGAGGTCCACAGGGCGATTAGCTACGGTTGACCGCTAATGTGTCACGTTGATTGGTCGTGTTCACATGATGAGGGTGTGAGTTGATCGTGGAGTTGTCAGCGATCAATCCTAGGTTGTTGGTGATGTTCGCTGGTGAAGGAGGGTGGTATGTGAGTCGATTCGAGCCCAGGCGACGTGAGTGGAGTGGCTCACGGTGTGCTCAGGCGGTACGATCATGGCGCCAAGGTTGCCGACGGAAGGAGCTGTGGTCGCCCCCCTTGCTGGCAAGGTGTTGTTGGCTCCCTTCAACGGAGAAGGAGATGGTAGAGGTTGGGGAAGAATAAGATGGGCGAGGGGATTTGTCAGCTATAAAGTGATGTGGATCGAACCTCGAGATGAGATTAAATCATGTAGGTTGTCCGATCTTTCGCGGTGGAATAACGAAAAAAGTGCAGTAACACTCATGCGGTCGTGTAGTAACATGGTGTCTTTTGTGCAGTAACACTCCTGCGGTAGTGTACTAAGACAAGCCTGACAACGTGGTTAAGCAGTACTAGATCAGCAAGAATCGAAGTAGAAGCAATCACCCGGGGCATTTCAAACCGTGAACAAAGGATTAATCATGAATTGAAAGACTTAATCGTATAGATTCCATAGAAGGTTTCGGTAGCTTGGAACCGAAACCCTAGATAGAATTCTCCAACCCACGTACACCACAGCACGTCAATGAGAGATATAGGATCAATTGATCTAGCGGATAAAAATCGACACCACAGTCGAATCTCAAGTGCATGAAGAAAGAACCCTCGATGAGTTGATCAAGAACATTCACAATATAAGGGATAAACCCAAATGTCACACAGCTGAAACACACGTGTTCATAATTCAACTCTCGTTTACATGGCTACAATGCCTCGGCTTTTTTAGCCTTACATACTTTCGACCACAAGTGAGCCAAGAATTATATATAGTGGGGTAGGACAATCAAATACATATAGTATAACATAAATTCAATATATATATATATATATATATATATATATATATATATATATATATATATATATATATATATATATATATAGAGAGAGAGAGAGAGAGAGAGAGAGAGAGAGAGAGAGAGAGAGAGAGAGTTCGATCATATATTGAAACACCAAAATCTCTATTAAATAATTAATTATGCATGTTGTGATAATTTTGCGATGAAAAATATAACGATAAGCATAAATGGTTAAAGGAACTAACTTTTCATTTAAATTTTGCTCTGCGCGTCTGAATCGCATCGAAGTCATCAATAAGTTCATCGGTTGTAAACTCCATTGCAATCTCCTTTTCAATGTAAATTATTAAGCAATCTCTTAGGAACCCATCTTCTATCTTATTCCGTAGCCTGGTTTTAACAAGTTTCATTGTAGAAAAGGCACGCTCTGTCGTTGCTGTGGAAACTGGTAGAGTTAGCACAAGCCGAATCAACCTGCCAAGGAAAAATATTATCAGTAAATAAGCATGACTATGATTCTTTAAAGACAAAATAATCAACTAAATATTGTATAATGCAGACCTGTCGATCAAATAGTAGTCATCTGATTTCCCTGTTTCAGCTAACCGACGACAAAGCTCGGCAATGGTTGTCAAATTTTGAAATCTAGGATTTGTAGGTACATCAAGTTCATAATTTGGAGTATCAGTTTTTTTTGCACCAAACATTGGGTGGGGCCATGGCCCCTGCTGGCCCTCCCCTGCCTCCGCCCCTGCTTTCGGCCAAAGGCGAAACCGACTGGACTCTTTTAACATCTAGTGGACTCACCTAATTATAGCCTTACACGTTTTGGACCCGTAAAATAAACAAAGTGCACGCAGACCTAACTAGACTCAAACTCAATCTAATGCGCCATCTTGACTTAATGTTGTACATGCTTGTGCGTAGGTGGCCCCCATCCTAATAAACACAATGAGAGGAAAATTCGTGGCTTGGGTTTTGCCCGAGTAGAAAACCGAAGCATTGTTCCTATTTTCTTGTACGCGCATGCAACAAAAAAGGTTGGCGTTGAAGTCCTGATTTCTTGCCGTTTATCCTTGTGAGCTTGCTTCTCGTCTCCAAGAAAATCTCCTGAAAAATATCTAGAGAACATGACCAAGTAGGAATCCTTCCAATCCATCTCTCCTTCCGATCTGTTCCCTGATTGGTTAGCACTAATTCCTGACCTATTTTCTTTGGATTAGCTTTATGATGATCCACATATCTTCCTGGCTTCGATGAAATGCAAGTGCAGGCACGCACACAACATATGCATGCATATCGTTCCACACATGCATAGCCTCCTCCCCATGCACGCCTATAGCCTCTCCTCACACACGCCTGTGATATCTTCTCCATGTGCTATTGCATGTTTTAATTCCTTCACCGCATACACGCGCTAGGTTTTCACGCGTAGCATCACACCTGCGCGCTCGGTCTCCACGCCCAGGCATACAGGTGCACCACGCACGAAACCATGTGTCGCCCCAACATCGCCGGTTAATTACTACAGAGAGTGAGGATTCGCTCACTCACCAGAATACAAGCGCCGAGGTTCGTCTGGTCTGGTGGCTGTCATTGTAAGCAACCTGCATTAGAGACAGGTAGCCAGGCTACTAGATGGAAGATAAAAATCAACGTTCCAAAACTAATTACATTGTATATATGCCGAATCGCCATCCGAACCTGATCGTATCGATGTGCTCGACTGCTCGGTTCGGCTCGGTTCGGAGATGTGTTGGGCAGGGGCTGGGAGTGTGCCGTCACTGCCGTTCACGCGCGTACGCACGGTTTTGGACTCGTTTTGTGGAAATCGGGTGCAAATTGCCTGGGCGCTGCTGAGCTTCTTCTCCGGCTGTTGGAAAGTGCGGCGTGCTGCTTGTGTGTTATCACTTATCAGTCTGCTAGCTAGCTCCTAGCTATCCACTTGCCGTGAGTTGGGTTTACATGTTTTTTTTAGAAAGTGCAAAAGCTTTGCGCATCTTTTCATTAAGAAGGGAAACCAAACATACAACGGAAAAGAACAAAGAAAAAGGTGGGGAGGGAGCCGAAAGCCGACCAAAACAGAACAAATAAAAGGCTGCCGATTCACAAAGCGCCCATTACGGCAAACAACCGAAAACTAGGTTAAAGAACGGAACTACTCATGATCCACGGGCGCCTCCCGACCAGTTGCCACCGCCATGCGCCAAAGGTGGTGCTCTTCTTGAATATGAACAAGAAACTGATTGATCGGAGTGGCGACATTCTCAAAAATTCTTTGGTTTCGCTCTTTCTAAATCATTCAAGAGACAAGAATTATGCACGAGTCCAGTTCTTTCCTGCGATGCTTAGCTTCGGAGTTTCTTGCTGCAATCCAGTGGTCTTGGAGGGAGGTTTGGCCAACAGGAGCTGCGGCTCGAAACCCGACCCGCCTTAAGAACCGCACCCAAACTTGTACTGTTACCGCGCATCCAACGAGAATGTGATCAATGGTTTCCTGCTCATGCCGTCAAAAAACACAAACACCTTGGTTTACCAGTCCTCTACACTGCAGGCGGTCAGCTGTCCAGCAGCGGCGGCGGATTGCTAACCAAAGAAAATTTTTGCATTTGAGAGGAGCTTGTGCTTTCCAGATGGCCTCGGCGCAGGGAAACCCGATTGAGCCAACAAAGAATGCTTAGTAAGCCGACTTTGTGGAGTAGCAGCCTGAAGGTTCCCACCGTCAAAGCACCGAATCAATCTCGTCCTGAGATAGCTGGATAGGCTGAAGCATGTCCCATAGCCGTAGGAATTCCGATATGCTAAGATCCTCTGGGCGACCCTCTATATCCGAGATCCACGAATGCCCTGAGAGGGCGTGAGCAACCGTTCTATGTCTCCGAATTGAAAGATTGACCATCTTTACAATGGATGGCACCAGCCCTTGAATGGAGTGGCCATCTAGCCAACGATCCTCCCAGAACAAAGATTTCTCGCCGTTGCCTACCCTGACCATAACCGAAGCTTTAAACATGCTTTCCTCAGCCCGGGTGGTCTGGTTGTGTAATCTTCCCCACGGCCTCCCCGACCACGACTGCTGTATCCACTGCCAGCGAATACGGAGAGCACAACCAAGGATGTCCAAGTTAGGTAAACCAAGTCCCCCAAGATGGCGGGGGCGGCAAACAGAAGACCACGACACTAAGCAGTGCCCACCCGCGACGTTCTGTGATCCTTTCCAAAGAAACACTCGACGTCTTTTATCTATTTCTTTGATTACAGATAGGGGAGGATCGAGGGCCATAAAAGTGTATACCTTAATAGCTGACAACACCGCCTGAACTAGTACAAGGCGACCCCCTTGAGAGAGCATACCGGTCTGCCAAGCCTGAAGGCGGTTAGCGACCAAGTCTAGGAGAGGTTGGAAATCTGACCGGCAAGGTTTTCTGAGGGTGAGAGGCAAACCAAAGTATTTGCAAGGAAAAACGGTCATGTTGCATTGCAAACATTCAGAGATGTTTTTTTTTTTTAGTCTGATTCTGGCACCGAGGCCTGGGCCGCGGTTACGTCGCAGTCGTGTACAGCAGCCATCACTTAGATAGAGTGTCAGTGGTGTCGACGAGACGAAAATGCTAGTATTCTGTGTTGTTATTCAAAGAATGGATCGTAGTGCTTTGGAAGTTTTTGACAAGTAGACGCGCAAGTGTGAAGGAAATGATTTTTTTCCCCGGGTGGTTGCAGGTCAAAATAAACTAAAATTCTGCGTTGCTCGAAGGTTTAAAGAAAGTTTAACAATCATTTGGACTACGGTGTTTTATACTATAGCTTTTTGGTAATTGAAGTCGGGATCTGTGGCAAAAGCACATGTATTGCGACCACCAAACTGCTGCTCCTCAAGTAATGCTAGTAAGCAAGTGGCAACGTCGCACACGACGCCAGACTGAACTGGGACCTCTCGGTGGAGTGCCGGAGTTGTGGGTGTACGAGCATATTATCAGGGTTTAAATCTTAGTGTCCACTTTTATACACACGTGAGTGCGTTTTAGCAGGAATTTTGTGATGTTGCGAATTTATTCCCGACCTCTGTCATTTTAAACGTGTACTAAGGAGACGAACTTGTGTGTGTATCGCGTTGTAATAAAAAAAAACAGATAGAGATGATATTCAGTTGAATAGAGGCACTTTTCCTCTTTGGAACAACGGAAAAGTGCAGTAACACTCATCCGGTCGTGTAGTAATATGATGTCTTTTGTGCAGTAACACTCGTGAGGTAGTGTAGTAGCACGATGTTTTTTGTACAATAACTCTCCTGAGGAAGTGTGGTAACACAAGATTGATAACGTGATTGAATCACACTAGATTAGCAAAAAAGAAAACAAAGTAGAAGCGATCAACCGTAGCTTTCCAAATCGTGAGCAAAGGATTGATCACGAATTAGAAGATTGAATCGTATAGATCCCAATAGATGGTTTCGATAGCTTAGAACCGAAACCCTAGATAGAATTCCTTAACCCACGTACACCATAGCACGTGAACGAGAGATATATAATCAATTGATCCTGTAGATGAAAATCGACACCACGACCAAATCACACGTGCTTGAAGAAGAACTATCGATGAATTCCTCAAGAACACTCACGATAAAGGATAAACCCTAATGGTACACGACCGAAACACATGTTTTCAACTAATAATTCAACTCTGAATAGCTTAGCCTTACATACACGTGTTTAGTGGCACGAATATGTATTTCCAAAGTTTGAAGACTGACTCAACTTGACAAGTTTAGCCGCGTTGTACTTATTTTTTTTTCCTTTGCACGAGGTATGTACCGTTGGTCTTTGCCTCTTTTTCTTCTTTTTTTCTTTCTTTCTTTTGAACGGTAGACAAGCACAAGCAATTAAAGGATAGATAATAATATATCTCCTTTTAAATTACATCAATGGCCACCATATAGTAAAAACCGATGGTCATGTAGTTTATCTTTAATTAGTTTCCACGCGATTAAAGGTTGGATGTATTTTTTTTTGGTGAGAATTTCTAGTTATTTCTTCTTCTTTTTTTCATAGCAACTCTAAAACTGCTGTTATCAACTTTGAGTATATAATAGATTTATGGCTCATATGGGTTAACTACAGCCTTTTGTCACATGCTCACTCATGGAGTGACGGTGAGTGCTAACTGCTAAGGTACGGGAGACGGGGTCACGGGTCGGAAAACCAGAGGCTAGTGGAGATGGTTTCTATGGGAACGTATCCTCTAATGTTACGTAAAGAATATCGCGGATGAATAGTATCATAATATTACGTGCGGTCGTCGGATCGGAAGCAGAGGTTGACTCTCAAATACCGTAGCATGTACACTATCTATGAGCACGGTAGCATCACTGTAGCTCTTAATCCAGATCTTTCTTTCGGATCTGATAGTTCAGATATACCGATTGTTGTGCACTGTTCACCGTGACATTCGATGCCAATCCGTTTCCATGATACCAGGCCACCAGGGGCCGTATGCTCGCTCCGTTCAGCGTTCGCTGATGCAATGCATGCGAATATGCAGACAGACGCACCACTAGAAGAAACCTGTGCTATGCCCTATGACTCACTGCATGTCTGATTCCTCCAAGGTGCATGATTCATAATCATACATGCATACAAAATGTTCTCTTTGGTGAAACATAATACATAAATCCAACTTGTGTACGATTATTTACTTCAGAAAAACCTAAGTATGTTTAAAGATCGTTCTTCTTTACCTCTTTTCCCTTCCATGATCCCTTGCCATAATAAGTTACAGTTCTGATCATTATCGTTTAGCAGAAACTGGAAAGGAGACTGCTGTGGCTTATTGCATCACTTTGATCCTAAAACTTGGAGATCAGGATTAATTAATGTGGTCTGTTCCATTCAAAATTTTTGATTGTGTTCTAAATCGATGATCCCGTCATATCAGCATGGATACGGATTTCTTGCTGTCATCGTACATCAGAGTGCAGAGGAAGATAACTATCGATGATCCCATCATCAGCATGGATAAGGAATTCTTGCTTTCATCGTACATCAGAGTGCAGAGGGGAGATAATTTTCTCACATTTGCCACGATCTATTGCTCTGCCCGTTGAAGTAGCACATCAAGCCAGACGGGAAACCTCGTCACCAGCTCGAGGCATCCCCATTCAACTTTCCAAGCCAAAACAACCATAAACAAGGCAAATGGACAAGGAGGCGATATAAACTCAAGTGGCAGAAGCTTTCATCATCATCATGGATATATTACAATCAGGAGGAAACCAGCCAAGTCTCAGGCAAAGGTTGCTGAAAGCCTGAGCAGAGACGCACGACCGAGTACTACTAGTTACTAGTTAGGACACCAGCAGCTGAGGTACATGACCGTCCTGCGTCCTCATCCCCTCCTCGGCCCTGTCCGCCCCCCTCCTCTCCGCGGCAGGAGCAGGCAGCTTCTTGGCCTGCGAGATGCCGCCGTGCACGTTGGCCTTGGCGGCCCGGTGGATGGTCCGCAGCGCGTAGTTCCAGCGGCAGAGTCCGGCCTGGTCCTCGAGGGCCTCCACCGCGCCCACGCTCATCGCCACCATCCACGACGCCTTCGCCGCGCCCGCCATATCTCCTCTTCTTGCTGTGTTGGGAGACTGGTTTGTGATCCTTTTGTTGTAGCTTATCTCGCAGTGGACTCTGCAGTAGCAGTGAAAGAATCGAGTTGGAGACTGGTTTGTGATCCTTTTGTTGTAGCTTATCTTGCAGTGGACTCTGCAGTAGGAGTGAAAGAATCGAGTTGACGCTGTGTTGAGGAGAGGAGCGTGGGAGGGGTGGGTTAGTGGAGGGGGCGAAACAGGTGGCCGCAGGCGCTGGTTTTTCCAAGGATACCGGGTGATTCTATTGCTTGTTTACGCCGCACCTCACCGTCGTCCCGGCTCAGTGGCTCACCCATGAGGCCATCAGGCCATGACCCACCACTAGATGTGCCATCGAAACGGATACGAATCGGATATCACTTATAATATATCTTATTCTATACTTTTTTTTTTTCCTGGAGCTAGAGTCGAACACGAATAATATGAGATACTCATTTCTCCATCTTATATTCGCTTCGTGAGCCTTCGTTTGGTCAGACGAAAATTATCTGCTTCTTTTTCACCCCTACACAGAACATTAGATTGTAAGTGTGCAATCGGAACGAACACAGAGAGACTAACCGTTGAGATGTTGAAAAAACACTCAATATCCTCTGCGCCGGATGTACCAACTCACATATCATTATCATATTCATAAGTGACGCCACAACAGGCTTTCCTCGTACCGCTTGACATACGAACACATACAGATGGATATCACTCATCTCGTATCCTATTTCGGATTTTTTCCTTGGGATCAGAGTCAAACACAGATAGTGTCGGATATCCATTTATCCCTTCTGTATTTGATTCACAAGCCTTTGATCAATCGGTCGATTAGAAATTATCGGCCCGTTTGCAACCCTTCGCACCCATCTCGTCTTATTTATTCGCGGAGCGATTTGTCCTCTGCGACTTGCCCACAAGGCAAATATGAAGCAGAGTAACCGATAAGGACGTGTGCCATCTTGATATCGATATTATTGAGTTGCATGTACCAAACAGTTCATAAGCTTTTAGTGAAATAGTTGGTGTATGTAACTCAATATGATATCGAACTAAGATGTCTTGAGTTCAAGATCGATTGGCGTAATTAAATAATAATAATTGTAGCCTACACGCGTGAAAGAGTGTTGAAGTATAAATAAATTGTCTGTCTTTCTCATAGTTTAAGCTTTTAGATAAACTGGTTATACCTGCAACTCAATTGATACAATCATACAGATGCCACGGAGCACTGCTGCCATGGCGGCCTAATCTCTTATGGGCCTTAAAGCTTGGGCTCAAGCAGCTTAACGCAAGCAGACGGAACGTTATCCGCTTGCCCCGTCTGTGTTGTGTCAAGCTTTCTCAGGACGTGCCGAACGGAACGTTATCCGCTTGCACCCGACTCCCACCTCTTCTTGCTTCCGCTTCTTCCCTCGGACTAGCGCATAAACTGTCACGCTGTTTCGAGGATTCTGAGCCATGCAGTACATGATCGGCGTGTGCAATTCCCATCATCTGCAACCAGCTGCGTTCCTATTGCCCAGGCCATTGCCGCGACGAGCTTTCCCCCGCTTTCCAGGTCAGTTCACTGCTCACTGAATCGGCTGCAGCAACACAGTTATCATGTGCCCGGCAGTTCGTCCTTGCAAGTACGTGCTAACTGCAAGAACGCGTGCAGCGAGAGAGGAGGGCGAGCTCAACAGGACCAGCGCGGCGTCGCGGTTGGTGGTCCGGAGGAGATGCCAAGAAGGGGAGAAGCAGCAGCAGGAAGGGGAAGGGGAGGAGCAGCAGCAGGAAGGGGAAGGGGAGGAGCAGAGCAGTAGTGGCGGTGGCGTAGGTTGGGAGCAGAGAACCTTTCTTAGCCTGGAAGAGGCTGGACTCGTGGAGATGTCCGGCCTCAGCACCCACGAGCGCTTCCTCTGCCGCCTGACTGTAAGTAGTGATCGAATGGAATTAACGCAAATAATTAACTTCAAGGAAGTAGCTTTATGATGATTGGCCGCAAGAAAATACCAATGTCTGGTTAATTTCAGTAGATTAACATATCAAGTTGCTGCAGTCTAGGTACAGTACTGCTTGAACGAGTCATCGATGAGTAATCATACGGTTGTTTACTTGATGTTTGCTTCAGATATCATCGTTGAATCTCTTGAGAGTGATATCAGAGCAAGAGGGCGTTCCGATCGAGGAGCTCAACGCAGGCCGTGTTTGCGACTGGTTCTTGAAGGACAAGCTCAAGAGGGAGCAGAATGTGGGCTCCGCTGTCCTGCAGTGGGACGACCCTGGCTTCTAGCTTCACCGTCCTAATCTCGTTTCTCTTCCCGTCAGTTCGTCAGCACATAATCCACACAATCTAAAAGACCATGGGAGGATGCATTGAGGGTAATGTTCTGGTACTCATCTTGCTGGTATCCCATCGTCCCAAACTAGGAGGACGCCGGGACGCCGGGTTCATCAAATCAGTCTTTACTTTTGCAGTTGTATCATCATCGCGCCTGGACATTGGACTACATCTTGTAATGCAAGAGCTTAATCGGTGGTTATGTAATAGTAATACCTGCCATACACGATACATGATTCAGGCCTCTTGTTTTTTTGAGTGAGAACCAGAGCATGAAGCATAGTTAGTTTAAGAGTTATCTGTCATTCATATCTTTAATGATTTAGTGTCAAGAATGGATGGATCAATGATAGATTATTTTCTGTTATTTTATTAGAACATACCATCTTACTTCTTATAGTCTGTTTGGATACACTGTGACACGACTCATTCCTTTTGAATTGACCGATAATTTAAACTAAAATCTCTTTCCGTCGGAAGGGATTTGATAATTTCCGGAAGTGAAGTATAAGCGAACTGATAAGTACGCCGAAGTGTAGAACCTTAAAACGCCCGCTCATTTCGTCGAACACCTGTTGTGCGTGCGCTAAACAGTACACGGGCGCGCCTACTACTAGTGTCCCTCCTTGCCACGTCCCAATGCGGCGGTTCTGCCACATCCCTCGCGGCCGGCGAGCGGCCGCCAGTTCCTACCACCACCGGCCGCTCCCGCCGCCGGAGTGGGTCGAGCCGTACACCGACCTCTCGGACCCCAGCCCGTACGCTTCCGCCTTGGCCGCCCCGCCCACCCCGTCGCCGTGGCTCCCCCGCGTCGTCTCCCTCGTCCTCCGCTCCCCTCCCGCCACGCTCGCCGCCGACCTCCGCGCCTTCTGCAAGACATTCCTCCTCCGCCTCTCCCCGCCTTCGTAGCCGCCGCGCTCCGCTCCCCAGAGCTCCTTTCCCACCCGTTTCCTCCCTCCAGTTCTTCCGCTCCCTCCCCAACGGCACCGACCTCCTCTCCCACCCGCAACACCTCCTCAACTGCTACGTCTCCCTCCTGCACTCCTTCGCCAAATCCAGAGAAGCCACCCCCGATGCCGCTGGCCACGCGCGGCAACTTGTCGCCGAGCTGCGCTCTCACGGGGACGCCGTGTTGCAGCACCTCACGCCGCCGCCGTCGGCGTCGCTCATCCGCAGCCTCGCGACTCTCGGCCTCGCCGAGGAGCTGCTATGGGCGTGGAAGGCCATGCGCATCGCCGGCGTCGAGCCGTCCAGGCTGACCTACAACTGCCTTCTCGATGGCCTTGTTAACGCCGGCCTCCTTGACACTGCCATCAATGTGTTCGACGCAATGTTCACGGAAGATCGAGTGCGTCCCGACGTCGTTTCCTACAACATTCTCATCAAGGGGTACTGCCGCGCCGGGAGGGCGCAGGATGCAATGGCACGGCTTGCCGACATGCAGGAACATGCGGAGCTCGCACCGGACAAGGTGACGTACCTTACGCTCATGCAGTGCCATTACAGTGAGGGCACGTTTCCACAGTGCATAGGATTGTTCCAAGAAATGGAGGAGAGGGGAATGGGGAAGGACATACCGCAACATGCTTATGTGCTGGTGATTGGCGCGCTCTGCAAGGACGGGAAGCCATTTGAGGGTATGACTGTGTTCGAGAGGATGCTGAAGCGAGGTTGTCCAGCCAATGCAGCCATGTACGCTGCGCTCATTGACTCGCTGGGTAAATTTGGTAGGGAGGAGGAGACAATGGCACTCTTTGAGAGGGTGAAGGCTAGTGGGATTGAGCTTGATGCGGTCACATATGGAGTGATTGTTAACTGCTTGTGCCGGTTTGGGAAGCTGGATGGGGCGGTTGCATGCTTCAGGAATTGTGTGGAGAAGGGTGTTGCAGTGAATGCCATCTTCTATACAAGTCTGATTGATGGCTTTGGGAAAGCTGGAATGGTCGATCAAGCAGAGGAGCTCTTCGAGGAGATGACTGCGAAAGGTTTTGTGCCTGACTCATATTGCTATAATGTGATGATTGATGGATTAGCCAAAGCAGGAAGGATGGATGGTGCCTGTGCCTTGTACAAGAGAATGGAAGATGATGGCTGTGATCAGACAGTCTACACATATACCATACTCATTGATGGTTTGTTCAAGGAACACAAGAATGAGGAGGCGCTGAAGTTTTGGGACACAATGATCGACAAGGGAATCACTCCCACAGCTGCGGCTTTCAGGACCCTTGCCAATGGGCTCTGTCTTTCTGGCAAATTCAGCCGGGCATGCAGAATTTTGGATGAACTGGCTCCGATGGGGGTGATTCCTGAGACGGCCCATGAGGATATGATCAATGTGCTGTGCAAGGCTGGCAGATTCAAGCAGGCCTGCAAATTGGCAGATGGCATTGTACAGAAGGGCCGTGAGATACCCGGGAGAGTTCGAACGATGATGATCAATGCACTTAGGAAAGCAGGAAATACTGATCTAGCTGTCAAACTGGTGCATAGTAAGATTGGCATTGGATATGAAAGATCTGGCAGCATCAAAAGAAGAGTGAAATTCCAGACCCTGTTTCAATGAGTTGCTGATCATTTTTCTCAGAAGTGAGAAGGCATGCCATGGGCTACGCTGAGGTATGGCGTTGCATCACACACAATGTTCTGAAGAAAGCCTCCCCCCCTACAGTTTTTTGGTTGAATCTTCTGGGTTCTGGAAGCTCTGAAGATCCAAGAAGCTTGAAACATGGCATTTTGAACAACCAAAGGACTATTACCTAGTCTACTTGGAGCAATCTTCCATCCAAAACCGAACTACCCAAGGAAAAGAAAATTGTTCAGTCCAAGACTGAGAAATACACATGTCATAGCACTAATGATGAAACATTGGGACCATCTGCATTGTCTTCGAAGAAAAGGAGGATGTGCCACCAGAGGCTGAACCAAGCACGCGAACTTGTGAAGAAGCCCAAGAGCCATGGTCATCCTGACTGCAATATTTACCCCGGTAGCACTCACAACCAGAGAATGAAAAACCGGCTGGTAACTGTTACCGGCGGTTACCGGTGGGGTCCACGAGATCCAATTCCAGGCGGGTTCTCTCCGGTCTACCAAATTCAAATTTTGAAATTTGACTGGTTTTTAATCAAATGCAAGCGAATTTCGTCTGAATTTTCACCAGGAATTACGGTAACCGTTACCGCCGGCTGGCCGAGATGTCATCCGGAAACAGCTTTTCAATCCCTGCTCACAACTGCCGTGCCCGCTGTTGCTGCAGATCAGCAAAACATCGGCTTCGAGTCTGACTTATATGCGGTATCACTTTTGACTAATGCACGAGAGGTCCAAGGGTGCTGGAGCGTAAGCGTGGAAATCAGTTCGTGTATTTTCAGTTTGGTTCATAACTTCATATACCATATTAGCGGCTAAAATAGGAGCCATTACAGTTGCTGTGACATCTTGTTCCCCTCACCGTTGATCACAAAATACACATGGCGCCTTTACCATTTCTTTCTTTATGGAGTGAACTTGTGTGTGATTGTGTGTCTAGATTTTGATTGCTTCCTTCTCTTGTAGCGTGCCCGCAATGGAGGCGTATCAAGAGTCCACCTCGAATCACAACATGCTGGCTGGAGCACAGGCTCGTCCCGACTTTGGAGTATGGATCATAACACAGGAAGATACATATGAGACAACAATAACTCATAACCAGGCAAAACAAAAGCGTATTGGGCAATAGGGAGATACCGAAACTGACATTGTTGGGAGTCGGGACTAATTTACTAAGTGTTGCTGACAACGCATCAAACTCTTGCGCAGTTACTACAAGCACGACAATGCCATGTAGTAAAAATATTTGCATGTCATTCCCACACAAGAATTACAGTGGACTATGGCCAGTCATCGACCAACAGACAAGGGTACAAACACACATAATCACAGTACAAATCGTTTCCATTCTCTTTGGAAATAAAAAGCTACAATACTTTATCCGAAGGAGGGCCATGTGTTAAGTCCAATGGGCTCAGCAGCTCCTTCTGTGCCTGCATTCGCTTCTGCAATCAGAAAAACGTACTTAGAACTTACAGCCATGCAAGGTGGTATGGCATGACATGTAAAAACGCAAGAAACAGCATACATGAACTGGGTGGCTCAAACATAATTCATCTATTTCCGAGTAACAATCCTTTAAATACCCCCTAAGCAACAGTACAAAAACCTGATTAATTGATCCAGAAAATAACCAACTGAAAAGGGGAGAGCACAGATACAAATAAATCAGCACGACCATCTCAGACACATGAGTTGATGTCACATTACACGCTGTTTCACCAAGTAAGTTCTCCCTAAGACAGGGACTTGGATCCACAACACATCCATTTTGCAGACATAATCATCATAAATAGTCCTGTACTTGTTTGAGTACCATCGATTATAAGCAGTTGTAAAGTGAAGAAAGCAAAACAAAGAAAAATGAGGGCCAGCAAAGTGGCCAGGGTAACACAGAACTTCACCAAAATAATAACAGCAAAGAAATTACAAAAAGCATGCCCCACACAAAGCAAGGGCTTAGCTCTACTGTAAATCCTTTATGCAGACAAATCATCATGGAAGCCCAATGAAGCTGACTGTAATAAAAACTAATAAGAACAAATGTAAATAACAAAAATGGAAGAGATAAGACATCATCAAGCATTACGCAGAACTTCAACTTCGAAACAAAAGACCATAGAGCAAATACAGAACTCAAGAAAATGAACTTTTCTATAATGCCTCGGATTTATCGGTTGATGTCATATTATGTACTGCTTCCTCAAGTAGGTTCTCCCTGAAACAGGGACTTAAGTCCAGAGTACACCCATTTTGCAGACAGAATCATCACGGGCAACTGTCTTAAGTAATGAAGATAATTTCATTTCTTTGACAAGTCTTGGTATTGATGCACTGGAAAACCATAATAAAAGAACAAAACATGTCACTAAATGAATATGAAATATCTGAAATGCATCAGATTTATCTGTTGATGTCATATTATGCACTGTTTTGTCAAGTAGGTTCTCCCTGAAACAGGGACTTGAGTACACAGGACATCCATTTTGCAGACAGTATCGTCATTCGCAAAAATGCGCAAAGAAAAGGTCATTTCATTCGACTGAATTCTTAGAAAATGTTGGCAGTTGCAAACAGATAAAACAATAATAAATGAAAAACAATTAGAGCACCAGTGCATGGAACATAAGCTATAAACCTCAAAATCAATCAATGAGGAACTACTTTACTGAACACTAATACATGCAAACAATTCATCACCATTAGACAAATATTAGATCCTTTCAATCTAATGACACATGGCAGAATAAATCAACCACCTCTTTGCATGACCACATGTAATGATTTGAAACTAATACATGCAAGGGTCTAAAGGTCTTCTTTCATAGGATTTATTTCCCCAAAACTATTACTTGATTTCAAAACCTCAAAAAATGCCAATTAATTTCATTACAATGTACTGACCCCCAAGTAGGTTCTCCCTGAAGAACAGGGACTTGGAGCTACCTACATCTCACACACTGGGCAACTCATCATAGGTTACTATAAAGAAACCAAACTTTGTTCCATCATGTAATGAGTAAATGCCTTCATGCGGAAGATAAACTCACTATATTGTGGAGTCGAAAGAATAACATTCAATTCATATAAAAAACTTTGTAACAAAATACATGCTAAGTTGCTAATAAACAAGGTCAAAACCTCAGTAAATGCCCATCAATCTCATTACAATGTAGGACCCCCAAGTAGGTTCTCCCTGAAGAACAGGGACTTGGAGCTACCTACATCTCACACACTGGGCAACTCACCATAGGTCAAATTCCATTGCAGAAATTAACAAATAAAATCTCCCCAGATGAAACACATGCCAACCATGCTGTTGTGTTAATGAATATTTTTTAGTTCGTAACATCAAGTCTTATATAAAAAAAAACATGCAATAATCATTCTACGCCTCCATGTATGAATGTAGACGACAAAAGATAGCTTTGCACAATGGATACACAAAGTTTGGATCAACAAAATATCCCCTGGGCAAACAGTGTTTTATAGTCACAACAGATGTGGTGAGAGATTTTGGAAGCATAACAACGAAACGAAACTGTTAGCTCCCACGTTAAACACACCAATAATCATTCTACGCCTCCATGACTGGGCAATCTTGAGAAAGAACAATCTCAAGAAGCCAAAGGTGAGGAGGCACACACCAAATCCTACCGCAGGACTTAGTTTTGATCTTCTTAGAAAGATCACCACTTAATGGCATGAAAGACCTTAATCGCACAACATGAAAGACCTTAAGTCCTACCGCAGGACTTAGTTTTGATCTTCTTAGAAAGATCACCACTTAATGGCATGAAAGACCTTAATCGCACAACAGTCTTCCAACAAAGATTCTAGAGTTACCCAAGTCGCATTTTTTTAACTCGTCTATAGTAAGAAACACTAAATCAAGAGTATCAACTTACCCTCTCAAGTGTCGGCCTTCTTCTCCGGCGAATTAGAAGATGGGGGAGACGAACCAACTGCCGTAGCAGGAGCATCGTGGGAGCAGCAACCGCCAGGCCCGTGGTGGTGATGGTGGTGGTGGTGCTTCTTGGCCTGAGGTTGCCGCAGCTGCTTGCGCATGTCGAAGGCGTCCTCGCCGTCGGCGTAGTACTTGGCCTCGACGTCGAGGATCTGGTAGCCGAGGGTGGAGGTGTACAGGTTGAAGGCCGCCCGGTTGGAGCGGCGGACGTGGAGCGAGACGTACTCGGAGCCGAAGACCTGGTCCATGGCAGCCTGCGCGGCGGACATGAGCTTGGTGGCGAGGCCGAGCTTGCGGTGGGAGCGGAGGACGGCAAGGGAGGTGATGTGGCCGTGGCAGGGCTCCGAGGGGTCCTCCTCCATCTTGGCGAGCACGTAGCCGACGATGCGGCCGCCATAGTCCTCGGCGACGAACAGCAGCTGCGGCCACGACAGCATGTGGTAGAGGTAGTATTTCATCTGGTAGTTCTCCGGCAGGCACATCAGGTTGCACGCCTGCATCGCCAGCAGGTCGTCGATCGTCGCCTGGCGGATGCACACCATCTTCGCCGCCGCCTGTCTCCTCCCCTCTCTCAGATTCGGTGGTTTGGTCTCTTCTCCGGCAAGATGAGGTGATGCGGAGTTGCGGACGGCGGCGCCTATTAATAGAGGCGAGGTGAGGTAGGGGAGAGAGAGAGACTTTAACCTAACCCTAGAAGGAGCGGGCCGAAATAGGGCCGGGCCATAAACCGAGCCACATTACTATTGTGTATAAACCTTGATGGGCCGGCCCATTATAGAAAGGAGCTATAACTTTGTAAAATCATTACAGGCAGGTGCAGCGTGAATTAGAGTAAAAGTCCTCGTCTTACGAGTTTTTCTCAAAATTGACGAGTTTTTTTTTTAAATTGACATGTTTTGATTTAATATCATTTTATTTATAGTTTTAAAGTATTTTAAGAAATGAAGCCGAGCCAAGCCGACTCATTTCAATGTTTATTAATTGACCAATTAATAAGTGTGATTAGAGAAATTTTGAACCGAGCCAATGAGCCCTACTAACAAGCTTTTTTTCCACCTCGAAGTGTCAGTCATAGCTTTTTTTCTTAAAAAAAAAAGAAAGCATCAATCATAGCTCGAGCATAGAATGATTTGAGTGCAAGAAAAGTATAAGATAGAACACAAGATACATGCAATCATTCTCCTAAAAAAGAAGATACATGCAATCATTCTCCTAAAAAAGAAGATACATGCAACCATGGCTGCTGCCACAGGATCGATGTTTTAAGTTGCTCAGTAGTGGATACAAGGTTCATCAGCACATGTCAAATGTGGTGTGGGTACATTAACACATGAGATTGGGGTTCCAAATTCCAATGGAACCGAAGCACGTCTGAAACACGCTTGGATAACACACTTCTTAACTAATCGACCACCGCGAGCTTATGATGCCCCGTCGGCTGTGAGAAAAGGATTGGCGATCTCATCAGTTCCATCAGTTGGTGACACCAGCATGACTGATGTGCCTCTACACACCTGTAAGACAAAGTATTAGATGTATGACAGATCACCTCAACAATTGCAAAAGCAAAACACATGGAAAGGAACAAGGAGGAAACAAGACATTGTAGATCCCAAAAAATAGCAGATGGGTGGTTTATGCCTAACAATCATGTAGTTTTCGTTTAGGTAAGTACAAGATACTAAGAAGAAACCGCTGGGAATAGAGGAATACTAGTTCTTGAGAAGATTAAGTATGGACCCGTATGGCACAATTCAACATCAGCAAAATATGAAGGATAACACCCACTATCAAAATTTTCAAAATAACAGAGGAATGATTGAATCCACAAGTTAAAACTCAACATTAAAAAGAGTACTTACAATGAGGCCTAGTTGTCTGGTCTTCCCTGACAGTTTCAATGGGTCATCTTGCTCTACAAAATAAAATTGCAACATTGAAGATTACACATGACAAATGGAGCATCGTTCTCTCTGAATGTGCAATATATTTTGACTATTTTCTGGTATTAACGAGATTCAGAAATGAGCTGTTATGATCATGGTATTTACAGAATACAGAACTCCATCATCCATTGTAATCTATCACTTCATGCTGTCCGCTAATAAAAGTTACCTCGGTCAAATTTTAGTAGGACACAAGATTCCACACTGAACAAACAAGCCAAGCACAGAGATAATAGGAATGCCAACTGTCTAAAAGTATCGAGGCAAAATGCTCAGTAAATTGCATCCAAAGTCCTAACTATAGACACACTCATTGATCAAAAACAACAGATGGGCCATAAAACACAAAGGAAGGAAACCGAAGTACCTCTTTCATCCTCGATTGCTTCATCCAGCACTAAGTTCAGCAATTGGTCATAACCCTTTAAAGTTCCTGTAACTGCAGATATGCATATATGAGGTCAGTATATCAGTTCTAGTATAATAGAATTACAAGAACTCCAAAGAGTTTCATGCATCTGGAACCACTTTAGTAGTTTAAATATTTTTCAACAACTGAGGAGAGAGAATATATTAAGATCTATATACAAACAAACCCAACAGAAAAAAGAGTTGCAAGCAAGTATGAGCTTGTAAATGATTTGCAATAAGCAGTCCATCTCTATAACACACTAACACATGATGACGACCATGATCCACGTAAATTTTTATTTTCCACCCCACCTGTTTGCTCATTATAGAAACATGTATGCGGGCACATATTTAGACTGGATAAACAACTCATATCAAGACATATGATTACTGATTAGAATGACAACAACACAGAAATACTACAGAAACATAAAATGCACCGGTAAAATTAATCATATTGCAAGCTGCGTCAGGAATACTTGTAAGATTCTGCTTGAATTACTTAATAGCCAAATACTGCTCCAGTGACGAAAAAGGAAGAGGATTGATGATGTGTAACAACCTTGCCGGCCGCCCGCGAGCTTGACCTGGACGCCCTTATCGACGAACTTAGCTAGGTCAAGTGCAGTCTCCTTGCGCCCCGCCTGAGCAAAAGCACACAGATTTGCATCACGACACACCACGCGAATCAGCAGAGCACTTCGCGCACCAGAGGGTCAGGCAAGCTTACCATCTCGAAGCCCGCACCCGAATCCTTCGATCGGCTCTTCTAATCGCCCCAAGAGACAAGCGAAATCTCGCCCTAAAGATCGACCCGCCGCCGCAGCTCAGGCGCTCACCCTGACCCTGGGGCTTTGCTTGGCTTTGCTTGCCGTGGATGAAGCCTGAAGGCGAGGCGACGAACTGTATATGGGCTTTGGCTGGGGAAAGTTCCCGTACACGGCCCATGTGAAATGTTCCGTGAGGCATGTATGTTTGTTACTGTGTGGCGCCTTATGTCGTGTAGGAGATAAATCCGTCTTCTTTGAAGCAAAGCGTAGTCTGTGTTGAGGGCGCCTTTCGCGCGACACATCGACCGTAGTCTCGGCAGTCCGCAGCGCACGAAGGCCTGTAGAAGTCTGTAGAGTAGGTGGCCACTACCTATCTAGGACACGGGCTTGGACTTCCCGCCAGGTCGCCACGGTTTCTTCCTGGCGGCGGCGGCGGCGGCAATCGGAGTCGCAGGTGATTTCTTTCCCCGTTTTCTCGTCCTAGAATCGCGGGGCTTTCTTGTTTTGGGGCGCGCGTGGCCTCGTCCAAACTCCAAAGGAGGTTTGATTTGGGCGAGTGGGGATCGCCGTTCTTGGCTTCTTGCGCCTATGACCTGTTCGACGAAATGCCTCGACGCTTCCTTTCCGCTTCCGCTGCTCGTTTATCGGTATTCATCTCTCTCGGCTATTAACGGTTGCATATTGTTATCGTTGCAGTGAGCGATTGATCAGGCCAAGTACTTGGGCTCGAGTCCAAGAGCATAACCAGCACGGGCAATGTGAGTCATCTTGCTCATGATAATATGTGATGTTAGTGCCTTAGCGGAACGCTGGAACTAGATAAGTACGCCAATCCATATTGGTTGCTCCAAGTGCCTCTACTCGTTGCACAGAAGGAACTATCTGGTTGCACGGAGCATTCAACTCACTGTGGTTAGCTAATCTGTTTGCTGTTGAATGCGGTTGCAGGGAAGATGAAAGCAACACGCTCCGAGTACTTGTGGCGACCGATTGCCATCTAGGCTACATGGAGAAGGATGAGATACGCAGGTTCGATTCGTTTCAGGCGTTTGAGGAGATATGCTCATTAGCAGAGCAGAAGAAGGTTGGTAGGAGCAGTATTTTGTTTGTGTTTCTTCCACTCTTTGATACTCTTGTTCATTCTGTCGGGGACAGCCCTCTTTTGGGGTGTATCATAATTGGGATGAGACTGAATTGCAGGTAGACTTTGTTCTTCTTGGTGGTGACCTATTTCATGAGAACAAACCTTCACGTTCAACCTTGGTCAAGACCATTGAGATTCTACGGCGCTACTGCCTAAATAACCAGCCAGTAAAGTTCCAAGTTGTCAGTGACCAGACAATCAACTTTCCAAACAGGTTTAACAATGAATCTTATTGCTCAACTATTCCATTTCATGAGTGTGCTCATATTTTGGTGATCACTCAATGTAAATTCAAGACAATCACATGAGCTTTCATAGAGAAGTCACTTACTTTTGCTGTGATTCATTTGTCTGATATATCATGCATGAAGACTGCAAAAAAAAAAAAATCTTCATGTTCTGACAGGAATTTTCCTATTGCCTTCTCAGATTTGGCCAAGTAAATTACGAAGACCCAAACTTCAATGTTGGCTTGCCTGTGTTCACTATCCATGGAAACCATGATGATCCTGCCGGGGTGGTATGAACATCTTTTCTGACCTTTCAAGATTTATTGATTTCTACTGAAATTATGCTTATGATGGGATGTCACCTTTCATTCATTCATTTTCCCTCATTGTAGGATAACCTCTCTGCCATTGATATTCTGTCGGCTTGCAATCTTGTGAATTATTTTGGGAAGATGGACCTTGGTGGCTCTGGTGTTGGTCAAATAGCAGTTTATCCTGTACTCGTAAAAAAGGTGCACTACCTCAGCTCCAGGCAATATCATGAGTTCTCAGATGCTAATTCTCTAATTTCCTATTATTTCAGGGTACAACTTCTGTTGCGCTATACGGCCTTGGGAACATTAGAGACGAACGACTAAATAGGATGTTTCAGGTGCTTTTCCATTTTGGTGTTTATGTTTGTTTACACCTTGTCACTGGATCAAGGAACCTTTCGATTATCCGTACATTTATGAGGCAATTTTCCCTTAATGATATCATATTTTGTCTCTCAATACTTCAGACACCTCATTCAGTACAGTGGATGCAACCTGAAACTCAAGATGGAATGTCAGTGTCTGAATGGTTCAATATCCTGGTTCTTCATCAGAACAGGTCTTCACAGCAAGTGAACATCACCAAAGGAAAATAGTTTGTTCATTTATTTTGGTCCTTCATCCTGCTTACTGAGAAGCAAAGTTACATCTGAATTTATACAGGATAAAGACAAACCTAAAAGCGCCATCAATGAACATTTCTTGCCACGTTTTCTGGACTTTGTAGTATGGGCCATGAGCATGAATGCCTTATTGATCCCCAGGTAAATTTCGGATTTCATTTACAGTTCATGTTTTTTAAAAGAAAAACTAATTACGACACTGCCTTCTGATCAATTGTTTATAGGAGGTCCCTGGGATGGGTTTTCACATCACACAACCAGGCTCATCAGTTGCAACATCCCTGATTGATGGTGAAGCAAAACCAAAGCATGTTCTTTTGTTAGAAATAAAGGTCCTTTTGAAAATCTCTTCTTGATATTGAACAGAAGTTCATTGCAGTGTTTTCTCATTCATTATATATTTCTTAAACAGGAAACCAGTATAGGCCAACAAAATACCTTTGAGGTCCGTTAGACCTTTTGAGTATGCTGAGGTATGCCCTCCTTACTTCATGCTTGTTTCAGTAAGTAAATCTCACAATATGAAATGTGTAGGTTGTGTTGAAAGATGAAGCAGATGTTGACCCCAATGACCAGGCCTCTGTTCTTGAACATTTGGATAAAACTGTGAGTTTTCAGTTTTCCATGCTGTGTTTAAATTCTGTCCATTTTCTTGAGAAGCATGGCGAGATGCTGGTGTGGATTTGGTTCAAGAATGGTAATTTGCCAGTTTTTTTAGCCTGGTAAAGTTTTCTTTGTTAATTGGAAGTGGTTTGTCCTCAATTTCATATTGCTCAATTGCTTCAGGTTAGAAATCTGATTGAGAAGAGTAACCAACCAACAGCCAGTAGATCAGAGCCCAAACTTCCATTAATTAGAATAAAGGTAAAAAATCCTGAACAGAAGTGAAGTGCTCTGTGCAAAATGATCAAGACAGAGATAATTGAATTTGCTCATATTGTTCTGCAGGTAGATTACTCTGGGTTTTCTACAATAAACCCACAACGATTTGGTCAGAAGTATGTTGGCAAGGTACCTCAGACACTAACGTGGCACTTACTGAAGTGTCCTTCTCAATCTTACCTGAATGAACTTATTTGATTACTTCTTATTGCAAGGTTGCAAACCCCCAAGATATTCTCATTTTCTCAAAATCAGCGAAGAAACGTCAGACTGCAGGAGGTATTTCCTTATGTTTAAGAAAAAACAGTGCATATGATATCTACTTAGAGAAATTACACTTATTCAATATTACTGGATCAGAAAAAAAAAATGTCATATTTTTGAGTAATTTGTTCCTTGACTATGTCTTTATATATTGTAGAAAATATCGATGATTCTGAGAAACTTAGTCCGAGGAACTAAATCAACAAACAATTGAAGCTTTGGTTGCAGAAAATAACTTGGTATTTCTTAAAACTGCATATACTGTATTCTTTTATTCTTCTTTCAGGAGGGGATACAAGTTGGTATTTGTTTTATTCTTGATGACATGCCCTCTAGTTGTATATAGGGTAATCATATCATGAAAAGCAAAGAATTAATCTTCTCCTTGTTAACCCTTATGCATTAATTGGGTGTTGAAATGTAGTTTACTATTGGCCAGAAATAGAATTTTTTTCAGAAATATAATGGCCAGAAAAGTACTTCTGGCTAGGAGCTGCATTGTGGCAGGCATTGAACAACTAATCAGTCAATAATACAATGAAATTTACATGGCTATCCAGGTCCCATTAAACTTTACACATGAGTTCTGTACAGCCATGAGCTGAAGTTAATGATAGTACTGTGGAACAAAGAGTATTTCATTGTCTAGGGTTTGCAGTCCTAGACTTACTAATTTTGTTCTATAGATCCATTGGATAATTTCCAACTTCTTTTGTTTTTACAATGGTAAGATACAGTTAAAATGTAAGCTTCACGATGGTAAACCTTTCTTCTTGTTTTCAGAAAATGGAGATTCTTCCAGTTGATGACTTGGACATTGCATTGCATGATTTTGTGAACAAGGATGACAAGATGGCATTTTATGCCTGTTTGCAGCGAAATCTTGTGAAACCAGAGTATGATAGGCTTCCATTTTGTAGTGTTCGCTTTGGTTCTGAACTTGACTGCATGATGCCTGAGAAGATATCATACATCTAAGCTCCAAATGCTTGGTTGAAAATTGCAGAATAAAGTGAATTCTGAAGCAGAGAAATTTAAAATCGAGGAAGAAGATATAATAGTCAAAGTTGGCGAGTGCATGCAGGTATGGAAGCCTTCTACTATAGTTTTGCAATGAGGTTCTCACAAAAGGTTAATGGTTGACAATTTTGAACTCTCTAGGAACGTGTAAAGGAAAGGCCCCTCTGCTCAAAGGAAGGCACACGGTTCACATCAAGCTCTCAAAACTTGGTGCTTAAAAATCTTTAAGCCCTTGTATCCCCCTTATGCTGCATTCCATTTTTTTGTCGCTGACCTATTTATTGCTCTTGTGATATTTAACCAGGATACTGTAGGTAAATCTGTTACAGCTCAAAGCAGCCTGAACTCTTTTAGTGATGATGAAGACACCAGGGAGATGCTTCTTGGTGCAAGATTAACTAATGTTGGAAGGAAAGCATCTGGATTTACTAGACCCTCTAAAGATGCGACTGATGTTGCTAGAAGTGGAACTTCCAGAAGAGGCAGGGGGAGAGGCACCAGCTCATTGAAGCAGGCCACTCTTAGTTTCAGCCAATCAAGGTTGTTAAATTGCTTGCTTTTCTGTCTTTTAGGCATTGAACTCTTCTTGTTTAATGTGAAGTTTATGCTACCATGGAGAAATTTATAGATGCATACCACAAGTTTGCAGCTCACGGCCAACTGGAGTAGCCACATTACAGTCTATTTTGCATTGAATCGATTGTCTTATAAGTGTTATGTTTGAAGCCTTCACTGCCCTGCTTTTCAGTCTGCGGTAAAACTTCAATGCTAATTTGACGCGTAACATTTGCAGGTCAACTGCTGCTATCCGCAGTGAGGAGGTGGAGTCCTCCTCAAATGAGGAAACAGAGACTAATGAAGCAAACGAAGTTGTTGAAACTTCAGTATGTCTATTTCCTCTTGTACTGTTGCAGTATTTATACGTCCATGAAAATAATGTGGTCTGCCTTTGTTCTCATGCCAAATGACTTCCTGAAGTGCTTTTATTCTTTGAATGCTCACAGGAACCGGAGGATAGTTTCAACAAATTGGACAGAAAAGGGCAGCTCCTAGAGGTAGAGGTAGAGGTAGGCCTAGAGGTTCTACATCTGCAAAAGGGAAGAAAAGCGGATATTGCTTCGATCCAAAGTATGCTGATGAGCAAGGATGATGATGAGGATGAGGATGACAAGCCGAAGAAAGCTCAACCTCAGGTAAGTGATGCACCTCAGTATTCTCTCAGTTTCACCTACTATAGTTATTTCAATTGTCACGTGGCATTGTTTTTGTGTTGTGTTACATAATGTACATATTAAGCAAAACAAACAGATTTTTAAGATTTTCTTATTTCGCAGGTCACCAGGAACTACAGGGCCGTCAGGAGGAGATGATTCTCAGGATGTACTTGCTCTGGAGAATTTAGATGTTGGCCTTAGAAGTGGACTTGTTTTCATCAACATGGCCGTCGGTTCTTTTTAATGAACAAGTGGAACGCTAATACACGATCTTGTATACTGTTGGCTGTACCTTGTACATGCCTGAGTGTAACAGGATTTATACGCTTGTAGCTGCTAAATGCTAATCGTCAGTTTGTACATGGCATGCATGTCACATACTAGTAGGGATTTTCAGCATCAATATAGAGGTGTTCTTTAAATCCTACCAGCATGTACGTTTACATGTTCCAGGCTAGTCTGTCCTGAACTCCTGATTGTCATGCCGTCAAGTTCACATGACGTTAATGGCATGCTCATAAGTACATTAGTACATTACACATCGTGGTGAACTGACAAAAGAATCATTTTCCCAAGCAATCGAGGAAATACTGCTGAAATCCCTTGTAAGCATCCACAGACAGATTCATCACTCAGAGTATCGGACCCAATCTTAACTGATTCAGAGAGATCATGCAAAAGTGAAAAAAATATTGCACTAGATATCCAGAAAATAGCTGATACATGCATAGGTACACACAATGTCACAATCTAGAGAGAGGTTCCCTGGAACCTCAAAAAACGAAAATAAAGCATGTAGGTCACGTGTATCGAATTTTCTTGGTACCCTGTGATTGTTTATCCAGTGTTTCACTTCTCTCTACAAAGTATCATCTGGCTTGCTAGTTATACCAACTGCTCGGCCGTGGATTCATATGGTTTGGAGGAGGAAGAGCTGCGGAAGGAGGCCTGGGAACTGGAGCTGCATACTGCGAGACTGTTGTGCACATCTGTCATTAGTTAAAAGAAAAATGAGTTAGTAGATGATCACTTCAATGTTAGCATACTGCGGAAAGCAAAATCAGATCAACGCGTAGCAAAATAATTTCAGGTTCAAGCAGCTAAGTGACAAGCAAAATGAGTAAAAATAGAGTGGTAATGGCACGGTAAGTATTGATATTGTCGAAGTATATAGTTTCCCCGCTTAATGATTTTAAAAGCTTGAGTGGTGAATCTGTAATCCACCACGTCAACTTAGATGTATTATAAAATGAACTATACCAAGAGCATGAGCTAATCATTTACCATGAGAATGCTGTTCATAGGGCCTGTAATTGCCAAAACTCCATGAGGCAATATTACCATGATATGGCGTCTGCTGATCAACGCAGTGTGAACCGTATCTTGCCACAGTTCTGGTCTTTCAGTGGAATTTGCAGCTACATAGCCAGGTGCCCCATGGGCTTCAGCAGAACAAAGTGTCTGGTAGAAGTTCTTATCACCCATGGGAGCTTGAATACTTTGGCACATATCTGTGTTTAAGAAACTAAGAATTAGGATTGTATGGACTTGGGCTTCCATGGTAACCATATGTATTGTGTCCATCCATATCCAGGAAGTGGGGCACTTGGGTAGATTGTAGATTTGATGTTGGTTTGCAGTACTTGGGTAGCTTGGATGGACTTGATGTTGGTTTGGGGTACTTGGGTAGTTTTTTACGTGAGAAGGTAGAGAAAACATCTGCCTTATGTCCATTATATTTCAATGGAAGTCAAAACAAGAGTTACAAAGAGCGGAAGCAAAAACAAAACAAAATAAAAAACAAAGCAGAGAAGAAGAAAAGAAGAGAAAGTGGTAACGAAAAGTTACAACAAGAGTTGGTTCCAGCGGACGAACACCATCTTGAAACTTGGGTTTCATACGGTGTGACCAAAGATTGATCAAATTATGTATCGTGGGCGCAAACAATGTCGCGTTATGATCGACATGGTGAAAGACCTGTCATTTCTCATCATCAAAGTTTATACGCACAGTGCGGCGAATCGTAAATTTTGCAAAACCTTCATCCCTGCTCTTGTCATTTCCATGAAATGTAATATATTTTGAGACGAGTTGGCTTCCTTGTGAGTTGTAATGCTCTCCAAAGATTGTCGGAGCTTGCAGCGCAGAATAATGTGATCAACCGTTTCTCGCTCGAGGCAAATATCACAAAATGGGTCATGAGTCCAATGTTTAAGCGACATGTTGTCTCCGGTGTTTAACGTCCTCGAAAGCAAGCCATAAGAAGATTCTATAGCTATGAGGTATAGATCGAATCCAAGTGTAGTCCATTCTTGGCGATTTAGACCATGAAAAGATAGGGTTCTGTAGAATGACGATGTAGTTGGGGTGGTCATGGTAGAGCTTGATAACCTCTGATCCTGATAATCCAGTTGTAGCTATTGGGTAGATAGAAAATCTCTCAGGATCAGGAATTTTGCGGTAGCCTGTTGTGAGAGGATCGATCGTAGAGAGATCATCAATTGTTGTCTCTATATTGGGATCTAACAGTGCGGTTTGGGTGAGTTATGCAGTAAATAGGGTTGGAAGGCTTAGCTGAAATCTCCCAATAGGCGTCCATTTATCCTTCAAAACAAGGAATTTGCTCGTTACCAATAATCACTACATCAAT
Organism: Ampelocalamus luodianensis; assembly: GCA_036346255.1. Classification (NCBI taxonomy): domain Eukaryota; kingdom Viridiplantae; phylum Streptophyta; class Magnoliopsida; order Poales; family Poaceae; genus Ampelocalamus; species Ampelocalamus luodianensis. The sequence goes on along the minus strand of CM070624.1, from coordinate 4,412,839 downwards.
TGTATTGTCACTTGTAGTCTTATCGATAATGTTCTCCAAATAGTGGTGTCTCTCGGCGAGGTGCATCGAATGTCATTCAGATATGTGCGTCCTTATCCAATGGAAACAAGGATTTGTATAATTGGACAAAAGCTTTGCCACAATTTTCATGAGTAAGGCTTGGTTATGTAGTTTCGAGTTTCGAGTCCAAGTCCTCCCCGTTCTTTTGGCAAAGTGATGATCGACCATGCCACGAGACGCTGACCCCTTGATTCTTTGTTTCCACGCCGGAGAAAGCTCTCGAATTTTATCCACGGTATCAATACTACGGTCGATGCGGCCATTTGATGCAACTCATGTAGTATGTTGGTATGGTTGATAACCTGCGCATTGATCATCGTCACTCTCCCACCCCAAGATAGAAGACACGGGATCCATCGGCGATTTTCATCGACTTTATCAATGATCGGTTGTAGAAGGCGTGATGAATCTTACTCGTGTTGAGAGGTAGGCCAAGATAGTTACAAGGCAAATGGCCAATAGGGCATTGTAGTTTGTGCATTGCCGAAGTAGCGTCCTCATTTGACATATGAATTGGTAATAACGTGCTCTTATTATAATTGATCCTCGGACACGAGAAGCAAGCGAAGGTGTCTAGTAACTCCTTTAAAATCGTGACTTCTTTGAGCAGTTCCTTTTAGCAAAATGAGAGTGTCATCCGCATCTTGAAGAAGGGCGGCGGACATTCTTGAGCGTCAATGGATGTGAAATTCTACCATCGGTCCCGACTGTTTAGGTAATCTTTGTAGAACATCGCAAACTAGAATGAAGAGGTAAGGAGAGGATCTCACTGACGCACACCACGCTTATATTGAATTTGGTCGCCTATTTCTCCATTAATTAGGATGTGTGCTTTGTTGGTAGATAGGATACTATATATTATCCATTCTGACCATTTACTGTCAAAACCTCTGTGTCGTAAAATGTATAAGAGGCAATCCCAATTGATCGTGTCAAAGGCCTTGTGGAAGTCTAGCTTGAGAACAATCATAGGTTTTTTTTCCTTTTCAATGCACATTGCACTAATTCTGATGCCAGAAGGAAATTTTCTGAGATACATCTTTTAGCAATGAATCCTGATTGCATTTGATCTATGAGATCCGGGATTTTGCATTGCAATCTTAAAGCCAAAACTTTGCAAATCAGCTTCGGAATACTATGTAAAAGAGATATTGGTATGAAATCCTTAATGTCTGTTGGCATCTCAATCTTTGGTATCAGAGTAATATAAGATGTGTTAACTCTACGAGATCAAGGTTGGTTGTTGAAATCTTCAAAAGCTTTAGCGGATCAGTTTCAAAGTGTCAATGAAAATCTTAAAGAAATCGTTGGTAAAGCCATCCAGGCCAGGCTCCTATTGTTCTGGAGAGCCTCACACTTCAAGAATTTGAGTCCGGTGAAGTCTGTGCGACAGGAGTGAAGATTCGCACCTCGGGATGAAGCGCGAGATGTCAATAGAGGAGTCCAAAATGTTGTCGTCTTTGTATATACCTCTAAAGTGTTCGGTGGCTATGCGTAACTTTGAAGATGCATCGTAGTGTTCAATCCCGTTCTCAATTAGAACCTTTATCTTGTTTTTCGTTTATTGATTGTTGAAGCAATGTGGAAGAAACGCGTGTTCTCATCTCAGAGTTTGCACCATTTGATTTTTGCTCATTGTCTCCATTTTAAAGCGAAAGTTTCATTATCTTTTGAATATGATCTAGAATCCTTCCCTAAAAATGTACTCAATGGTGTGAGAGGTCTCCATTCCTCTATCTTTGTCAAGGTATTCGGTATGCTTATTGTTATGTAGCAAGGTTGGCAAGCTCTGTTTGATTTGTGCCATGCTCTAATCTTTGCACGAAGTCTTCGTAATTTGAGGTTGACAACCAAAATACTAGATAACACAGTGCCTCTCATCGATTGTGAGTTACCAAATTCGAAATACAGCGAGGATAACGATAATTTTCAAACCTGAAGATTTTCGAAGGAGGGAAGCTTGAATTCAATATTGCTGAGATAGGGCTATGGTCTGAAATGGTGTTCATCTCTGCTTTTGCTGAAATATCCTGAAACATTTGACTCCATTCAGTGTCAACAAGAATTCTGTCTAACTTAATTAGAGTCGGGTTCCTTCTCCTATTGGACCAGGTGTATTTCTTGTTAGAGATGTCTACGTCAATAATACTCTGGTCATGGATCCAATCATTAAAGAGAACCATACCATTCCAATTTAAGAGATCATTGTTCTTTTCAAAAAGCAAACCGGTAGATGTTAAAGTCCCTATAATCATCCACGGTCCGAAATAAGTAATGAGAATTTGGATAAGGAATTGAAGAAAGGTTGTCTTGCTTGGTCATCAAAGGGAGCGTAGATATTTGTGATGTTGAAATTCTTATTGTCCAGTCGGGAGAGGAAGTCAACAGAGAGGAAAGAAGTATCTTGTTTTAATAGGACAGCTTCCAGTTTTGAATCACACCAAGCCGTAAGGATACCCCCCGACGTTTGAATTGAAGGCTGGTAGTGGAAAGATCTCAAGTAAGCTGGCAAAAAACTTTGTGCTTTGAAGTGATCAATACTATCTAACCGTTTCTGAAGACAAAGAATGTCGGCTTAATGAGAAATCGATTGAAACACCAAGGTCGCTTTGGAGGTATCACCACGTCCACGTAAATTCGAGGATAGGATCTTCATTGGGATGGACAGAGTCCTCGAAAGTGCACAAGAAACCCATTCAAACAACGTTCAAGTAAAGCTTTCTCAAAAAGTGGTTCGGGTTGCCGATGAAGAGCGAAAAAAAGTGAGCGGTAATAGTGAAAGCCGATAGCATTGAAGCTGAAACCGAATACTTTAACCGGAGCAAGCGGGTGGCGAGCGGTACCATTAAACCGAACTAACGAGTTAAGCATTACGAGCTCACAAAGCTTTGAAATACCAGGACATGGCGAAAAAGAGTAGAAGGGGAGGTTGGACACGCAGTCGAGACAAAAGCACAAGGACAAAAGGTTGACACAAGAACATTTGGTCTGGCCCGATAACAAAGCTAAATCGAGACATTCGGAGATCGTCGGCCATTGAGAGGCATCATGTTCATGGCGACGCCTCTTTGAATAAACTATTTGTCTTGACATCGCGAGTTTTGCCGTTCCTTGATCTTTGATTTAGGAGTTGACTTGGCTTTTCTTGTCAGCGATTGGCAAGAGGTGCGCCAACTCTATTTTCTTTGATTTCGGGCGGCCGACGGCGACTTCCGGGCGAGGAGGTAGAGTTCCCCGACGAAGTTGGAGATGCCGTGGCAATCGTGGTAGCTCTTTCCACCGTCTTGGACTCGATTTCCATCATATGCCTTCGAATTCTTGCACTTCTCGAACATAAACACCGCACATAATCAGTTGTTGCCTCCCAAGATGTAGATGAGTGTGGTATTTGGTATTATTCCATCTTTGTTCTTTCCATCCCGATGGCGGCAAGAATGCAGCGGTTTAAGGACGCCGGGGCGGTATGGAGGAGTCCTCGGTGAGAGGCG